>CM035813.1:49195116-49517616 GCA_020458035.1 Magallana ariakensis
AAACATTTCATCTTCCTTTCTCACTGGTAATTAAAACTGTTCCAAAATGAACATTCTAAATTGTTTTATTTTATTGCCAACTGAATTTGTAAAGCATATATTTTCATTGCATCTATATTCAATCGAATTCCGTCATCAAGCCATATGTTTTTTGTGGTTTCATTAGACCTCTTAATCTCCATAATCTTATTTTATCATGATCAGAATAAAATCTTTAAAGATTGGTGTTAATGTCACAAACCATTGAATTGTATTTTGATGGAAGCATATTCCCACAGATAATTTTTCTAAATAGATTACCAATGACAATTTTTTTAACCGACTTGATACTTGATACTTTTTTAACAATTTCAATTAAAATATGAAGGAAAAACGCATAGGTGTGTAGTTAATAAAACTGCGAATCACGTTATAGCTATCATTCAGTTAATCCTGGGGACGCGATGAAAGCAGAACGATTGGTTGCATCCAAATACTCTAATTTTACCACCAGCTTGCATCCTTAATCAATGTTCTTAACTTTAACATCATTATTTATTGCTCACGTTGTATCTCCAAAGGGCATTTTAAACACCATAATACCACAAAAGAGATCTCTAAAGAACTACAGCCCTGAAATTCTACAGGAAAAACTCATATCTGAAGAATGAGTTCTATGCTTTAAAACCTGCGTGAACGAGTCTTGTAAAAATTTTCAAAGCATTTATAGCCGAGCATTAGATGAAGAACCTCCAGTGAAGGAAGTCCGTCTCTAAAAATATATCCTTGACCTTATGAAAGAAAGTAACAGAGCCCTATACCAACATAAAAAATCAGGAAAATAAAGAAGACTATTAAACATTTTGTGAAATGCGAAATAAGGCTCAAAGAGAGATAATAAAATCACGAACTGAATATTTTTTTAACAAAATAGAAGAGGATACAGATAATCCAAAAAAGCTATGGAATCACATATAGGACATTGGCTTGAAAAATAAACAAAAGCAGGACAGCATGATCTGCCTAAATATAGAGGGTGAAGTATGTCATGATCCAAATACAAACCATTTCAAAAAAAATTTTCTAGTATAGCTTCCACTTGGTTAACAAGCTACCACAAGGTTTAAATATTTTTACTGTTGACTCTGTAAATTTTGACATATTTTACCGGAAGAAAGGTGTTGAAAATTGTAATTTTGTTCTTAAATCTGTAAGTAAAGATTTTATTTATGAAGAACTTTTAAGACTTTCCCCTTCCAAAAGCCCATGACTTGATGACATTCCAGCTAGATTTATTAAAGATGGGACATACTTTTAAAAAATACCCATAACATATATTGTTGATATTTCTTTTACTACTATATTTGTTCCAGATAATATAAAAGTTGGTAGAATCAAACCCACAGTTTAAAAAAGGTAGTTCACTTGATGTTGGAAATTATAGACCTGTTAGTTTTTTAAAGTGACTTGGACACGATTTGAGCCCAAAATTTTAATTTTATTTTACCATTTTTAATGTTTAGAATGGTTAATATGGGTATTTGTAATGCTTTGCCAAAATTTGAAAGTCAAATATTGAGTTATAAGCAAGATACAGAGTCTGAAATTCTTTGTTTTGTAAAGAAAGCTCGAGCCTTATTATTTTTTACATATATGTTTTATTGATATAAGTTTGAATCTAATGTTTCTTTCTGTTGTTGATAATATTATTTATAAACACATTAGATAAGTTTACCTTGTTTTCCACGAGTAATTTTGTCTAAGGAATGGTAATTCCATACTTCACAATATTTGGTAACAAATATAAGACTCGAGCTTTGTTTACATTACAATGAATTCTTACCTCTGTATCTGTCTTATAACTTGAATTATAACATTCAAATTTTGGTCAATAATTTAAAATGTGCAAATAAGCCATTTTATATATAAAAAATAAAAAAAGAAATTGTTTATCTAAAATAATGTCCGAGTCCCTTTAAAGGAAGTGAACATGAAAAAATTATCAAGGGCTCAAATTTGTCTGTTTGATATAATGATATCTAAAAACCATTTAGACACAGCTTTACTCAGTAAAAAGATATACCACTTAGAATAACTAATTCTTGCAATCCATGAGCGCAGCCTTATTGTTAAAATCAATATCTCCCTGCTGGGTTATCTCTAAGCATCTAAGAGAGGGCAGCACCGATGCTGATGTCAGTGAGACACACTGCATTTTTACACACGCTTAGTAACAGAGAAAAAAATGTCATCATCAAAATGTGAATTGAAACTTGAAATGGATGTAAAGAGTTGTCATTTTGAAACAGGGTTTATGGAGAAAGATTTTGGATCTCAGAATGATGCATTCCCACCAGCAGTTAATGTGACATGTTACTAGACTTGAATGTCCCGGATCAGTGTTATTGTGACCTATATTTTCTTGCACTCAGGAATTTCTTAATTTGTTGTTATGAGTTTAAACATTATGTGTGCTACATAGATGAGCGCACACGGTGCATTGCTCAGCATCCTGATTTTTATGTCACCTGAGTAAACTCAGGTGGCCTATTGCTATCTGTTTTCGTCCGTCGTCGTGCGTCGTGCGTTAACAATTTACATTTTTAACTTCTTCTTAAAAACTACAAGGCCAATTAATCCCATTTTTGGTGTGAAGCATCTCTATGGTAAGAGGAATGTAAATTGTGAAATTGGTGGCTCTACCACCCCCAGGGTGCCACAGGTGGGGTCAAATATGTAAAAAAAAAAACAGCCAAATTTTCAAAAATCTTCTTCTCTACTCCCACACATGTGAGGAAAAAACTGATT
This sequence comes from Magallana ariakensis, assembly GCA_020458035.1. Taxonomy (NCBI): domain Eukaryota; kingdom Metazoa; phylum Mollusca; class Bivalvia; order Ostreida; family Ostreidae; genus Magallana; species Magallana ariakensis. Next base: position 49,197,904 of record CM035813.1, read on the forward strand.
GCATAGTTATGATGTCCATGAAGCCCTCTACCAAAATTGTGAAATTCATGGCCCCTGGGTCAGGGGTTCAGGCTCTAGGGTGGGGCCAATATGGTCATATAGTTAAAATGTATTAAATCTTTAAAAAATCTTCTTCTCTGCTCCCATAGATATTTGTAAAAAACTAAATGCATGGATATGATGTCCATGAAGCCCTCTACCAAAATTGTAAAATTCATGGCCCCTGGGTCAGGGGTTCAGGCTCTAGGGTGGGGCCAATATGGTCATATAGTAAAAATGTATTAAATATTAAAAAAATCTTCTTCTCTAATCCTATAGATATTTGTTAAAAACTAAATGCATGGTTATGATGTCCATGAAGCCCTCTACCAAAAATATGAAATTCATGGTCTCTGGGTCAGAGGTTCAGGCTCTAGGGTGGGGCCAATATGGCCATATAGTAAAAATGTATTAAATCTTAGAAAATCTTCTTCTCTACTCTCATAGATATTTGTTAAAAACTAAATGCATGGATATGATGTCCATGAAGCCCTCTACCAAAATTGTGAAATTTGTGGTCCCTGGGTCAGGGGTTCAGGCTCAAGGGTGGGACCAAAATGGCCATATAGTAAAAATGTATGAAATTTTAGAAAATCTTCTTCTGTACTCCCATATGTATTTGTGAAAAAACTAAAGGCCTGGATATGATGTACATGAAGTCTTCTACCTAAATTGTGAAATTTATTACCCCTGGGACAGGTGTTTAGGCACTAGGGTGGGGCCAATATGACCATATAGTAAAAATGTATTAAATCTTAGAAAATCTTCTTCTCTACTCCTGTATATATTTGTGAAAAACTAAAGGCATGGATATGATGTCCTTTTGTTAAGTGGCATCAAATAGTATGTAGGTCATGGCCCCGGGGTTGGTCCTGTCCCACCTCAAACAGGAAGTGCCAGAAAACGGTAAAGAACCCTACCCCTAAACAATATATATTCTTGTTCCCTGTGTTAAGGGGCATCAAATGGTATGAAGGTCATGGGCCCTGGGGCTGGTCCTGACCCCCTCTCAAACAGGAAGTGCACAAATATCTTGAAAACGGTTAATATCCCCACCCCTAAACCATATATATTCTTGTTCCTTGTGTTAAGGGCCATCAAATGGTATGTAGGTCATGGACCTCAAGGGTGGTCTTGACCCCCCTCAAACAGGAAGGGGCCAAATATCTTGAAAACGGTTAAGAACCCAACCGCTAAACCATATATATTCTTGTTCCTTGTGTCAAGGGGCATCAAATAGTATGTAGGTCATGGGCCCCGGGAATGGTCCTGACCCCCTCAAACAGGAAGTGCACAAATAACTTGAAAACGGTTGAGATCCCCACCCCTAAACCATATATATTCTTGTTCCTTGTGTCAAGGGGCATCATATGGTATGTAGGTCATGGGCCCTGGGGGTGGTTCTGACCCCCCTCAAACAGATAGTGCCCGAATATCTTGAAACGGTTAATATCCCAACCCCTAAACCATATATATTCTTGTTCCTTGGGTCATGCTAGTTCACCTGATATATAGTAAAGGACCCCTGGAAACATCATGAAACTTTGTGGGTCATCCCTACTCTATATGATAGCCTTGTTCGTTTGGGAGACTTTATAATCGCCCCGATTATAATTACATCTTGTTTTCCCTTGCTTCTTCCTAATGGAGTTATCTTACTTTGCTTGTTCATATTTAGTAATTAATCATTGAATATAAAGTAATTATAAAGAAGTTGTATGATCGAAAGAGTTATGCAAGGCTTTTTATCATTTGAAACAAAAGCAGTTTTTGAACTTTCAAAATAAACAAATAGACTTGTTAATAGTAAAGTAATAATTGGCTAACTAAAATCACTGATATAAAGGTAAAATGATTTTGGTATATATGCCAGATGGTGATTCTCAACGAATGTTGAATATTCAAAAACTGGAACAGGACAAGTGAGTAACTCATGATGGCTTTTATCGATAAAGATGTTTTTTTTCGTTTGTTTAAATGCCCACAGGGAGAGTTTCTGTCTGCCCCGGGGGGATATGGGATGGGAGGTTGTTTTAGATAAAACATGAATAATAGCCACCTTGTTATTATTATCAAGTTATTTTCTATCAGAGTCTTGCACCTTTTCAATATCAGGTCACTCTTTTAAGATCTTTTAAGTTTTTCACTAAAATTATAGGTTTAATAGTCCTTTTTGAAAGATTTCAGGCAGGGAGGTGGTCGTCATTACAAATTAAATATTTGTCTATTCCAGAATAAAACTTAATTAAATGCATATATGAGACTCCTTGACAAGTTTGTGTATGGGTATGCTACTCAGGTGACCGTTAAGGCATATTGGGCTCTTGTTAAAATGTGACTTTGTTCTGTTATTCTTCTGACAGCATAAAGGGACCGGCATACGTATCATCAAGATTTAAGATAAAAACAAACCAGAGAGGAAGATTTCTAGAGCATCTAAATAAAAAGTAACGGTAAGAAACCCCACAAAGAAAATGAAATTACATTTTTACATTTATTTTAAATCTACAAAGAGTATTTTATTTATGTAAACACTGACTGCCACATCTCCTTACAAACATCTGGGATGTCATAGTCTCATAGTTCACAAATTATCTATTCATTTTTTTGCACAAATTATGTATAGTTACATAAGGTTCAGTTATACTGAATCCTTGTCCTCTCATGACATGTACAAAATTCAAACGTAGCGTCAGGCTGATTGATACGTTTTTGACGTTAGCCTTACTATGACGTAGGCAACATTCTTTATACGATACAAAATAATTTTTAGCCAATCAGAAATCGCGTTACATCCAGAATTAAGTTCTATAATCTCTTATTTTTGTTGTTTTAAAACTGATATTGATAGCCTACTATCCGTTCACTTAGTGCGTCATCAAGAGGCAGATGACGTCATAGTAAGCTGTGCAGCGAGATCGGCTTCTCGCTTCTATTCAGTATGTACTGTAGGAGTTTTTTTAAATCATGACAGCTTTGAAAATAATGTCATATGCTGATAGTGATTATTGAAAAAGGGAAAAATTTAAATTGGCAATTGATATTAAAAAAGGGATAGCTTGAATTGGCAATTGATGCCTATTGTATTTTAAAGGATAGCAGATTATTTTGACGTCATTGTGTACAATTTCCTGACTTTATTTGTCAAAACGAAATTCTTGACAGCCATAACTGTGCTGCGAGTGATTATATAATATAACTATTATGGACTTCATTATACGGTCAATATGTGGTTATATGGACCAATGTCAAGTGATATCGACCTCAGACACATAAAGTGATATCGACCTCGCAAGCTCTGTCGATATCACTTTCTGTGTCTTCGATCGATATCACTTGACATGGGTCCATTTAACCACATATCAACCTACAATGAAATCCATAATTGTATATTATTAACGATTGCAGTAATGCAATGGATTGTGTATTTGAGTGCTTTATGAAGGGTTTTCGGTAAAGACCTAGTAAGTTGTCAAAACTTGTGTCCGAACCATTTGTATATGTATCTTATATATATGCAATAAAATATGTTCAATTCAAGGGTTTTCGGTTTAATGAGCCGTTGAATTATTTCTCTAGAAATACAAACTGCTTATAATTTTAACACGGACGGAAGGACGGACAGACGGACGGACTGACCACTACAGGACGCCCACAGAAATTGATACAAAACTGTCCATTATTGAATATAATGAACGGTAACAGGTAAACAAATTAACTTATTGGACGGCTACGGGTTAGCTGGAAACAAGAATAAGACGATTACATTTGTCAGTAAAGACACAGATATACACCTTTTTAAATAACCATAGAAATCACAACGATAGCGCTATACAGATGGGAAACGCTGAATTACTAGTTTAAAATCCAATATGGAATTTCTCTATTATAAAATAACCTTTTTGCAGAATCACGAATCAAAATGAATACTCTTCATCATAATGACTTGTAACCACAAATCACATTAGAAAGTAGATTAAGACAAACTTCACAGCACGGTGCCATTAAATGAAACTCACATATTTCACTTAATCCAAAAGATAAAGTTGTATCTTCGACCCAATTCTTCCCTGGAAAATATGAAATTTAACCTTGACCTTCAACCTTCTCTACATCCCTGTGAAAATTTCTGTATTTGAGTCTGTCAAAGACTTGTTTGTTTTGGTTGGCTTAATCGTTTTCATCAAAATCTATTTTTATTTGTCAGGGCATGATCACTCTCCATTTTTAGAATATCACTAATTACAGTGTCTGTATTTGCAGTTATATTGTCCATTTGTAGAACAAAAGAGTTTATGTTTTAAGTCGGATAAAAGCATCAAACTGTCCATTCTGTGAGAAAAAAAAACCTAATCTCGGCCCTAAGTACCTTAATCAGTTCTTTTTTTTACAGAACGGACAGTTTGAGGCTTATATCCTTTCCATAAACATACTACTAGATACCTCTCATCCATGAATGCATTTCGAAATGTTTTAACAAATTAATATATGAATCAGATACAATGTATGTGATATCAAATTCTCTTCTCACCTCTTGTGATTCTTTCTAGCATTAAAGTTTTCTGGGGAAAAAATTGTAGGCATTTACTACTTACTAGTTACTAGCAGCCAAAATTTTTTTTCATCTCGTAGCTTGTATAACTAGAAGCTAGCTGTTCTCACATCTCGTTAGCAGTAACATGTTCTAGTAACTTACTGTACTTATTCGATAATGATTTTTATATAAGATAAGTACTAGTATAACTTATGTGCAAATAGTGACTTGTATTTGAAACTGAATTTATTGCATCATAATTGAGTCTTAACGTATGATTGTTTCCAAAAATACATATTAAAATGGAATAGGAGGAATGCCCACAAGTAGTCTTGAACTCAAAACCCCAAAGGCAGGGAACCGTTTGGTTTCGTCCCCGGTTAACTGGATTTATTCAACCCGCATATAAAGCATCGATTGTAAAACAAACAAACTCCAGAAAGATAAGTATAAAAAAAATGTACAAAAGTTTCTTTTTTATTTTCCTAAACATTCTGACCTTTATTAACTGCGAATGGCAAAGTAATCATACCCGACTCGACGCCGGAGGAGCTAAATAATTTGGTACCCTTTAATATAAAATTGTGTTTTGCAAACATTTTTTTAATATATCATTAACTAACTTAAATATGGCTTAATTAACCCCGGTAACAACTGCAATGTCTATCATTATACACATACTCAGCATAACCATCGTTGAAAAGCGTGCACAAAAGTTGATATAGAATCAGACCAAGTAGTTTCAGATCTAATTTGCCATAACTGAAAATATATTCTATAAACATTTGATTACCTTTTCTGTAACATTGATTCTACTGTATTGTCGAAATCATATTTCATATTATTTAGTGCTAGTATAGCTAGTAGTATGAATTGAGGTTTTTTTTTAGAATCAGCACATCCGTATAGTGTTTTTCATCTACTAGGAGTTTATTATGCATTAACATTTCATTATTTATAGCTTTAGGATTCCTCACGATTTTAGGTTTTTTTAATCCAGTGATTAAAATGTCTAACTATTAATATATTTCTAACAGTCATCCATAAATGCCAGTGTCAAGTTAAGAGAGATCATGAGGGTTTAATAATAAAAGTTTTATTATTTAGATTTTTTCATTTATATGCTTGTTTACAGAATAAATACTGCGATCTCTGTATCGATACAAACAATGTAAACAAGCATACAAGTGAAAAAATCAAAATAATAAAACTTTTATCATTAAACCTTCAAGTATATATACAGAATTATGATTATTATAATTCACATGAACTTTCAAATTACATGTTAATATATAAAATTTATTAAATACATCATTAAAATTATTAATAAGCAATTCGAATAAAAAGCTATTATACAATAACTTTTTTCTTCTATAAGTGTACCGTTACTTCCATTGGCCGGCCGGCCGGCCGGCCCACAGGATTAAACTATGCCATTCAGTCAACTGAAATGTGACTGAAAGGTTACTGAAAGGTGACTGAATGGCATAGCTCTGCCATTCAGTCACCTTTCCAGACCTTTCAGTTAACATTCAGTTGACTGAATGGCAGAGCTTCATCTTGTCTGGCAACCTAAAATAATCCGAAATCTCTTGGCGAAATTCAACCAAACCGAAGTGTTCGTAATATCCAGCAAAGACCAAGTTTTCATGTCGCAACCTTAGGTCAAGATTGCTATTAAGTACTTGAATGTTAGGTGGCAATTAGTCAACCCAACGGCAAAACAAACAAATGTATCTATTTCATTTAGTAAAAACACTTAGATCTTTGGTTAAGTATTTATCTATTTAACTCGTATGTACAAGTGATTTAAATATTTTTCTTAATTATTGGAACAAATCCGCAGAGCATTGATATGTTTATTTAATTAAACGCCGGTAGACGTTTTGATGTATAAATCAGAATCAATTTCAGCCTCAAAATAGTAATTTTTAGCATTTAACCGTTTGTTAACATTTCTTTCAATACCCTGGAGTCGAGCTTCCAACAATTTACGTTCATTTTCCTCTAGTAGCTTCTGATAGTGTTCATTTTGCATGTACCATTTAAGTTGATATGGAAGAACTGTTTTGAAGGACTTCTTATACAACTCTTGCAGGGAGTTTCTCGCCATAGTAAAGATATTTCATCAGATAATTCACGTCGTTATCAACATCAACATGGTGTAGAGTAACTTTTGCTCCTTTAAACTTAAGTTCTGTAAGCAGCCAGTTTTCACACTTCTGGAGAACACAGTTCACCTCATATTCGTCAGACATTGGCAGAATATCGTCGATGCAAGTCTCTGAAACAAAAATTTAAGGCTAGATATCTTTATGTTTAGAATTTGTTTTTCAAATATCATAATGTGAACTCACATTGCATGAACGATGTAATTTTTAACCGGGTTTTCAGTAAGAAAATTTGATTATTGAAATGGTGAAAAAGGCGGGCAGGCGGTTGCCAAAAGGTACCCCTTTTGTACCTCTCACATGTAGAGCGGAGCGGATCAGAAACTCTTGACTTGGGAAAAAGATACAGATATACCGGTATGTATAGTAAATTTTTAGTTCAACATTTTTTTGTGGAATTGATAGTTTATATACATACGTGTGTAATATATTCTACTAAACTGTGAGTTATATAGTAAATGAACTTGCATCAATACATGGTCGTATGACAATGCTGTCTTATCTATTGAAATAAAGAGGTTGCATGTGCATATTACTTAATCTGATCAGTTGAAAAACATTTGTTTTATGAAAATTATCTGAATGACAAACCTATTCCATCCAGATTTTTAAAGTTTATTGAAAATTGTAACAGTTTGAATATAACGACATGCTCATATATGGAGGCCCACTTGGTGTAAGAAATGATAACAAGAATACATCCTTAATTCTAAACGAAATATTTTTGAAGACCTGTTTCTTTCTTATTAATAATAGGCGTTGTTATTTTCCCGTCGAAACTTTACACTTACTACATATCCATTATAAATGAATTTTTAATATTTTACAGAAGACATTTTGAAGTAAATTCATGGAAGTCTCAAACTGGTCTCAAAAAAGTTTTTATGCACCAAAATTGCAAAGTTTTCATACATATGAGGAGTTGTAACTCTTCAGGAACTTTATTTACATAGTGAACTCTGAATACACTTACTTACCTGTAAGTGTTAATTCTTCTCTTGGGAAAATACATCTCAGAAACGGAACAAATCTGGAGTATTCTTTTCCAGGGAGTTCCAGTTCCGACATTGTCTTCTCTTTGAATTCCCCTGTTAACATTTTCCTAAATACCGGTGAGGCATCAATCAATACTACCTTTGCTACGTGTAACTCTCTACCCTCCACAATCAAAGTAAAATCGGTAACATCGGAGTCGTAAGGGAAGAAATCCTTTGTCAATTCTTCCTCTTTCTTAGGGTCTACAGAAGACGTTAGACTGTCTTTGGTCGCATCAGAAGACGCCATTATGTTTAACGAAATATCGGTCACAGATATATTACCGATTGTACCTTATGCTCAATAACATTCCAGATACATTGTGAATAAGTCAGCTAAATTGATCGACAGCTCTTTGGTTTTTAAAGTACCCTTTGCTTGGTCCGTTCCGTTTCGCAAAGTATCAATAAGCCATGTGATATCTAAAATATGAACGGCAAATATCAAACAGCACAAATATTCTATTTAAAATAATATGTGTAGTCATGCTATTAAGAATCGTCAAATTGTGATGCGACGATGTATAAGGTACATGTAACGTTATGTGATTATTTTTAACTAATTTATATGAAAAATCAGTGATAAAAGTCTTAATTCAAAACAGCTATAAAACTCTGCATTCTATGATATCCAATCGTATACTACTTGTATTTACTTGCATGTACTACATTTGTACTATTATTTAGTGCCGATAATCAGCGCAAAACATTATTTTAAAAACACACACATTATATGTGTGTCAACTATACGGCATTGGAGCTGAATATAATTGTTAGCTATTTATTGACCATCAAAAAAAATTCAGAAAGGTTTATTGTCATACCTGATGTTATATAATTCATATTGCCTGTACTTTTGCTAGAATCTTTCCTGTGTAAGATTTCTATATTTGTACTTATCTGCTGAGCCTACTGGAAAACTTACATGTATAGCCAGGTTAATTGAGACCAATTGCCCAAATGAGTTATAATAACCCGTTTTGGATATAATATTCAAACATGTATAATAAAGTTGGATTTACTGGGGTGATGTAAGTACGGAATTTACAATATAACAATAAATTTTACTTTTACACCCATCCCGTAAATTCAATATTTACAATATGACACAAAGGCGAAATGAGATTTCGATTCAATGTGTACTAAACTTAAAGTTCTATGCACAGATATTGTGGTATTGAAGCACAAAATCCCCCTCTCTGTAGGAAACACGGACACAAGTCAAAGTCTCCTCTTGAAAGTATAGTCCTAATATATATAATAGTGTTTCCCTCAAGGAAAAATCAGCTTGAAAGAAAAATGTGTCCCAGTATATATACAAATCACATGTATTCCCAAAATGACAGCAATCTCACCAACGTATTTTTACCCATTTAGGTTTATATCCATTTCTGGTTCTAAATTATGTACGTACACCTAGTACTGCAAAAAGATTTTACTTCATGTACGTATGGTGTATACTAACCGTATGATAAACCTTTGCTTTATCAAGTTTTCATGCTTTATCAAATACTTCCGGTGTACCAGGGAATACTGTCGCTAGTGAATATGGTCGCTCTAAAAATAGATTTAGAAAACGGTAGCCATGCAATTCGGCCCTTGCATAATAAGACACCAATACATTTGAATGTACTACTGTTCTTGTGATAGCCATTACAGATTGTTAAAAAATAAATATTGTTATAAATGAGTTAAAAATCTATTAAAAGGACACGTTAAACAAACTCAATAAAATTGATAAAACGTTGGCTTAATTTAACATCGAGATCGGGATACACTCGATGTTGTGATCGTAGAGAGAGTGTTAGTAAGTTTGATTTGACGTTGTGTAACTTTTAAATTCTTAATGGATTTTGCCTTTATGATAAATGAAATGTTTATTATTATATTCGTGAAACATTTTTTTAGCACATAAACATACATTACAACTCAATTCTAAAGAGCTACCGTTCAAATCTTCTACTTCCAGTATGTGTTTTACTCGGTATATTATCTCAATATCAGGGTTTCATATCGTTGTATTAGAAACAATTATAAACGCAAAACATAACTAATTTTAAACAAAAAAGAATTATAATCATTTCAATGAGTATGTGTGCTTTACATTTATGGTTATAAAGTTGTATTTACAGTTGTTAATAGTTTCGTTTCATGCTAGAGATTCTATAAAAAAACGTGCATTGGTTCGCATTTCATAATTTTTCATGGATTGCTTTTTGTTAAATTTAAAAAAAAAACTTAGTTCAGAATAATTAAAATGTGTTTAAAAGGGCATGGTCACGGTTTGGTCAAATTGTATTTTTCAAATTTTATTATTCACAATGCATTAAGAATGCATTCCTACCGATCAAATAAAATTTGCGAGTCATTCGTAGAGTTATAAGCAAGATACAGGGCTCATAATTATTTTTTTATGCAAATAAGGCTCAAGCCCTGTTTTTCTTTTTATAGGTTTAAGTATCTTAGAGAGTCAGAAAATAAGACTGAATTTTTACAGCAAAAGTATGTAATAAAATTTAAAAACAAATTTGATTTGTGGGTAGAGGGTTCTCTAATGTTGTTTTCTATAGTGAACCATCTAATAAAGTAATATTCATTATTGTAACACATAGTCTAATTCTAATTTGATCAGTTATAGGTTCAACTTAAAAAAAAAGTTTAAGGATCCTCGACACCCCATGACTTCTACTTTTTATGACAGTACATCACAATTTGACAATTTTAACACATTGTGAAACAGCTTATGTCACCAAAATTTGGTGTCTATTTCTGTGGTGCAATGGGTCTAGGTACGATCTACTGACCTGCAGGTCCCGAGTTTGAATACTGTAGGGACTTTTACTTTCATGAATAGTGGTAAAATTTGAAAAGTTAATTTTCCCCCAAAAATTGAAAAAAAATTCTGTCAGATTCAAGCTAGATTTCCATATTTTTAATCAATTTAGAAGAATAAACTTGTATGCAGAACTTTTCCCAGGTGTGTGGAGGACTCTTAAAGGGGCATTATCACAATTTTGGTCAAATTCTATTTTTATTATTCACAATGCTCGTGACCATGCCCCTTTAAAGTACATAGACAGTTAGTACTTAAGGATAATAGCCACAAAGAAATAATGAATTTATAAAATACATGTAGTTATAATTCATTTTTTCTCTGTGTTTCCAGCTCTAGCCACGTGGAGGCCTCCTTAACATAGAGCCATTTATTTTTAGCTCACCTGAGCTGAAAGCTCAAGTGAGCTTTTCTGATCACTTTTTGTCCGGCGTCCGTCTGTCTGTCTGTCTGTCTGTCCGTCTGTCTGTCCGTAAACTTTTTACATTTTCGACTTCTTCTCCAGAACCACTGGGCCGATTTCAACCAAACTTGGCACAAAGCATCCTTAGGTTAAGGGGATTCAAGTTTGTTAAAATGAAGGGCCACGCCCTCTTTCAAGGGGAGATAATTAAAAATCATTGAAAATTTGTTCGTATTTTTCAAAAATCTTCTTCTCAAAAACCATTCGGCCAGAAAAGCTGTAACTTGTGTGGAAGCATCCTCAGGTAGTGTAGATTCAAGTTTGTTCAAATCATGACCCCCGGGAGTAGGGTGGGGCCACAATGGGGGTCGAATTTTTACATAGGAATATATAGAGTAAATCTTTAAAAATCTTCTTCTCTGAAACTGATCAGCCAGGAAAGCTGAAACTTGTGTGGAAGCATTCTCAGGTAGTGTAGATTCAAGTTTGTTCAAATGATGATCCCAAGGGGTAAGGTGGGGCCACAATGGGGGGTCGAATTTTTACATAGGAATATATAGAGTAAATCTTTAAAAATCTTCTTCTCTAAAACAGATCAGCCGGAAAAGCTGTAAATGTTGTGGAAGCATCCTCAGGTAGTGTAGATCCAAGTTTGTTCAAATCATGACCCCCGGTTGTAGGGTGGGGCCACAATGGGGGGTCGAATTTTTACATAGGAATATATAGAGTAAATCTTCAAAAATCTTCTTCTCTGAACTAGTCAGCCAGAAAAGCTGTAACTTGTGTGGAAGCATCCTCAGGTAGTGTAGGTTCAAGTTTTGTTCAAATGATGATCCCCAGGGGAGGGTGGGGCCACAATGGGCGGGGGGGTCAAAATTTTACATAGGAATATATAGAGAAAAATCTTAAAAAATCTTCTTCTCAGAAACCGATCGGCCAGAAAAGCTTTAACTTGTGTGAAAGCATTCTCGGTTAGAGTACTCACTAGATTCAAGCTGGATAAAATCATGATCTCGAGGGGTAGGGTGGGGCCACAGTGGGGGAGGGGGGTCGAATTTTCTCATTTGAATATATAGAGAAAAATCTTTAAAAAATCTTCTTCTCAGAAACCGATTGGGCAGAAAAGCTGCAACTTGTGCGGAAGCATCCTCAGGTATGGACGATTCAAATTGTTCGAATATGATTTTGACAAATGTTAATCTAGACTATTTGAAGACTGAACTGACTAAAGTTAGAGCTCTTCTAGACAATTTGAATGTGTTTAAGAAGATTTTTCCCTATATATTCCTATGTAAAAATTTGGCACCCCCCCTTCCAATTGTGGCCCCACCCTACCCCCAGGGAAAATGATTTTTCAGTAGTAGGGTTGGGCCACATGGCAGGGGGGGGGGGTTCAATTTTACAAAGGAAAACATTTAAATTGTTCACAAAAACTCAAATGTTTTTATATATGGTTTTACTTATGTGCAAGCATTTTGACATATTGTTGATTCTTTAAAATTGTTTAGACTCTGGCCCCTGGACAATTCTTAGACCACACAAGGGGTTCAAAGTTTGATGTAGGTTTATAATCCATATATAAACAGTTGTTTAAGTCTGATCATCTTCTCGAGAACTGCAATGCTCAATATGTGATATGACTGTAAAATCACCCTGTTACAAAGGGGCTCAATGATAAACATAAGAATATGCAGAGGAATTTTTTTTTATACAGGATCTATTTTACGACATTGTTCAGATATTTTGTATATGACTCCATAAAGCTGATTTTATTATGTCTGTTGTTGCTCAGGTGAGCGATGTGGCCCATGGGCCTCTTGTTTAAGGTGAGATAATTAGAAAATATTGAAAATTTTTTAATAATTTTTCAAAAATCTTCTTCTCAAGAACCATTTGGCCAGGAAAGATTGAACATAAGTAAAAGCATCCTCAGGTTGTGTAGAGTCAAAGTTGTGAAAATCATGACCCCGGGGTGTAGGGTTGGGCCACAATGGGGGGGGGGTCAAACTTTTACATACTAGTAGGAATATATATAGAGTAATTTTTTAAAAATCTTCTTCATAGAAACTAACCAGCAGGGAAAGCTGAAACTTGTGTGAAAGCATTCTCAGGTAGGGTAGATTCAAGTTTGTTCAAATTGTGATCCCCTGGATTAAGATGGGGTCACAATTTGGGGGGGTGGGATAACATTTTTACATAGAAATATATAGGGAAAAATCTTTAAAAATCTTCTTCTATAGAACCATTTGCCTAGAAAAGCTGTAACTTTAATGAAAGCAACCTTAGATAATGTAGATTCAAATTTGTTCAAATTGAAATCTAAGGAGTAGGGTGGGGCTACATTAGGGATCCAATTTACAAAGGAAAACATTTTAATTATTCACAATTCTTCACAAAAGCTGAAATGTTTTAATATATATGTATTTGCTTATCTGCAAGCATTTTGACATAGTGCTGATTCTTTAAAATTGTTTAGACTTTGGCCCCTGAACTATTCTGGACTATTCTTGGGCCTTACTAGGGGTTCACAGTTTGATGTAGGTTTATATCCTGTGTTCCTGTATATAAACAATTCTCAGCTATGTTAAGGAAGGTATCAGAATTCTAGCACGTGTTATTTAGGAAAATTTGCATATGCCCCGCCCCTTATTCATGAGATTTTACGAGATATTGTATTTCGGTAATTAACAAACATCTACCAAAATAAATATGATTAATTATTGGGATTGATTGTATCAAGAAAGATGTACTGAAATAAAAATTTCAACTATTCTTTATATCTTGCGAAATTATGAAATTCCTAAGTCGTCTGATGACGTGTCGCGGTTAACTACGTCACATCGGCGCTTGCAGCTGTGATCAGAATAAACATGTGGACTTCAGTGATATATCTGAGAATTTAACTCATTTACAACCAGCCTAGACGGAAATCGGTAGAGGATTCAACTGAACAAGGTAGGACTTATCTGTACTTTCCCTAGATATTGTTTTATATTGTCTAATACTGTAGGATGAAACAGAAACGAAGGAAAATATTCCTCGGCTTCGATTTTGTTTACTTGTTTACATCTGTTTTTCATGTAATATTGTGTTTATACATCAGTTTGGTGACTCAATCAGGCAAATGAAATGTTCTGCGATTCGCTAATTTTGATCATTAAGAGTATTGAGGCTCATTGTAGCTTTTTACTGGTCTCTTATATCGCAATAACATTAGCTCGCATTTCCTCCGTGTTCAAAGAAAATGTAAACAATGGAAAGTCCAAACACTGTATTAGCACTACAAAGATTATTGTGAGAATCTGGATTGAATATAGACAAGATTGTATTGTTGTTTATGTAAATCGAAATGTGTTATTTCATTTAGCCTTTTTTATCAGGAAGATTACATGTTTGAATAAACAAAATTACAATGTTGAACTGATTTTCCACACATTTTAAAAAATAAACATTTGATTATGCCTGTTAGAATATTAATGAAATTAAAACTGCCATTAGTATGCACAATGATAAAGTAATTTTCCGTTTTCATATTATCTTCAGCACAATAGTTTACTAATTATAACACATTATTCAATTTCAGGGTTATTAAAGCAGTAAATGGTCCAATGGAGACACTTTGTAGGGGTGTTGATAAAAAAGTAGGTACTCTATAAATATTTCTTTTACCCACTAACTTCATGTATATTTGGTCTGGGGTTTTTTAAATCATATTACTATATTGTAACCTATCATAATATCTTTCATTGATATCTATTGAAATTAAATTTGAAATTGATAAATATTAATAATTTCAGGCATTGGTTTTCTTATCAACTGCACTGCCTCCTTACAATGTACATAAAAAGAGAAGAGGAGAAGTACATGTAGTGTGAAAGAATATGGTCATTTGACATAGATTCCACATCATGACTGAATAATACTGAAAATCAGAAAACACTAGTTTTGTTGAACAGTTTGTTACAGATCGAAAAGCAATCTCTATATATACATTGTATTTGTCAAGTTGATTATTATAATAAATTCTAGATAAAGATTGATTTTTGTTGCTTTCTTTAATTATTACAAAAATATTAACTATAATTACAAGAAACCCTGGTCATATAGTATAGGTATTTCTTATTTATTTAGCAGCAGAGTAACATAAACCATTATAAAACATAAATGTGTAAATTACAAAACTTACACTTAAACCACCCCCCCCCTACCACCCTTATATCAATAGTTATTGGTGAGGGCAACAGATGAATTAATTTTTCCAATTTCAACAATTTGGTAATGATGACTGGTGTGAACAAGACAAAATTCTAACATTATTTTAATGAAATTCACAGCGTGTAATTATTTTATGAACGAAAATTAAAATCATGATCTTAGTCAGTGTTGCGTTTGAATTTCACGCAAATGACGCCGAAAGTGAAATGGGTCAGATAAAATGCAGTAGTGCAAGGGCATACACTTTATCAAATATATTGAAATTTTACATGTGTTACCATTATATCCCAATCATATCAAAAAGTGCTGGGAGCTACATGAAATCGCTACGCATTTCACATAAATAAGCATTAATTGTGGGAACTCCCTACAAATTTCTGTTCATCCACTGTTTATATTGAATTTAATAATTGTTTTTACTTGAATATTTCAAGCTCCCAGCACTTTTCGGAATTTTAGATGTTCATTTTACAAATTAGAAACAGAAATAATTATATTTGTTAATGTTAAGCCCTTGCACTATGCATTTTTTCGTATTATTCCTGGTTCATCTATTTTTAGCAGTATCACGTGACAGGGTATTCCCAAGAGACTCAAAAATTGCTCATGCCATAGCGAATTATCTAATATGTATATTGATAAAAAATTACTTTGTGTAACAATTTTTTGGAATATAATAATCAAGATTATTCAAAGGCTAATATTTTATGTGATAAATACCGCTATTATTTTATGGACGCCCTTAACATAGCTGAGTTGTTTAGAATCCTTTTGGGAACTGCAATGCTCAACATGTGATATGACTATAATATCCTCCTCTTAGAAAATGGACTAATGATATTAAACATAAGAATATCCAATAGGGGGAAAATGGATTTTTATTTATACAGGATCTACATGTATTATACTACATTGTCCAGAAAGTATTATTTATTAGGTTTGTTACTGACTGTTTAAAGAAATTTGTGGGGTCGGTAAAGTCCATAGAAGGCGAGGCGAACAAGTGTTTTGTTTTGTCGAGGACCTAAAGTTTGATATGTAAACAAACGTTTGTGTAAAAAATCAGCTCAAATAACGTTACGTCCGCCATGTTGCCCTATAAATTTTAATGCTTGCCTTTTAAAGAAATTTGTAAGGCAGTCACGTGACGCGTTTGATCCAATGACGTCGCGACATTCTAGTCCGAGGCAAAACAAATTGTATTATGACACCATTAGGCTGGTTTTATCATACCTTATGTTCCTTAGGTGAGTGATGTGGCCCATGGGCCTCTTGTTTTTTGTATTTAATGCATACTCTGCTATTCATGATGTGTAGCATTGTCAAGTAATGGGAGAATGTGGGGTATTTGAGCTTGCTCACTTTTTCTTTCCTTTAATACAATTATAAATTAATTCTTTTTGTTTCTTGCAGACAAGCTGCTTTTTTAAAACGTCTTCAGGCCAGTTCAGGGGGAGACAGTAGAAAAACCTGCCCGGATTACCCATAATTCCAATGGAGTCACAGAAGTCAAGTAATTACCCGTCATCAATGGACTTTGTGTTCTGTGAACGTGAACTCTACACAAAAATAACGCGTCATCAATGAACTCTGTTTCTGTGTGCGTGAAATCTACACAAAAATAATGCGTCAATAATGGACTCTGTTTTTGTGTACGCGAACTCTACATAAATAACGCGTCATCAATGGACTATGTTTTTGTGAATGTAAACTCTACATAAATAAAGCGTCATCAATGGATTCCGTTTCTGTGTACATGGATTCAACAGTAATTTGTTGTTCATCCTTTTTATTAATTCTATTTAGTATAAGTTTATTAGGTTGCCATTTGACAGTTGTACTATATGTGTGTTTTAGATAATAAGCTCCTGAGATCTCTTATAAATCTCAGGGGTACTTTGGTGCTTGGACAGAGATGTCCCTTAGAATTGTGACTAATGTGTGATGATTTTTTTTTCAGTTTTGATTTGCACACAAGAAATTGATTAAACAACACATTCAAAGGGGGATAACTCCAATTTGTATTTTTCAATTTGAAGTGAAATAAAGTTACCCCCCTTCTACTACTGTTTTCTAGAGATGTCTGTATTTTATGTTGTTGATCCCTGACATTACTTTGTAGGAAAGTTTATTGAGTATCAGTTACTAGTAATATATTATTACAAAATGCCATGGTAAGTGTAATTTGAGATTAGTGTATTAAATTAGTGTATTTATGTAGGGAGATCCCACATTCAAATTTGACCTGTTTTTTATTATTTGAATGGTTTTAAAATAGTTGAATTTATTTTATATGTCAATATATTGTAAATGTATGGCTGAATTATGTCTTAAATCCTCTAAGACCTGCATACTTACAATGTTATGACAAATTACATCATGGGATAGTGGTGTAAGGCAAATGTTATGTTGGCCATGTTGTTAATCCTTTGATGCAACTCTTTGTATTGGGTTTATGATGAATTTTGTAAAAATATACCTATATGTACATTAATGGTGGATTTAGCACATTTCTACCACATAAACAACTTAGTTATATTGATCAGGTAGATAGAAAACTCATGTTTATGTAAATAGTTTTGGAGGAATATTGTGACCAAATTAAAGTGTACTGATTTTTTTCTTTGTATTTATGCTTACCATGAGATACATAATACTTATATACAAATGATGTTTGGTGAGTTGTAGCAAGGCGTAGATAGAACTCAATAAATGTGATATTTCTTTATAGTTTTGTATTTTTAGCTCACCTGAGCTGAAAGCTCAAGTGAGCTTTTCTGATCACTTTTTGTCGGGCGTCCGTCTGTCTGTCTGTCTGTCCGTCTGTCTGTCCGTAAACTTTTTACATTTTCGACTTCTTCTCCAGAACCACTGGGCCGATTTCAACCAAACTTGGCACAAAGCATCCTTAGGTTAAGGGGATTCAAGTTTGTTAAAATGAAGGGCCACGCCCTCTTTCAAGGGGAGATAATTAAAAATCATTGAAAATTTGTTCGTATTTTTTGAAAATCTTCTTCTCTGAAACTGATCAGCCAGGAAAGCTGAAACTTGTGTGGAAGCATCCTCAGGTAGTGTAGATTCAAGTTTGTTCAAATGATGATCCCCAGGGGTATGGTGGGGCCACAATGGGGGGTCAAATTTTTACATAGGAATATACAGAGTAAATCTTTAAAAATCTTCTTCTCTGAAACTGATCAGCCGGAAAAGCTGTAAATTTTGTGGAAGCATCCTCAGGTAGTGTAGATTCAAGTTTCTTCAAATCATGACCCCCGGGGGTAGGGTGGGGCAACAATGGGGGGGGGTTGAATTTTTACATAGGAATATATAGAGTAAATCTTTAAAAATCTTCTCTGAAACTGATCAGCCAGGAAAGCTGAAACTTGTGTGGAAGCATCCTCAGGTAGTGTAGATTCAAGTTTGTTCAAATGATGATCCCCAGGGGTAGGGTGGGGCCACAATGGGGTGTTGAATTTTTACATAGGAATATATAGAGTAAATCTTTAAAAATCTTCTTCTCTAAAACTGATCAGCCGGAAAAGCTGTAAATTTTGTGGAAGCATCCTCAGGTAGTGTAGATTCAAGTTTGTTTAAATCATGATCCCCAGGGGTAGGGTGGGGCCACAATGGGGGGTCAAATTTTTACATAGGAATATATAGAGTAAATCTTTAAAATCTTCTTCTCTGAACTAGTCAGCCAGAAAAGCTGTAACTTGTGTGGAAGCATCCTCAGGTAGTGTAGGTTCAAGTTTTGTTCAAATGATGATCCCCAGGGGAGGGTGGGGCAACAATGGGGGGGGGTCAAAATTTTACATAGGAATATATAGAGAAAAATCTTTAAAAATCTTCTTCTCAGAAACCGATCGGCCAGAAAAGCTTTAACTTGTGTGAAAGCATTCTCGGTTAGAGTACTCACTAGATTCAAGCTGGATAAAATCATGATCCCGAGGGGTAGGGTGGGGCCACAGTGGGGGAGGGGGGTCGAATTTTCTCATTTGAATATATAGAGAAAAATCTTTAAAAAATCTTCTTCTCAGAAACCGATTGGGCAGAAAAGCTGCAACTTGTGCGGAAGCATCCTCAGGTATGGACGATTCAAATTGTTCGAATATGATTTTGACAAATGTTAATCTAGACTATTTGAAGACTGAACTGACTAAAGTTAGAGCTCTTCTAGACAATTTGAATGTGTTTAAGAAGATTTTTCCCTATATATTCCAATGTAAAAATTTGGCACCCCCCCCCCCTTCCAATTGTGGCCCCACCCTACCCCCAGGGATAATGATTTTTCAGGAGTAGGGTTGGGCCACGTGGCGGGGGGGGGGTCCAATTTTACAAAGGAAAACATTTAAATTGTTCACAAAAACTCAAATGTTTATATATATGGTTTTACTTATATGCAAGCATTTTGACATATTGTTGATTCTTTAAAATTGTTTAGACTCTGGCCCCTGGACAATTCTTAGACCACACAAGGGGTTCAAAGTTTGATGTAGGTTTATAATCCATGTTACAAAGGGGCTCAATGATAAACATAAGAATATGCAGAGGAATTTTTTTTTATACAGGATCTATTATACGACATTGTTCAGATATTTTGTATATGACTCCATAAAGCTGATTTTATTATGTCTGTTGTTGCTCAGGTGAGCGATGTGGCCCATGGGCCTCTTGTTTATTTAGTTTTAGATCTAGAATATGAATTGAGAATTCTCTATTTGGTGCTAGATCAAATATGTTTACATAATTGATTTGATACACCTTTTCCTAATATTTATAGCTTTAAAGAAGTAAAAATTATACTATTTTTTGACATTTAATATAAAATCATGAGATAAGCAATGTGAATACACTGTACCTATATTCTGTAGGCATTTTATTAATAAATATTATTCATTTGTCATTGTAAAAAAAAAAAATAGGCCCTGATACACTATGTCAAAATTGTGTTGTATTCAAGCACCATTGAGTAATTTTATACTTTTTCATATACCGATGAAAACCTTTCAATTGCTAGAACTTGACCTTGAAATAAACAATCAAAATTTTTATTTTGATGGCATATTTAATTTTAAGTTGTTTTAAAAATGCCTCTCTGATTTGTTATTATTTTCTTTATAAAAAGTAAATGAAAGATTTTCATTGAACTTACAAAAAATTAAGCTGGTCCTGTCAAACAAAGCTATTGTCCTTTTATCTTAAATATCATATTATTAAACCTGTGGAGACATTTCATTTGCCAGATCTTGACCTCAAAGAAGTAAAGAAAAATAGATTTATTTTGTTGGTGCCTTGGTGGCATATTAAATTTTTAGTTAAAAAAGACTGTCTCCAAACATTTCATCTTCCTTTCTAACTGGTAATTAAAACTGTTCCAAAATGAACATTCTAAATTGTTTTATTTTATTGCCAACTGAATTTGTAAAGCATATATTTTCATTGCATCTATATTCAATCGAATTCCGTCATCAAGTCATATGTTTTTTGTGGTTTCATTAGACCTCTTAATCTCCATAATCTTATTTTATCAGGATCAGAATAAAATCTTTAAAGATTGGTGTTAATGTCACAAACCATTGAATTGTATTTTGATGGAAGCATATTACCACAGATAATTTTTCTAAATAGATTACCAATGACAATTTTTTTAACCGACTTGATACTTTTTTAACAATTTTAATTAAAATATGAAGGAAAAACGCATAGGTGAGTAGTTAATAAAACTGCGAATCACGTTATGGCTATCATTCAGTTAATCCTGGGGACGCGATGAAAGCAGAACGATTGGTTGCATCCAAATACTCTAATTTTACCACCAGCTTGCATCCTTAATCAATGTTCTTAACTTAAACGTCATTATTTATTGCTCACGTTGTATCTCCAAAGGGCATTTTAAACACCATTATACCACAAAAGAGATCTCTAAAGAACTACAGCCCTGAAATTCTACAGGAAAAACTCATATCTGAAGAATGAGTTCTATGCTTTAAAACCTGCGTGAACGAGTCTTGTAAAAAATTTTCAAAGCATTTATAGCCGAGTATTAGATGAAGAACCTCCAGTGAAGGAAGTCCGTCTCTAAAAATATATCCTTGACCTTATCAGAGAAAGTAACAGAGCCCTATACCAACATAAAAAATCAGGAAAATAAAGACGACTATTAAACATTTTGTGAAATGCGAAATAAGGCTCAAAGAGAGATAATAAAATCACGAATTGACTATTTTTCTAACAAAATAGAAGAGGATACAGATAATTAAAAAAAGCTATGTAATCACATATAGGACATTGGCTTGAAAAATAAACAAAAGCAGAACAACATGATCTGCCTAAATATAGAGGGTGAAGTATGTCATGATCCAAATACAAACCATTTCAAAACTTTTTACTAGCTATTTCACTTGGTTAACAAGCTACCACAAGGTTTAAATATTTTTACTGTTGACTCTGTAAATTTTGACATATTTTACCGGAAGAAAGGTGTTGAAAATTGTAATTTTGTTCTTAAATCTGTAAGTAATGATTTTATTTATAAAGAACTTTTAAGACTTTACCCTACCAAAAGCCCATGCCTTGATGACATCCCAGTTAGATTTATTAAAGATGGGGCATACTTTTTGAAAATACCCATAACATATATTGTTGATCTTTCTTTTACTAATATATTTGTTCCAGATTATATGAAAGTTGCTAGAATCAAACCACAGTTCATAAAAGGTAGTTCACTTGATGTTGGAAATTATAGACCTGTTAGTATTTTAAAGGGACTTGGACACGATTTGAGCCCAAAAAATTTAATTTTATTTTTCCATGTTTAATGTTAAGAATGGTTAATACGGGTATTTGTAATGCTTTGTCAAAATTTGAAAGTCAAATAATGAGTTATATGCAAGATACAGAGTTTGAAATTCTTCGTTTTGTAAACAAAGCCTTGTTATTTTTTTACATATATATTTTATTGGTATAATTTTCAATCTAATGTTGCTTTCTTTTGTTGATAATATTATTTATAAACACAGTGAGTAAGTTTACCTTGTTTTCCACGAGTAATTTTGTCAAAGGAATAGTAATTCCATACTTCATATTATTTGTTAACAAATATAAGACTCGAGCTTTGTTTACATAACAATGAATTCTTACCTCTGTATCGGTCTTATAACTTGAATTATAACATTCAAATTTTGGTCAATCATTCAAAATGTGCAAATAAGCCATTTTATATATGAAAAATAAAAAAAGAAAATTTTTATCTAAAATCGTGTCCGAGTCCATTTAAGTATCGTTTCTAAGGTTTTAGAGAAGGCTGTTCATTCACAACTTGTAAAATGTTTAGATCAACACAAAGCTTTATTTGAGTTTAAATCGGGCTTTAGAGGCCATTTTTTTACCGACACATGTTTAATACATTTGTTTAATTTTTATCAAAGACAATATGGCTAAGGGTCTTTATACAGACATGATTATGCTGGATCTTCAGATGGCTTTCAATACTGTTGATCATGAAATTTTATGTAAATAAACTAAAAGGTATTGGTATTAGAAATATTTAATGGTTCAAATTGTACATATCAAATAGGAAACAGTATGTAAAATTAGAAAATGTTATGTCGGATCCTGGTTTAGTAAATTGCGGTGTACCGCAAGGTAGTATTCCTAGCCCTTTGTTCTTAATTTATGTCAACGATATGGCTTCCAGTATTGATCCTAAATGTAAACGTATTTTTATGCTGATGATAGTGCAATTTTATTTCATCATAAAAACCCTAATTTTATTTCGGAGAAGCTTGGTGCTGTTTTAAAACGTTGTTCACAGTGACTTGTAGACAAAAAGTTGTCACTAAATCTTGGTAAATCTTAATGTTTTGGGGGTTTTTTTTTTGGAACTAGAAAGAAACTTTCAAATATACACAGATTTTTAGCCTATTATCGTCAAAAACTAAGTAACAAATAAATTTTGATTTACTTTTGTATTATCTTATGTAATGTTTGGGATGATAAATGAATATAAGTCGGAATATATCGTATTCAAAATAGTACCACTCATTTCTTTTTGTGTAAAATGCTGACTCACTTGGTAAATTTAGAGTCAACCATAGGAATAAATTAAAGTACTGAAGTACTGACGGGAGTTGATTTTATCGAATATTATTTATTTAAGAAAAAACGATATGTTATTTAGCATGACAAGTAATTTCTAATCTCTATTTAAATTACGTACATTTTTATAATATGAATTCTCGGACTTTTCCGACAAGAAATTCGAGAAAACCCCATATGAATCATGTTGTGTAATATTTAAAGATATAATTAATTCCATCAAACTATCTATTAGTAATCGAAATATTTCTAAAAATTGTACACAGTCTAGTATCATTCAACCAGACGCTCGGTTGTCTCCGTTAATCTCCGACTACCAATAGAGACTATTAACGGAGACAGCCGAGCGTCTGGTTGAACGCTCTGGCGTAGGAATACATATGACTGCAAAAAATATCTTAATTATTCGTACTATTTAAAATCTGACTATTTTCAAGGTATTTATAAATACGTTTTCTTGAAAAACAATGGTTCAACATACATTACACGCATTTATCTATTATTTCAAGAACTAACTCTTGTCAGCGGTGATGATTTGTGCTTAGGTCCAAACACTGTTTCACTTTCGGTTTGCCAGAGTAACTGCATAGGAGAGTTGATTAAAATCAACTCCCAAAAATTACAGTTTTCAATTTATTTATATGGAGTCATGAATTGATAGATTAATTATATATATTTATAATATAATTATAACAATAATTATTTTGAAATCTAATTGTCGTTTATCAATATCTTTATATACATTTTAACTTTATAGAAAAATTGCTCAATAAAGGTTGAAAAGGAAATTTTTAGATTGAGAAATGAGAAAACAATTACCAGATTAACATGAATGCTTTTAATAATTTTAAAAACAGTGACGCCCTTTTCCCCGATAAAGAATACGTTTATACCTGGTGAAGTCGTTGATTGGAGCATGGGAGCTCTCTGTGAATAATTGTAGAGTCAACATGCTCAAAGCTATCCTTGATAACAAAATAGAGAGGACTGGTCAAAGTGCAATATGTTGAGCTTGACACAACAGGATCCACCCCTTGCACCACCACAGTGGAGGGTTCATATCATTTTTCATTTAATTTCTAAATTCCCAAATTCTTTAAAAAAATATCAACAAGGACTCGGGGTATTGTATTTTAAAATTCTACAGAAATATACTATTTGTGCATTGAAAATATTGATCCCAGTTTACCTTTCCGAATCCTACATGTACTTTACTCTCAATTTCCGAGATTTGAGATTCTAGCAAATCTCGTTTGTTGTTTTCGGATAGCATCTGGTAGTGCTTATTCTCTCTGTACCTACGAAGTTGATACGGCAGAGCCTTTGTGAAACACATCTTATATAATTTCATCAAGGAATATTTCTCTCCATAATAAAGACATTTCATCACATATCTCACGTTGCTATCAACACATTGGTAGTGTGGAGAAACATGTGCTTCCTTGAATTCAAGCTCCATAAGCAGCCAGTTTTCACACTTTTGAAGAACACATTTAACTTCGTATTCGTCAGCTAGTGGCAGAATTTCGTCAATGCAAGACTCTGAAATGCAATCATATTTAATATGAATTTTAAACTTGAACATGACTCATTAATGGCAGCAGCACAAAGGTATGTAAACACGTAGGTTGCACACTTGAAATCCGTCACTGATGTGTAGTATTCCATCCATGGTCTTAAACTGTATGTATGGTAGTATATTTACATTCAGTGTATAATTCCCCTAATGTTTGCATTGGAAATCTGCGACGTTCAATTTCCTATGAATACACTTTGCAAATTCATGCGCCATGAGCACAAATATAAACGTCACCACGTGTTTTGAGTATATTTATTTTTGTAAGATTAAATGAAACGTTCAACCTTACATAACCAATTTGATAATATTATGTAGTTTTTGAAAAATAACCATTAAATCAAGTCTACTCCTTATTTAAAAAGAATTTTCTCTACAAAGTTTATGGCACTATTTTTTTAGCTGTGGAAGCGTACTAAATAAAATGTTAATATGGCTGTTCCATGTTTATTTCATATCCCTGACTGAGAGCGTACATCATGGCTTTACACCGATGATGCACATATATTTTATACAAAAAAACCAAACATCAGTATGAATATAAAGATAAGCATTGCATTCTTATTTTTGGATGTCGTCGGTCAATGTGGTGCAGACAAATTATCATACCGTGCTAACGAAGTGTGTGTGTGTGTGTGTGTGTGTGTGTGTGTGTGTGTGTGTGTGTGTGTGTGTGTGTGTGTGTGTGTGTGTGTGTGTGTGTGTGTGTGTGTGTGTGTGTGTGTGTGTGTGTATGTATATATATATATATATATATATATATATATATATATATATTTATATAGGATTCACCTTGACTGTCCAGCCGTCCGTCCGTCTGTCTGTGCAAAATCTGAGGGTGTGTCATGACCATGGCCCAACGTCATTCGGGCAAGGTCAAGGTCACTGGCAGGAAAAGTACAAAATTAGTGTCCGGTCCATATCTTTCTTATGAAGAAACATTGGAAGTTCTTACTTCATACAAAGAATGCTTATGACCTGAGGGTGTGTCATGACTTTGACCCAAGGTCATTTTGGCAAGGTCAAGGTCAGTGGCAGGAAAAGTTCAAAATTCGTGTCCCGTCCATATCTTTCTTTAATGGAGAAACATTGGAAGTTCTTTACACAAAGATTGCTTATGACTTGAGGGTGTGTCATGACCTTGACCCAAGGTCATTTGGGCAAGGTCAAGGTTATTGTTTAAAAAAACTTTATTCCTGTCTGTGTCATGTCTTTTATTGATGGAAATGATTAGAAGGTAAATTTTGACACAAAGCTTGCATGTGTTAGGTCATATAAAATTAATTATTTGATTATCATCCTCATCTGCCCATCTGGAAATGGTCTGCCCTGATGTTTTTTTATCATCTTTGGTTGTTAAAAAAAAATTAGGAAAAATATTCGGCTCGGAATACCAAAATTTCAAAACATTGAATGGCTGCTTGACATGAGGATTATCGTTTGATTTCAGTCATGTTTGTTATCATAAGGATGCAAATGTCTTCATGTATTAACAGTTGAAATAAAATAGAATTTAAATAATAGAAATTGGTTTGTGTACTCATATTAGCATTAATAATTTTAAAAAATAGAGAGGTTAATTGTGTTATTGATAGAACATGGACGGTTAATGAGATAGCATCCATAATTGAAAAATACTTGAGTAATGATTTTTTTTCTTAGCGGGGGGTATCAATCGTGAGCTTGCTCACAGTACCTCTAGTTATGTCTACATGCAAGATAATTATCTCTACATGCAAGTTGCAAAATTACACGTTCACATAAAAAAGTCGCAAGTCAACATAAAGAAGTCGCATGTTGTCATAATTATATTTACACTCAGTGTATATTTCCCCTTATAGTACGTGCTATATACTATTTGCGTAATCGACTTTTAAAAAATATAAAGTGTAAAATGTTGATTAATGAATGTGAACTAGTGATATTGAGATAGAAAATTAGACAAAGAACAATAAAATAAATGCTTTATAGCCATGTTGATATTAATATGCTTTCATTTTTAGGAAACATACTGCGAAAATATTATCGAATGAACTTCGCGGGCGCTGGAGTTCTAAAGGTGACGTCACTGAATTCTGAATATAGCTTTAGACGGCACATGTAGACTGACATTGACAGTTTGCTATAAATCAGAAACAAAGAACAGTAATAACTTTATAATTGCAATTAGTATAAGTATTTGATATCGTAGCGAGAGGGCTGCTGTATGATCTATATTTAAAGCAATATTAGCTGCAATTTTCATGTTGAAATTTTTTTTTTCGAAAATGCTATTTTCTTCTAAAATGACAAAAAATATCATGGTTTTTAAATTTCTCTTATAGTCTGTCCCAAGATATTTATGCTGCACATTTGGACGATTTTTAATAAAAATACACATACCTGTGAAAGAAGTGCAATTGAAATCGATGAAAGGGAAAATTTCCAAGATAACTTCATTCACACATTATCATTTTTCCCTCGTAAAAATTTACAGGAACGAAAACAGATTTCCTACGTAGATTTATAATGGAGAATGTTGACATCTTTTCTCCATTCGGAAGTACTCGGGACACCTCGTGCAATTTTTTAACGTTATCATCCGGGCGTTTTCATCTCCTTAGCAATGGAAAAACCCCGTAGACTTTTTATTTTTAGCCGTGTATTGATACCCGATGTCACAATTTGTGTAATAAGGCCTGGAAATCCCCTCGTTTATAAACTGAACTTTGAATAAATAAAGAGGCAGAACCGTGAAAATAACTTTATTTACAGTGTAAAGAAAAAATATAGCTACTGCATACAACACTCTCTACTCACACACTCTCAAACACTCAATACACGCAATTCACACACACTGAAAAATCACACAACACACACGCACAAACAATATAAACAAAAAATAAACTAACCCCCTAAATACCCCCAACATATATATAAACAGAATGAATAACCCGACTTTGGCTGATGACCCTTAGTAACACTCAGTCCGGACAATGTTTTGCTTTTGGTACGCTGTGTTCTAAATTATATAAGGATTGCACACGCAATAAGTACATGCATATTTGGAACCACCATTTATGTCAATCACGGCGATAAGGATACGTCGTACATGTACATGTATAAAGCATATTCAGGTACACTTGCGTGGACACACTGCCTTGGAGTATGAACCTTTCATCACGGATGTAACTGGACACCAGCGTCACCATGTGCCTGCGCCTCCATTTTCCCGCATCGACTTTGAGTTGTCTGTAGTTGTTGTTCACCCACGGATAATACAACCATATAACCGTCGACCACACCCACTCAGCTAGTCACCTAAAATTCATTGTCGGGTCCTCAGTGAAAATTACAACACTATACTGTTCAAATAATACATTATATTCAACCGTCGGGCTACCATACTTTATATTCTTATTCAAACAAACAAAAATATCATAACACACTTATTAAAAAGACAAAAATATGTATATTCTTACGTATGCGTATTCTAAATTGAAATGATAATGAAAATACTTTTCACTTACAGCTATTCTTTCTCAACACGGCTTATCGTACTTTTACCACACAGGAATTCTTTTCAAACACTCCACACAGGATTTCACCTCACACAGACATAGACATAGGCCACACAGGTCCTAAGACATTTTGTCAAACACCACGAAGGTTGTTAATGAAGGACACACCTTCTCTCTTCAACGACCTGGCCAGAACTAACTCGTGCACGAAAAACCGGTCTAACATCCAATGACTAACTGACCGTAGCACTCTATGGAGCGCCGTTACTCACACAAATAAATAAAAACTAATGACACTTTAATTGAACATATATACAAACATTGTGACACCCGACAAGCTAGAGAGGGCGTTCCAAAGGGGAAGTCTTGGGATTTTTTCATACTTTAGAATGAACATCATCTGAACCAAGAGGTATTTATAAATATCGAATCATTTAAGAAAATATGCGGAATATCTTGAGAGAGACTATAGCCATTATTTGTGGAAAAGTACGGAAGCGTATCGGGGCCTACACTTGTTGTGTTTCAACTAATAAATTGTCCTTCTTTTTATTGAATTGTCAGCGTATAAAGTATTATAACCTCTTATTTATGCAAATAAATTGAATTGTATTTTGTGATTTCTATATAATTTAAATAACCTTATTGCATTTTACCAGTTTTATTGCTATCTGCGTTATCGACTTTAAAAAATATGAAGTTTGAAATGTTGATTAATGAATGTGAACTAATTATATTGAGAAAGAAAATTAGACAAAGAACAGTAAAATCAATGCTTTAGCCATGTTGATATCAATATGCTTTCATTTTTAGGGAACATTTTGCGAAAATAAAATTATCGAATGAACTTCGCGGGCGCGGGAGTTCTGAAGGTGACGTCACTGAATTCTGAATATTGCTGTAGACGGCACATGTAGACTGAGATTGGCATTTTGATATAAATCAGAAACAAAAAACATTAATTACTTTATATTGATTGCAATTAGTATAAGTATTTTTATCGTAGTTAGAGGACTGCTGTATGATCTATATAAAGCAGTTTGTTATGATATTCTATGTTTGGGTTACTGAAAAATAAACATGTGATATGAGTTTTGAGACAGATACATGTAATTAAACATTTAAACTACCTGAATCCATTTACTTACATGTACTATATTACCAACCAACCACCACCACCACCACCACTTTCACCACCACCTCCAAACAAATAAATGCTTTATGTATCAAAGCCTCGAAACAAAATATACAATAATTGCATTTGCTTTTAAATAATATTATGCAATATGAACTGATACAAGCATGAGCGTTGCGTTTTCTCATCATCATGATTTGATGCGAGTCTTTTTACCACGCGAATAAGACAACACTCACATCAAATCATGGTAATGAGAAAATGCAACGCTCATGCAGTTAATTCATACATGATCGTATTTGGTATCGTAGTTACATGTAGATTACATTGTAGTTTAGAGGGTGAGTAATAAAATTGCTTTGAGATCGTGTAATATCAATTTGAAGACGAAGACAGGTGGGTGAAACATTGTTTAGCCTCATCGATGGGAGACCGTTGTAACAACGTGATTATTGAATCATGATCATAATTTGGGTGTAGGACTGCTCATGTCTACCACCCCTAACTACGATTACAAATGCAGATATTTGGATGTTTGACATTAAAAGAAATATCTGAATTTAGGAGTTTAAATTCCTTTATTGTGGATTGAATTTCATGGAGCCAATATTCGTAAATTGCTATTTTTTTAAATTGGTTAATGGTAACATTTCGTGGAATTACTTGTATTATAGACAATAAGTATATTCATACTATTATTTATAATTCGTTGTGGATTTAAATTCGTGAATGACTAAAATTAGCATTAACGAATTCCATGAAAATCAAGCATACACGAATTCCAATGATTCCACAAATGTCATTCTACATGTGTATCCTACAGCTAGATTCAGAGTGAGGTGAGGCACCATCAGATCTCCCGCCCCCGCGAAATTCATTGGATAACAATATTTTCGCAATATGTTACCAAGAAATATAAACATATTTATGTCAATATACTTATATTGTATACATGTTCATTGTTATATGTCAACATTTCTTTCTCGATATGACTCAAACCCATTTTTACAACATTATTTTTAACTCGGAGTCCGTATTTTGTTAAGTCGATATTGCATATAGCAAGAAAACTGGTCAATTACTATAACGTGATTTAAATTATGTTAACTCACCTCAATACAATGCAAAATGTTTGCATAAATAAAACGACATGATAGTTCAAATGTTGATAAGACGATAAAAAGTATGACAATGTATGAGTTTTAACACAACAAGTGTAGGCCCCGATACGCTTCCGTAGAAAAGGCCGCTAAGAAGCCTTAATTGGAGCAAAATTGAATTATTGTCGTCCTGTGCAAAAATTGATCTGCTATATATTCCTTAGAAGAGAAATCTTTCGTCTGACTAAAATTAATATTTTGAAATCTTATTGGTCATAAAAATTAAAGTTACATCAGACTTATCATACTAGCAGGTTTTTGCAGCAAAATAAAATTCTAATAAATACAGCTCATATTATTTTAAGCAGTTCTTTATTATCTTCTATGTTTGGGTTACTCTCAAATAAACATGTGATATGAGTTTTGAGACAGATATATGTAATTGAACATTAAAACTACACGAACCCTTTTACGTACACGTATTATATTACCCAAACACCCACCACCACCACCATCACAAAAAAGTTTTTATTTACCAAAGCGTCGAAACAAAATATACAATAATTGTATTTGCTTTTAAATAATATTATGCATGAACTGATAGCATGAGCGTTGCGTTTTCTTATCATCATGATTTGATTCGAATCTTTTTACCACGCGAATAAAGACAACACTCACATCAAAGAGTTTAAATTCCTTTATTGTGGATTGAATTTCATGGAACCAATATTCGTAGATTGCTATTTTTTAAAAAGAAGTTAATGGTAACATTTCGTGGAATTACTTGTATTATATAAATAATAAATATATTAATTCTATTATTCATAATTTGTTGTGGATTTAAATTCATGGATGACCGAAAATTAGCATTAACGAAATGCATGAAAATTGAGCATACACGAATTCCAATGATTCCACAAATGTCAGTCTACATGTGTATCCTACAGCTAGATTCAGAGTGAGGTGACGCACCATCAGAACTCCCACCCCCGCGAAATTCATTGGATAACAATATTTTTGCCATATGTTTCCAAGAAATGAAAACATATTTATGTCGATATACCTATAATATATACATTTTCATTGTTAAATGTCAACATTTCTTTCTCGATATAACTAAAACTCACTCTTAAATTATTATTTTTAACTCCGTATTTTGTTAAATCGATATAGCAGATAGCATGAAAACAAATCAATTACAGTAAGTTGATTTAAATTATGTTAACTCACCTTGGTACAATGCAAAATATTTGCATAATTAAAACGACATAATAGTTTATATGTTGATAAGACGATAAAATGTATGACAATGTATAAGTTATAAAACAACAAGTGTAGGCCTTGATACGCTTCCGTATATTTCTGCCCCCTGCATGCAAGAAAAATTATGTCAACATGCATGATAATAATGTCTACATGCAAGTGAATTATGTCTACATGCAAGTTACAAATCTTTTAAGAGAACCGAATTTTTAATTGGGGAAAATTAGTTACTTACGCCCGAATCTGACATCATTGATGCACGATGCAACATAATTATAATGACAACATTCGACATATATATGTTGACATGCGACTTTTTTATGTAAACATGCAAGTTAATTATGTTGACATGTTGTCACATCAGGTGAAATGTTTTGCTTAAAACTCATAATATAATGGTTGTAGAGAGGACACCAATGAACCCCCTTCCCATTAAGTCCTTAGCTGCGCAGTTCGACAGCTGTTTAAAGTGATTAAAAAGGCATTGTCCTGTTTTCAAACAAAATGATATGTAAAATCTCATATTTATTGCTTTTATATCTTTTGGCAACATTTTTGGCCAGTTTCGGGCAAAAACAAGCCTTTACATTCTTATCCTCAAATGTACAAGATGGCCGCACATCCCCCTTAAATTTATTTCCGCAAGAGCGGTTTTTGTCTGATGGAGTTTTCGTCTACAAGTTTTGCATTTAATGTATTTATGAAAATGTTGTCTCTTTTGTATAGGTATCTTATGAAATAATGTTGGTTTGTTAGAGCTTTGTGCGCGAGTTTGTGTCCCTTTGTTACGTAGGCAACTTGCACTCTACATAACATTAGATAAATAGTGCCTGTTTGGGAGGATAGCGGCGCGAAGCTGAGGTTGACAATGGTTTTCGAGAGGTGTGCATTTCAACTGTTGCACTCCCAAACAGGCACTATTTATTTTGATTATACTTATTGTTCTAATTTAAAAAAAAAAACTTAACTGACATCATTAGGAATGACGTGAATTCTACGGCGAACAGGTACGCGCATAATTTACGCTCACGTAACAATTCGTTGTGTTACCCGTTGACAAGTGTGTTGCTAATGCTGAGGGTATTAAAACGGATTATAAATTGTATAATAGAAAAAATGAAGGAAAAATGTGATATATATTTTAATTTCCTTTCATGTTGATTTTATGAACATTTAATCAAATTTACTTTAGACAAGTCGAAAACCAGATAAGACTCCTTCCTTAACGAGGCCGAGTATACTTCAAGTACGCAAACTATCACGCAGCGTTTCATTTGCATCATTTTTCTTGGTTGACTCCATGGCGTTATGATTTCAACTGCAGATATTCAGCGAAATTTGTCGTTTATTATATATTATTATATTATTTTATTAAAAAAGAATAAACATACTTGACTTGAAGTATAAGCTATATATTTTGGCTCGGATCGAAAACGTTTTCTTACCCCGCCTAAATATAGCTTCATATGTGTACATGTATTTCAAGACAGTAACCACGTATTTTATATTTATGACCCTAAATATGTTATGTTATATGTTTATAAATTTTAATAACTTAAATAAGTTTGAAAATTTCAATAATACTATAAAGATTACCATTTCCGCCTTTGTAAAAAAAAGTTGTTAAAAATTAACAAACTTTGAGATGACCCCCCTAAACAAACAATGTGGTAAATGTCTGACTTTTTTATCTTAAAATACCGGTAATAATCATATCATTCTTTTAAAAAAATTTAAAGAAAAAAATTTAAGAAAAATCTGTAAAGCACACATCAGTAAAGGATGACTGTACTTAGCGCCGAGTTTTGGACCCTTTTCGGTCGATTTTCCTCCCGGAAAAGCTACTATATACATGTAGTAGTCTTTCCCCCTGACGGGAAAACCAACTATATAGTAGAATTTCGCCCATAGTATGATTTCTCCCCCACGTTTTTGACTCAGATTTTATAAAAAAAGATTTATGGAAAGCCAGTTGGTATTATGGTTTAAATCAATGTTTTGTACATCCTAAGGTTGCATAATCCTGAATATGTACACGTTTTTGTCGACTAATTATTTTATATAGACAAAATTAACCTAGTTTATGCAGTATGGAAAACAGAGAACTGATATAATGTTTGATAAATATGTAAGATATGGCATTAACACGCATTAACATGCGTGTGTATGTTCTGAATTTGTAAAATAAAAATGTCTCTAGAATAATAGTGAACTTTTTTCAAATCAACAAATCAAATCGTCCGTGTGTCCGTCCGTTTGTTGGTGCAATCCTGTCCAGGCCATATATCTGCTCTGAAGAATCATTGTACTAAGTATCTACCTTATTCAATGATTGTTCATGACTTGCCTTTTTACTCTGATGTGTTTACGATAATTCAGCAGTACATTATATTTTTCCATCAAATTATTATACCCCCGTTCCGAAGAAGAGGGAAATATACTGTTTTACAATTGTGTGTCTGTCTTTCCGTCCGTTCGTCCGTCCGTCTGTCTCAGCAGTAGCTTAAACCCACTCTTTTTAGGACATGTCATGTGTGGGAATCATTATTGTACATGTACGAATCGGACAACTTCCTGTTAAATGCTGACATTGTTTATTTTTAGCCTAAATTTTCAAACACATGTTTATCAAAGATTTCTCAGCAACTCTTAATCGCAGATGTTCGAAATTTTAACTCACTCTTTAGACATCCTACATGATGGAATCCATTTTTGTGTTCAGTATAATTGGCACTTCATTTACATATTTTTTTTAAATTATCCTTTCATGTTAAATACTGAAATTTGATTGGTTTGTCGCCGTTAAAAGCGACATATATACCTTTTTATGGACAGAGTAATTTTTAATTCACTTACGGGTACTTACCTGTAAGTGTATATTCTTCTCTTGCAAAAATGCATCTCAGAAACGGAACAAATTTGGAATATTCTTTACCGGGAAGTTCCAGTTCCGACATTGTCTTCTCTTTGAATTCCCCTGTTAACATTTTTCTAAATACCGGCGAGGCATCAATTAATACTACCTTTGCTACGTGTAAATTTTTACCCTCCACGATCAAAGTGAAATCGGTAACATCAGAGTCATAAGGAAAGTAATCTTTTATCAATTCTTCATCTTTGTTAGGGTCAACAGAAGATGTAAGATTGTCTTTAGATGTCGACGCCATTATGGTTAACGAAATATTGGTCACAGATACACCACTGTTTCTACCCTGTGCTCAATGATCTTCACCATACCTTGGTATTCAGTAAGCTAAATTGATCGATATATTTTTTGGTTTTTAAAGTAGGCCTACCCCTTTGCTGAGCATGTTCCGTTTCGTTCCGTTCCGCAAGGTACCTATAGCCATTGTTATTGGCTTTGTCAGTGGCTACGTACATATCTATGGGCACGACCGGAATTCCTAAGAAATACCCAATAGATGTTGATATCTAAAATATTAATTGCAAATATCAAACAGAATAATTATTTTATTTGAAACAGCAAACATAAAATCATGTTATACAATGGCGTTTATAGGAAACGCGTACCCAAGTTATACTCTTCTCTTGATAATGTTGGCCTGATATAGAATTTTCCGCAAAAAATATCAACTTGGGTCCATTTTTACAACTAATAAAACTCCGTCCCAGTGTAAACATTATCAAGTACCTATCCACCATATTATTGCATGTTTAGTTATATAATTATGTATGATGGTTCTAAATTGTTTATATCATGTACTTAAATAATAATCTGCAAAAAGATTTAACGAACATGATTATTGTATTATATCTTTTAATGGTCATGCATAATAGTTTTGCTTACATTTGAGTGTTTTGGTAACCGCTTAAAAGTTATGCTTTTATGCTGTCTGACGTTACAATAACTAAGTCATTATGTCTTTATACATATGATTTACAACACTACGAATGTACGTGCTGAAAATTAGATCAAAACATAATTAATAAGGAATCATTTTTGAATATTTTGAGGTAATGAAATGCGGTCGGGCGTGATCAAATTTATCATAACGCCCATCGGGCGTAATTGGATCTGATCACCCCCGACCATATTTGATCACCTAAAATACTGAAACAATGAGCAATCTACAGAAAAAGAGTTGATGAACATCTATAAGTTTCCCCTTGAACAGGAGTTGTGCGAGACATCCCTTTATTTTTCTGAGAAACAGCTCCATACAACCCATTTCCGTTTTTTTCTGCAACATCTTCCTCAATTCCTTTGAGTCGCATTTCTAATAATTCGCGTTTGTTTTTTTCAGGTAGCATCTGATAGTGCTCGTTTTCTATGTACCGTTGAAATTTAAACGGCAGAACCATGGCGAAAGACTTCTTATACAGTTCTTTCAGGGAATATTTCTCGCCATAACAAAGACATTTCATCAGATATATCACGTCGCCATCAATACCTTGGTAGTGTGGAGAAACCTTTGCTTCCTTGAATTCAAGCTCCGTGAGCAGCCAGTTTTCACACTTCTGGAGAACACATTTAACTTCGTATTCGACAGCTAATGGCAGAATCTCGTCAATGCAAGATTCTGAAATAACAATTATATTATTTAATTTTAATATTCGATTAACTTTGGAAAAAGTCAAACTTCTGAGAATTATGTGGTGTCTGGATATGAACATTTGCAAAAGCTAATCAACGTAATGAGAAACAAGCCGTCGCCTTAAAAAATATACTTGTAGACAAGGCGCATTCGTGCTTTCACACAACATACTTGAATCTCGCTAACTCAATTTAATGATAACATTACTCAAGTGCGCAAAAATTCCAATAACAGGAGCAAAAAAATGTTATTTGTACATTGTAGCCCTCTTATTGTAGAACTATTTCCCCCTTTCAAATAACAAAGTGAATGACCCCTTTTATGCTAATGACCTCTGAATGTTTATAAAAATATCCGCCAAAATTATCTACCCTTATTAAGGTTTTCCTTATTTTGATAGTTTCCATAAGCGACGGTATACACATGTACTGTGTCTTATCTTACACGTGTGGTTAATACGTGTAGTACACTTGTGAAATTGTTTGCTTGCTAACACCGGAAATTTTTTATCAAATACTTCTGGTCAGAACTATTTTTGACCCAGGCAAGAATATATTAAATAACACAAAAAAAGTGAATAAGCTAGCATATCCAATGATCTCGCATTTATTAGATATGTTACACACAATGAATTGCAGGGTTCGTAAAATATAAACAAATACACAAATTTTAAAACTACCCAGAAGGTCGTCTTTTCAAAACTTCCTGCAAATATGCACATCTATACTTGGTGCTTTATCAACAACAAAGATCATGAAAACCCGGTGATTTACACGTAAAAAGTTCAATGAGGATTAAACTTGTAAGTTAAACTTAGTTGAAATTCCCGAAAAATAATTAAATTGCAACTCCGTGTATTGTTTAAAGTTTAGTTGACGGAATGGCGCGTTGTTAAGATAAAGCGACACGTTTAATTAAATGCTAAACAACGACGTGATGTGTTATATTACAATTTTCGTAAATGGTTCTATCCGGACAGTACATTTCAAAATAATCATACGAATTAGATTTAAGGATATTGCCTACCTGTTAGTGTATAATACTCCCCTGGAGAAATACATCGTAGAAACAGTTCAAAACTGGAATACTTTTCCCCCAAAAGATCAATTTCGGTCATGTGTTTCTCTTTAGATTCACCTGTTAACATTTTCCTGAATACAGGGGATGCGTCGATTAAGACCACTTTTGACACATGGAACTTTTGATTTTCCACAATCAAAGTCAAGTCAGTAATTTCTGGGTCATATTTAAAGTGTTCGTTTACCAGTTTCAAATTTGGGGTGGTTTTTTTATTATTAGAAGAGTCAGAGCTATTCGAAGCTGAGGCAGAAGAGTCCATTTTGTGTCAGAATTCAAGGAGAGTTGGAATACTATAAATGCAAAGAAAAAATCTT
Organism: Magallana ariakensis; assembly: GCA_020458035.1. Lineage (NCBI taxonomy): Eukaryota > Metazoa > Mollusca > Bivalvia > Ostreida > Ostreidae > Magallana > Magallana ariakensis. The sequence goes on from CM035813.1 coordinate 49,235,751, forward strand.
AATTAAACTCACAAGTTCCTTTCTGACTCAATACAAACACGATTCTATTTTCAACAATGGAGATGACAGTTGGAGAGATTCAAGACTACAGCATTCATCAATAAAACTGTATTATTTTTTAGACCTATTGAAAACATTAAAATTCACCACAAGAGCAAGTAAGATATAAAAATTTTAAATCTAAACAAACGATGTTATTAAAGTCAATAATTATTTCAAATGTTAGAATTTTTAAAGAAAAAACACAGAAACAAGCACCAATGAACTATGTTTTCAAAACATTTCCAGCTGTAACTTCAAGTTGGCAATTCAATTTTGCCGATTCAATTTTGAATTCCTGAAGTATGAATACATAATGCTTAAACAACATTGCCTAATCGAGATTTCAATCATTTTAAAAATTCTGCTATCTAAATTATTGGCACTCGTATAAAGTGGATGTCAATTTTCCTTACATCATGAAAAGGGTTGAATGCTCTTGGTCTTATTGATCTTCTTTAGAAGAAGAACTTTGCATAACGATAATGAAAAATAATCAAATTTTAATGCTAAAGTTTGTAATAAAAATATTTTTAAATGAATCATAAATTATAGTTAATGGCAAATCAGGATTTAAATTTACCTTATAGGTAATTTGTTTGACTATCTAGTCTCCTAGAAGTATAAAGTATCATGGTTTTTCATGATTAAACATAAGATTAAACATAACATTATAAGAGGAGGGGATATATATATAGGCTATGCCTGTTGTCCAATCCTATTTAATTTATTCAATAAAATATGTCTAAATTATTATGTAGAGCGCCTGTAAAGTTCGAAACGAAATCGAAACGAAATGAAACGAAACGAAACAGAACGAAACGAAACGAAACCAATCGAAACGAAACGAAACCAAAAATCGAAACGAAACGAAACGAAACGGAATTTAAACAAAACTAAAATCAATTTTGACTACATAAAAGTGAAAATAAATTCATTGAAATAAAATTTTGAACCATAAATATAACTACCTGTATGTTACAGATTGCCGCTGTAAATTTTTAAGCCGATTATCCTGTATTTGCAAAAATTATACAATTATATAAATAACTGATGAACATTCTTATACCCTTTTATGTTTCTTATTGGTTTCATTAAAGGATATTCAGACGTTTAGAGAGAGAGAGAGAGAGAGAGAGAGAGAGAGAGAGATGATGATAATACTTACAAAGACATTCTAACCACAATATTCTTTCTATCTATTTGAAATATTGTAAAAATGAAACGATCGAATACAATGTGATTTAGAGCATTCTTGTTGGTTACCAGTTTCTAACATATAATAAGAATTGTTTTAATTAGTATTATTGCATAAATTTGGACTTCGTATTTTAACAAAAAATAACTTGCATTTTAAAGAGGTTTTTTTTTACCTGTGTATTACCTTAAATTAAACATAATCCTATCTTTCTCTCCCGTTCACACGCACGCACACTGTATTTGACTAATTTTTACAATATTTCATATCATTATAAAAAATCGTGTGGTTGGAGTGTCTCTCTAAATACTGTAAACGTACTATATTTAGCGTGTACGATATTTGGCGGAATAAGATTTTTCAACAAGTTAGCATGGATTTTATTTAGCGCATTTCTAAAGATACCTTATTATCTACTTAAATATTTTATATTTTCATTTTCCATTTTCCGCAAAAAAACGCTAAATAGAATACACAGCCAAAGGACTAAAGCAAGTTCTTTAATACGTTTACAGTATAATCATCTCTCTCTCTCTCTCTCTCTCTCTCTCTCTCTCTCTCTCTCTAAATTAAATAATGAAACCAATAAGAAACATAAAAGATATTAGAATGTAAATCAGTTTTTTACTTTATTATGTATTTTTTTTACGAATTCCGGGGAATCGGCTTTAGAATTTACAACGGCAATTTGACACATACAGGTTGTTATACATGTATTTATGGTTAAAACTTTTATTTCAATGAAATTATTTTCACCTTTATGTAGTCATAATTGATTTTTAATTTTGTTAAATTCCGTTTCGTTTCGTTTCGATTTCTGGTTTCGTTTCGTTAGGTTTCGTTTCGTTTCGATTGGTTTTGTTTCGTTTCGATTGGTTTCGTTTCGTTTCGATTTCGTTTCGCACTTTACAGGCGCCCTATTATGTAAGGATACAACAAAACTTGCAAATAACGTATTTGAAATCGAACCAATGGCATCAAAATCAATTCTCCAGGTTTATTAGTTTCGACTTAGAAAAATACATATATGCATTCCGTAACTCTACATAAATTGGCATTTTGATTATCATTAACAATTAAGAAAACAGTTAAGGATATTAAGAACAAAAATTACAAGATAAGTATTTAGATGGAAATATGAATAGTAAAACAGTAAAATGACAAGAGAAATAACTAACTGGAACGTACAATATCGACACAAATGTATACCTGCTGTTTCTTTCTTTGCTCATACACAGTGATGTTGAAAACGTTATAATGTCTTGTTGAATAAATAAACGATAAAAAGATGCATGGGGGTAAATCACTGGACCAGTAGGCGTGTATCGAAGTCCAAACTTGATGAAATATTTAAAGATAAACACAACACTATCTACATTAAATTCATATCAAATAATTTGCTCGGGTATGTCAAGATAACCTTTAACGTCATATAACTATTTTAACAAAAAAGAGCGAATTTTTAAAATATCATTCTTATTGGTTTTAGTTCCTGTAAAATTTGAAATGTGGAAAATAATTTTGAAAATTCAGGTACAGTTATATTCGAAATTGATCTAAATATAGGAAAATGATGCAGTTTAGATAATTTGTTTTTCTGTGTTTTCTACCAACAAGCCACGATGGGTGTGTAACCTTAACACATCCGACAGCTTAGATTTGTCTATAAAAAGGCAGATTCCAATTCCAAGTTATTATAACAAGCCAAAAGGTGTGATTTTCTAGATGGGAAGGGTTTAAATGTATCTGCTCCATCTGCATCTTAATTTACGAATTTTACTATAATCCAGATATAAATGAGTTGTACTGACCTTTGACCATTTCTCGCCACTGCATTGTCATTTTATTAACACATAATATTTTATACAAAATATTTTGTAACAGTTAAGTGGCGAGAAATAGTATTTGGCGAGAATTGGTCGTAGGTCAATAACGTTCTTTTTATGTAAATTCTACTAATTTTGGAACCCTTGTCTCTTATACATGTATCACTCTTTTAGATTACATGCATTTCTAATTTTTGTATAAAATATCATAATCGATGATTTTTTATACAAAAAGACAATCCTTTTCCGATATCGACGCGAAAGCGCCTCCGCGGAATATGATATAGCACGACTCGGTAGTATCAACAAAAATAGATATTGTAAAGACATTGTACCAACGAGAAATATTAAATACAGAATATAAAAAATAATATTTTGCAAAATAGTTTTCTATCTTATTTCCTTTAAGGAATGAATTCAATATTTATTTGTTTTATACGATATAAAATGTTTTGGGACAGTTTTCGCTTTATAAACCGCGAAGCGGTTTATAAAAAAGCGTAAACTGTTTCAAACCATTTTATATCGTATAAAACTAAAAAAATATTGAATTCATTGCTTATAATTTAATTTACTTCTTCTTAATGGTAGATAAAACCCGTCATTTGACCTTCAAAATATCATTATCATGAACAAAATTTAAACGTAATGTTAGGCGGATTGATATGTTTTGACGTTAGCCTTACTATGACGTAGGCCACGTTCTTTATACTGTAGTAGTTTGGATTTTTTTATAAAAGCTTTCTTATATTCATATGCCTGACAGTTTCAAAAGATTATTACATATGCAATTCAAATACTTACTATTGATCATTTAATTCTTTCTACTCTCATATTTTTAACAATTTAAAAGTTATCCTATTTATCGTTACACCTCTACAGGAAACAGTATCCATGTTTTCACTTTTGCCTAAGTTATAAAGTTGCCTGTTCTCTGATTGGCTAGGTTAGGCTAGTTTCTGTGGTTTTCATTAATTAAAGTTAGTGAATAGAATACAGGTATATATAAGAGAGTGTTCGGTCAGTTTTCTTTACTTGGGTTAGGTAGTGATTACCTAATGGTAAGTCTCCCTTTCTGTTCTTGGCACTTAAACCTCTTGGTTTTAAAGCTTTGAATAGATTAGAGTTAGGTTTAGCATGTATATAAAGCATGATTTATGTAGAGTTAGGAAGATAGGATTTAGTTCATTTTTTTAGGGTTTAAAGCATTTTTTTATTATTATACAGATTTTCCTTGAGGTTTGGAGTATAAGTTCAGATAGGTTTTCCCTTTCCCAGTCCTGGTTCAAGGTGTTGTTGATAACATTATTTTTTTATAAAGAGGATTATATTGGTCCTGTCACACCAAGTTGCGTTCCCATGGCGTGTTCACGGCGTTGTAAAATTCATGGAATCGCCGAAGGATCGCAAGAAAAATTCAGAACAAATTTTACAAGTGAAGATGTCACGGCGTCCTGACGGCGACCGAGGCGTTCTTACGGAGCGCCTACAGCATGTAACTGCGTTTCCACAGAGTCTACTTGGCGATTGACTGCGCTCTCGCTGAGTATCCGCCGAGCGCTCATGACGTGCTAGGAGTTTTTACCGCGCGTCCACGGCGTGCTCTGCCCGCCGACTGCGTGAACAAGACGTTCTTTACTTCTTGGTAGGTAAATGTTAATTTGTGCAATTGTATAAGAAACAAACAAGAATTTACAATTGGTAAATAAATGATAAAAAAATTGTTTTGTTTTGATGAATAAGGTACATTGTAATTGAAACGTAACTAATTTCTAAATAATTTGTGAAGGACAAAAATCTTAGTAGTCAGGTCTTCAAAAAAGAACCGTTATAAGTTGTTAGAAAACATAGAAAACATGTGAAAACATCAGAACAAAATGGCATGAATTCCATCTACGTCCTTTAACAGGTCCTGGGATATTCGCAAATGCTACTTTTTACTTAGTCATCCTCATGAAGTTCGATAATACTATATCGCTTGCTATTGTACAACAGCCATTGTTCGAGTTTTCGTGGTCTGGCTGACAACGCACTAGAAGCGCCGTGGGAGCGCGGTACAAACGCCAATAAACGCGGAAGAAACGTCAAGAGAGCGCGATGATCGCAGCAACAGCTCTTTGGGGTCGCTGTGTGAACGCAGCCAAATAAAAAACAACTCGTTCAAACGCTGTGGATGCGCAGTGAGAGCGCGACAGAGACGCAGTGACATCCCAAAAGAATCCGGGAGGTCTCCGTGCAAGCGCAATTCACCTATCACTGCGTCTACACTGCGATTGGCTGCGTTCCTTGAGCGCGCCGACGGAGCTTTCGTTGCGCTGTTGAAGACCTTACGGCGCTGTCACGGCGACCTCACTCCGTTTCTACGGCGTGTTTATCAGCACGCAGAGCCACGGCGCGTACTTTGTGCATGTTCAAAGCGATCCCACCGCGACAAATGAAGATGCCGCTGCGTTGTTACGGCGCTCTAGGAGACTCTACAGCGTTTACCTTCGCGTTTTACATTATTTAAGGACGCAGCGGGATCGCCATGAGGACGCAGCTCCGGTGTGACAGGGGTTTTAGAGGAAGAAATTTGAAATTTATAGAGATGTAGCTCGTTCCTCATTCATCGTTCCTATTCTATTATAATTGAATTTATTTTTAGACTCTATGGTGGCCCAGTAGTGACATATTTTGATATTTGGGAATTATTTGGCATTTTTGCATTTTCTTATATTTTTTTAAAAGTTAATTATGGAATTTAATAAAATCTTTAAGTATCCATTGTAATATCAGTTCATTATAAATTCATATTATACCTATTTTTATAGTAATTTTCACTTTGAGCACTTCTGTTTGTTAATTTCCATTTTTTCTATTATTATAAAATTCTTGTTGCTATCCTTGACTTAAATTAACTCTATAAACATTAATAAATTGTGTTAAATCTTACTAGTGTTATTATTTCACGTGTTGCGAAGGGGTGTTAAGGAAGCATATGGGCAATTTAGCGTCTTATTTAGACTGTTATATAAAAAATCGTGAGATTAAATAACTGTTTTGAATCAGATCAAAAACTTAATAATTATCCTTTGAAATAGATGTTAATGCAATAAAATCGGGTAGTAAATCACTGCCACATCGGTACATTATCACGTGACAGCTATAAATAGCTTACGTATATTCCTTAAGGTAAAATGAAATAGAACAACACTACCCTGCGGTTTCAACAAAACAATGAACATATCAAGTGAAGGCGAAACATCTCAGTTTTATGAAAACCGCTGCTAGAATCCAATATTCTCTTTAATTAGATAGTTATTCATCCGGTTCTCAAAAAACATTCCCAACTTTTATTCCGTTTGCACGGAAAACGGTATGATGCATCAAAACAACACATAACCTCAGGATTCTAGCAGCACTTTTTAATTTAAGATAATTGTCCATACGTCACAAAACAACGTATGACGTAATTCACGCGTTATTACGTCTTGCCCGTGCCCGATCTTTACTCTATACGCTTAGCAACGAACATAAATTAGCCCTTTCACGGTAACTGCGGTACTGCTCTTTTGCAGGGCAAAATGACATATTTTGGTGAAATAGGACGTAACGTCAATTGTTTCATTTACGTCATTTAATTATCTACCTACTTAAATTTCGGCAAAGTATATCAATTTGCCCTGCAAGAGAGCAGTACCGCAGTTATCGTGAAGGGGTCTATATATTTTCCCTAAAAATTGTTTTAGAATTAAATTATACGTTGAAGAAAAATTACTTCATTTTTTAGAACATCTTTAAAACCAGGAAAAATAGTTCAATATAGGTTTTGTCTTGAAAGCATATCAGGTAATTAGCGTATTCCGCATATGTGACTGCAATTTCTGAATATCGATCTCGATCCATAATACTTACCGATATTCAAAGAAACCCATCTTTTAGGATTTATATAATACATATTGATCAACAGTTTGTTCAAATAATGTTTTCTTTATAACAAAAAGCTAAATATACCTTTAAGAAAGATGAAATGATAAAACTATGCAAAATTTTCTTTTTACGGAACTTTTTTCAAAATATATATTTTAATGAATTTTACCAAAAATACGCCAATTGTGATCCTAAAAAGGATCTAATTTGTGATAAAAATTGTCTCCAGTATTTTTCATGTATTTTGGTATACGTTTTGATGCTTAAATACTTGAATACTTGAATGCTTCCTAAACACCCCCGCGTGACCATAGTTCAGGAATCCCTTTACCTGGGTTGACTTTTAACTGAGCCAGTATTTGACATTAGAGTTACTTTGATCACAAGAGTTATTGCCCTTGTCATACTGGTTCCGGTTACAATACGATATAAAATAATTTTTTAACCAATCAGAAATCGCGTTACAACAAGAATTAAATTATTTATCTATAATCTCTAATTTTCATTGTTTTAAAACTGATATTTATAGCCTACCATCCATCTTCTTAGTGCGTCATCAAGAGGCAGATGACGTCATAGTAAGCTGTGCAGCGAGTTCGGCTTCTCGCTTCTATTTAAGGGGAGACAGGACACGTATCACGTGACTTTCATTGCAATGATACTTTGATGTGATAACTGTATTATGACGTCATAATTGATTTGATTGTATGATGCTATGATGTGATTTATCCATTATGACGTCATACAGGATTTGATAGATCTTTTTCCCGTACTCAACGGCTCTAAAGTAGTCATTTTCACAACATGAGATGGGGGAAATTTAAAATTTTAATTTTAGAAATGTAAATGTATAAAATCATAAGCGGTTAATATAATCAGGTATATATTCTGATAATGACCCGTTCATGTTAATTGATAAATCTAAATAATGCATTACTTTTTTGATAGTTTAAAACAGAAATTGTCACAAAAGATCATAATTCCAGAATAAGGGGTATGGGTGATTCCTACTGTTGTATCTCTCTTAAATAACAAGAAGGTGGCCATGAAAATTTTATAAGTAATAAAGCGCATGCTAAGGTTGATATATGAAATTTTGTTCAAAAATTAATTGACAGTTTTTTTTGTGCCATCACATTTTGTTCAAATTCAGAATCAAAAACTTCAAAATTTGAAGCGCTGATTTGAGCAATATTTTGATAAAATTATGATATTGCTATGTAAAAAGGCCAATGTTGTAATTGATTTTGAAATTTGTTTCCATTCTTAAAAGTAATGAATATAATTTGCAAATAAATTCCATCAAATAAAATAATTATTGCAGAAAATTGAAATAGTTAAAAAAATTCATAATGACAGACAAGGGGGATAATTCCTATCAAAATATCTCCCATGCAAGGTAAGAAAGTAGTTATGAAAATAATGCATGTTGTAGTGGACATCTAAATCTAAACGTGCTAAGAAAAGCAAAAAATTTTATTGACAAATAATTTTACACTGCAACGTCCTATTCCCCCTTAAGGAATGAATTCAATATTTATTTGTTTTATACGATATAAAATGGTTTGGGGCAGATTACGCTTTATAAACCGCTAAGCGGTTTATAAAAAGCGTAAACTGTTCCAAACCATTTTATATCGTATAAAACTAATATATATTTGAATTCATTGCTTATAATTTAATTTTTTGCTATTATCTGTAGATTAAGGAGTCTCGGGGGAGAATGTTTCAAACATACGATTTCCTTTAATTTGTTTCTAGTGGAAGGTCAACTTATGAGTAAACTATGTGCAAAATATAAAGTAAATTGACCGGATAGTTTTTCCGTTTACCGCGCTCAAATTTTGATCGTATGTCCGAAGCATCCCAGACATTTTATATAGGATTATATAGAAAAAGAGGCTATCATTTTCAATTTAATATTTAAAAAATTACAAACATACGATTTTCTTTTAATTTTAAGCCATAGAAGGTGAACGTTTAAGTAAACTTTTCGCCAAATTGAACCAAAATTGACCGGATGGTTTTAATGCTATCCGCCCTCATAGTTTGGTCCTATAAACGTGTATTGGTAGACATTTAACATATAGAATAGTATAGAATTAAAGGATGTTTACGAATCAAATTTAACTTTATTTGTAATAGATAAAAAAAATTGCCTTTTCACTCACAAAGAACATAAAAGGATCGCTCATATGTTTTTATTTTGCAAATTATACTTTCAATTTTTAATATTTACATTCTACTGTGTTTTTCCATTAAATTCTGTGATCTTCAAATGCCTCTAAATGCAACAAGTAGTCAAAGGTTAAAATTACGAGTTTTATTATGACGTCACAAACTTTGAACGCTGTAAACTGCAACGTCACAAGCGAAAATCAAAGTTCACGCTTGTGGCTGTTACTGAGGCTCTTCCATTAATATTAACTTACCCTTAGGATAAGATAGGAATTTTAAGGTATGAATCACATTTGCAGACAAGGCAAGAAGTTAAAAAATGTAAATATAAGCATTAAATCATGATTTTTTGAAGTATACACTCTCATAACTGCAGCGGTGTGTGCATACAAATTTTCATAACGCGCTAACGCGCGATACTTAATTTGTATGCACACACCGCTTCAGTTATGAGAGTGTATACTTCAAAAAATCATGATTCAATGCTATATTATTGACGCTGCAATAAAAATGCACGACGTTTATTTTCTTGTCAATTGTTACGTCAAAGTCTCAACTGACGTCATCGTAAGACGTTGACTCCGACGTGGATAACGTCGATTTTGAAGAAGCGGCGAAATGATTTAAATACTTCTGAACATTATTCTAAGGATTCATTTCAATAAAAATAATTTTTATCATAATGATAAGTAATTTTTTTAAATAAACGTTACACGATAAGCTGTATATATGAACATTTTACTCTACATTTGCGATTTACGACAGTAAGGCGCAATACCCTGCGCAGAGGACGCAAAATTTTAAACCCGCGACCAACCTTAAAACGGTGATTAAGACCATTAAAATGACATCAAATTGTGCAAAATTCAAACGTAACGTCAGGCGGATTGATACGTTTTTTGACGTTAGTCTTACTATGACGTAGGCAACATTCTTTATACGATATAAAATAAATTTTTTAGCCAATCAGAAAGCGCGTTACAACCAAAATAAATTATTCAGTATGAACTGTAGGATTTTTTTAAAATGATGACAGCGTTGAAAATAATGGCATATGTTGTTAGTGATTATTAAAACAGGGATAGCTTGAATTGGCAATTGATATTAAAAAAAAGGGATAGTGATGCCTATTGTATTTTAAAGGACAGCAGATTATTTTGACGTCATAATGTACAATGAAATGAAATTCTTGACAGCCATCACCGTGCTGCGAGTGATTATATAATATAACTATTATGGACTTCATTGTACGGTCAATATGTGGTTATATGGACCCATGTCAAGACACATAAAGTTATATCGACCTCGCAGACTCGGTCGATATCACTTTCTGTGTCTTCGGTCAATATCACTTGACATGGGTCCATTAAACCACATATCAACCTTAAATGAAGTCCATAATTGTATATTATTAACGATTGCAGTGATGCAATGGATAGTGTATTTTTTAGTGTATTTTCATTTGCTTTATGAAGGGTTTTCGGTTTAATGAGCCGTTGAATTATTTCTCTTTGTCTGTACCCACGCTTTACCTATCTTTTTGTCAAGAGGCCCTCGCAAAGGAATCCTTTCTTATTTTTATTGATATGATAATTAATTAACCCGTAATGTACCTCACCTGGACAAAGTCGATTTTTGTTTCAAGATCCCAGCGCGTCACTTTATGCTGGATCTTCGACGAATAAACATCATTACCTTATATCGACTCAATTATCATTACAGAAAACCAAACAACCATACCAATCCAAAAACGCACGAAACCTTTTCGTGACAAATGGTGGAAGAACACGGTTCATCTCTTTGAAGAGTCAACAAGCAAGCTCCAGGACCTATTACCATGACAAACCGATACTAAGAGAATGAGTTCCTCCAGAGACTAAAAGAGACCAACCAGGACATGGGCCTCGACAAACAACTCTGACAGCAGGACCAACAACAACCGGGGCAGCACCGAGGCAGCTGTGCAACAACAATCCCGGTAGTAACCAGCCGAAAAACCATGGCAATGACCTCCACGTCAACAACCCTGGTAGCAGTCTCCACAATAAAGAGCCTAACAACCACGGCAACGGCCTCCAGAACAACAGTGGCAGACCACACTGTGTCCTCCCTTCACTGTGACTGTGGTACGCAAAAAGACTGTTTAAGGTGGTAAGTTTTGTTTTCCAAGACATTCTTACCCTCCATTTACTTTACTTTACAATTACTTTTTGTTCAAAATGTAAAACAAAAGGAGTCATTCTGCATCCACATAACACCAAAATACATCAGTACCTTTATAATCACAAAACACCAATTTACAAAATGTACTTATCTAACTAACAGTCATTAACACTGCACTCAACACCAAACTTGCAGTCTACTAACATGCTTACAGATCCAATTTCAACACTCCTTTACAAAACGTTAACAAGTGTTAACAAGCATGCATCCCATTCTTCTCAAAACTTGTCCGCTTACAATGTTTAACCAGAGATCGCATGTTTTACGAATTGCAAGTCATATTTTTTGACCGCCTTGTCTACATCTTAACTTCTCTCTTTGCTCACTGAGCCACTCGTTATGTATACTTGTACATATTTAACATTATTTTCTTTCCATAAGAACTAATGTTATCAGTTAAACATGGCCCTTAACTTGAGCAATATTGACAACTATACATAACATCTGATCTATCTGAACTTACTCTTCCTTCCCTAGGTCACTGGGACTACCCAACACTTTCCCATTCACCTGCCTTGTTTTGAATGAATCAACTGCATGTTCTTGAGCATACTTACATGTTTATTACTACATGACCTGTGCACATTATCTGCATTCACTAGCTACTTTACACCAGTACACAACACCCTCAACTCACAACTGGTACTGACTGCATGCTTCATCCTATAATTTACTTTAACATTCACTCTGATAACCTGCATACCAAACATTTGACCATTGATAATCCGATCATGCAAAACAAACACACCAACAAATCAGTCAACATTCCATCAACATTATACCTCTCACCCATCAAAGCGTACAAACTCCGCTCAATGTTACAACAACCTTACACGGCACACTTCTTATTATCTCACCATCAATATTTCAAGTTAATCAAATAATATAATTTTTAAAAAAAATCTTGGATCACAATTCTTAGAGTGTGGAAGTGTGTATGAAGGTATTCCCTTGAAATATGGTACATGGCATGTATTTTTTTTATTTCCTCATTTGTTGTACAACTTTTACTTTGTACCTTACATGTGTAGTTATATCAGATTTTGTATATAGCCAAGTTATATACTTTGTACTTTGAGATGCTTTTATCTCATCTGTACTGATGTATCTTTATTTTGTACTTCAACAACACCATTGGTGTTGAAATTTTGTTATTTTTTTCATTCATTCATCAATTTTAATAGTCTCCATGTTTACTATTTTTTTTTTACCATCAACTGTGATGCTCCATCTTCACATCTGTTTAGATGTTGACTATTTTTCTTTTAATGCAACAACTTTGCTGCTGCTTTTTCACATCTACTTAGATGTTGATAATTTTTTTTTCAAGCATCAACTTTGATGTTCTATTTTCGGCACATATCTACTTAGATGTTGACGATTTTTTTTACCCGCATCAACCACTTATGCCCTACCCTCACATCACCATTAATGTCGATTATTTTATTTTACCCAGCATCAACCACTGATGACCTATTTTCCATCACCATAGATGTTGATATTTTTTTTCCAGCATCAACCACTGATGCCTAGTATTTTCACATATCACCATAGATGTTGATATTATTTTTTCCAGCAACAACCACTGATGCCTACTATTTTCACATCACCATAGATGTTGATATTATTTTTTCCAGCATCAACCACTGATGCCTAGTATTTTCACATTACCATAGATGTTGATATTATTTTTTCCAGCATCAACCACTGATGCCTAGTATTTTCACATCACCATAGATGTTGATATTTTTTTTCCAGCATCAACCACTGATGCCTAGTATTTTCACATCACCATAGATGTTGATATTTTTTCCAGCATCAACCACTGATGCCTAGATTTTCACATCACCATAGATGTTGATACTTTTTTTCCAGCATGAACAACTGATGCCTAGTATCCTCACATCACTATAAATGTTAAATTGTATCATATTACAAGCATGATCTTTTTTTTTCATTCATCAACCATAGATGTTGATTCCTGTTTCAAATAACACTATGTACATATAATTACTTAATTTTTTTATCAGTGATCATGAATCATGCATATTGTGGTTCATTACTTGTATGACATTTTTAGTTGTTAGTAGTAGATAGTTATTTTTTTCATTTTGTATCTACGCATTATTTCATTTAAATAGATTACCTAGCTTTTTAAACATTACATTACCACTACCCACCATTTTTTTAAACCTACTACCAGACTTCTTATTTTTGAGGACAAAAATTTTCCGAACCAGGAGGGAATTATCATAAGGTACATTTGACCCCTAATCAGAAATATTTTAATATAGAAATTTTTCCTATTTTCTACATATTGTCTCTTTATTATTGTATTTGTGTTGAAAATATTTCTGGAACAAAGAGCTCAAAAAGTAACTAAGATATTTTTGTCACCATAAAACCTATTCCGCCGCAAGGAAATATTTTCTATAACTTGATAATCTGTTTCGTAAATATTCACACTTATCACGTCGATGACCGAAATATCTATCTACTTAAGGTCAAACAAATTTTACGTAACAAATCACTTTTCAATTAGAAATTTCTTTTGATGTTTTATCTACTCAATTAGTGTCAGGCCATCGGATTAAGCCCATTTGTCTGTACCCACGCTATACCTACCTTTTTGTCAAGAGGCCCTCGCAAAGGAATCCTTTCTTATTTTTATTGATATGATAATTTTTAATTAACCTGTAATGTACCTCGACACCTGGACCAAGTCGATTTTTGTCTCAAGATCCCAGCGCGTCACTTTATACTGGATCTTTGACGAATAGACATCATTACCTTATATCGACTCAATTATCATTACAGAAAACCAAACCAATCCAAAAACGCGCGAAACCTTTTCGTGACAGTACCCTTTGCTGGGTCCATTCCGTTCCGCAAAGTACCAATAGCCATAATTGTGATTGGCTTTGTCTCAGGTTGCGTAGTACATATTCATGGGCACGATCGGAATTCGTAAAATAATGGAAGAAATACCCTGTAGATCTTGGAGAGATGAATATGAAAAGCAAAATATCAAACACAGTAATTATTTTATTTGATATACGTAGAGTCGTGGTATACGATGGCATTAATTTGTGATGCGGCGATGTGTACAGTGCATTTAGGTGTATACATGTGATGATTGTTAACATCAAGAAAAATTGATGAAATTCTTCATTCAAAGCAGATTTAAAACTGTGCATTCTATGATATACGTGTTCTAGTTTTACTAAAATTTAGTGCCGATAATCAGTGCAAAACATTACATTTGCAGCATTACTTTTAAACCAACTACTTCACACACAAAAAAACCACAATTATATGCGTTGACAACTATATATACGGCATTAAAGATGAATTGAATTCTTTTGCAATTTTGCTATTCAAACATCATTAAAATAATTCAAAAATATTTATTGTCATACCTGATGTTATGAAATTCATATTACCTGTAATTTTGTTGCTAGATACTTTTAAAACCCAAATATTATAACATTTAACGAGCTTATGAATACTTATAATATAGAAAAACTAAAAAAAATGTCAAGATTTATTTAAAAAATTTCAAAGTCTGCTCTTCCAAAAACAAACTTAAACAACCTACTGTATTGTAAACTCAACTACTTTATCTTTATTACTTCTACTGTACACGTGATCCTTGACTGTTTTTGTGTGTACATTTGTATATACTTATTTTGAACCTCAAATACCAGTGAACTGGTCTTGAGTGAATAAATAAGTGAAAAATTCTTTGTATCTTCCGTGTATAAGCCTTTTGTTTGTGTTCAACTGCTAAGCCTGCTGAAAAACCTGTAAACAGGTTGAGACCAATCGCCCGAATGGGTTATAATAGCCCGTTTGGGATATCATTGTCATATTATAAATTTTGAATTGACTTGAGTGGTGTAAATACAAAATTTACAATATGTCAAGTTGTCATATTGTAAATATTGCATTTACACCCACCCGGTAAATTCCAAATTTACGATATGACACAAAACCCGAAATGGGATAACAATGCATACCAAATTTAAATATCTATTCATAGATAATTTGGTGTTGTAGCACAGCACCCCCTCTTTATAGGAAACATAAATCCAAGTTATAGTCTCTGTCCAAGTGTATACATGTACCTAACCACCATATTCTTCCATATTTACCTATATATTTATTTCTGGTTCTAAATTGTGTATATCATGTACTTCAAAAATAATCAGCAAAAAGATTTAACCAACAGGGTTAAAGTACATCTTTTAATGGTCATATCCATGCTCACATGCCATTAAGTGTTTTGGAAACCGCTTAAAAGTGATACATACATGCTGCTTGACGTTACAATAACATAGTCATTATGTCGATATATGATTTACATTTTCCAGTGTCTTTGTCTGTTATAACACTACGAATCAATTGTGTAATGTACAATCTAATACATTTCATCAATAACTATCTTCATATATAATTGTACAATCGCTGGAAATTATATTACAAAAAATAAGAAATTATGAATCATTCTTTGAATATTATGGGGTGATCAAGTACGGTCCGGCGTGATCAAATCTATCATAACGCCCATCGGGATTTATTGGATCTGACCACCCTCAACCGTATTTGATCACCTCATAATATTCAAAGAATGATTTCTTAATTATTCCTCAAAGAAACACAATGGTGATATGGTAGGTTTGTTTATATGTCGCGTTGTAAATTTTGAATTTACCGAGTGGCTGTAAATACCAAATTTACATGACAACTTCTATTGTAAATTTAGTATTTACTGCCACCCAGTAAATTCAAAATTGACAACATGACATATATTTATAAATGCATTTACTTTTACAAAGCTGGTTATTCTAAATTCTAAATACTAACTCACAAAATCGTTTCTCATTCTGTACAATATGTATTATGCAGAGTGTTGTACTCTAAGTTAAATAGAAGGATGTCAGTATCAATCTTTCTTCCAACCTCGTGTGTGTGTGTGTGTGTGTGTGTGTGTGTGTGTGTGTGTGTGTGTGTGTGTGTGTGTATATATATATATATATATATATATATATATATATATATATATATATATATATATATATATATAATCTAAGCAGTCTACAGAAAAAGAGTTGATGAACATTTATAAAGTTCCACTTGAACTGAAGGTGTCCCAAATCCAAATGAAGGTTGCACAAATGAATTCCCTCTATTTTTCTGAGAAGTACTTCCGAATATTCCGCCTCCGGTTTTTTCTGCAACATCTTCCTCGATTCCTTTGAGTCGCATTTCTAATAACTCGCGTTTGTTTTTCTCAGGTAGCATCTTATAGTGCTCGTTTTCTATGTACCGTTGAAGTTTATACGGCAGAGCCATGGCGAAAGACTTCTTATACAGTTCTTTCAAGGAATATTTTTCGCCATAACAAAGACATTTCATCAGATATCTCACGTCGCCATCTACACCTTGGTAGTGTGGAGAAACCTTGGCATTTTTGAACTCAAGCTCCGTAAGTAACCAGTTTTCACACTTCTTGAAAACACATTTTACATCATACTCATCAGCTAGTGGCAGAATTTCGTCAATGCACGACTCTAAAATACAATCAAATAAATTTTTCATTATACTGTATTCAATTAAAACTTCAGTATAAAAGCCACATTTCTATAAAAAGTGTTGTGTTAAAATTGCATATTTTAAACTGTATAGTTTATGTGACGGGTTTGTATTTAATTTGTATTTAATGAGCATCAGTGGTGTCCGAATATACTATATATAACCAATTGTAGAGCTCAACAGCGTGTTTGAAATGATGCAAGGGGCTATGGAACGCCTCAACTGTCTTATGTTGATAATCTTCATAATATGATTATACTTCAACATTACTTGGTGATAGTTCAATATTACATGATGATACTTCAACATTATGTGATAGTACTTTAACATTACGTGATGGTTCTTTAATATTACGTGTTGTTATATTCAGTAGTATATTCTCACTATATAACTCTATATAGACGAATAGTCAATAATTGTAATGTTAGTTCGTCCAAAAAATATTGACCGGTCAATATTTTTTAAATGTTGACCGGCTAGGAATAATATCTAGAGAATATTCCCTCTATTTCAATTATTCGCCTCTGATTTGTTGATTCGTAAACGGTGACGTAAATAAACCTTCGCGACTCTAAAACAAGGTGACGTCACAATAGGCAATCAGTCAAGGCAAGCAAAACAACGGACGCGCAATGCGATGGTTTGTTATCATAACGGGAATATGGATTTGCGAATTATTGTGAAGTAAAATCAGGTAAAACATCTTTAGCCTAGTTCCTACAGACAGTGGAATATCACCAGTGACCTTTTGATGCCGACGATATTTTGGAAATGAACTTTGCGCAAAACTGAATTCGTGAACTCTATGTTGAGCCAAGAAAATTACGTCGATCTGTTTTCAAATCCTTTCTTGATTTTTGGTTTGTTTCTTCATATAACAAAACAAATGTTGACTGTGTTTTCGGGCAACATTGATTATATTAGCCCCCTTGGGACGAATATATTGCCCTCCGCTTCGCGTCGGGCAATATTTCGTCCCTCGGGGGCTAATATAATCAATGTTGCCCTCAACCCCAGTCAATATTTGTATAATGGTACTTTAACATTACGTGGTGGTATTTTAACATTACGTGATGATACTTCAACATTACGTGATGGTACTAACATTACGTGATGGTTCTTTAACATTCTTCATTATATGATGATACTTCACTATGCGGTGGTTCTAAGAATAGGGAAGCGTCGCCTCGGGATCGAAATACATGTACGCTAAAACTCTAAACACGTGGATGCCTGTAAAAAATTTTAACACTGGGCTGATCTCTGTTTCAGAGATTGGTCAGATAGGACTAAGGTTTACTGAGACTAGTTTAGATCAACAAATACCACTGTTTGATTAAGTGTTGCCTTAAACTTTTAAAAGGGTCATTTTCAATTTTAAAGAATGGCTGCTTGGTGAGACCATTTGGGCTGCCCATCAGTGCAGAAAAATCAGGGGGTACGAAAAGTCCACCAGGGAATTTTTGGTCCAAAAATGTGCATTCAGAACTCAATCATTTGGCGCTTTGTCAGAGCGGACTGCTAAAAATTTTAATAGCACCTAAACAAAGACTTCTGTCATTTATGTTAGATTGGACTTATGGGGATTGACAGGCTCTCCCTGTGTAGGAGTGGGCAATGTAACAGGCACGTAGCATCACCCCCCCCCACACTTTTTGTCGCAGCAAAGATTTTTCTTAAATCTACATACATGTATAACAAGGTTTATCAAGGAGTTGCCCCCCCCCCCCCCTTTTTTGAGACCAAGTGAAAAATTGAAAAGTAAAAATTAGAAAATGAACAATGAAATATAAAGCTGACATGAATTCATAAAAGCATTTGGTCGCCATATTAGTTTCGATCGCTCCTCTACTGTCACTATATACCGGTCGAGAAAGTTACGGTCGGTTGCTTTCCGAGCGAGACATTCGGGTTGCACGGACTTCTAAATGCATGAACTACACACTGTAGTAAAATATTTGTAATAAAGAATAAAGGAAACTACAATCAATAAAACACAAAATATATTTATTATTTGAAAGAATTTCCAAGGTATCCGTATCATTTTGACCGTATTTGTTGAAAAGTGTGGAGCGAGTGTTCGA
The DNA here is from genome assembly GCA_020458035.1 of Magallana ariakensis. Taxonomy (NCBI): domain Eukaryota; kingdom Metazoa; phylum Mollusca; class Bivalvia; order Ostreida; family Ostreidae; genus Magallana; species Magallana ariakensis. The sequence goes on from CM035813.1 coordinate 49,254,803, forward strand.
TATGTTTTCCGGATGTGTTTTTCAAAACGATTCGATTTGATCGATTCCCTGCCTTCAACTGATTATAAAAAACATAAAACCAATTGAGTTAAATGCGGCGCATGTCTTCCCAAGAACCTTCAAGATCAGTTGGCGTTGCCACAGTGGTCCAAGCTGAGCGCGGTTCACAATTGGTTTGTTTCCTTTCACAATACATGTATTAGCTTGATTTATTTTTAACCTTTAAAAAATGATGTCATAAGGCCTAAAAAAAATAATTGTTTGTTTCCGCCTTCATGCTGAAAAAAGTAGGGTCGGTCGGGTTTTTTTTTTTCAAATATATATTTTTTTCCTTTAACAGTTTAATACTGCGCAGTACTGGCACTGTATCAGTTATCGGCTAAAATTTAACGTTTTCTTTTCGTATTTCCTTATTTCTTGATATTTTTGGATAAAACTTGACATACTTTAAACGGTGATTTTCTTGTTTATCCATCTGGTAGATTATATCATTATTAAGTATTAAAAACATCTTGTTTTTGTATTTTTAGCACGCCCCGAATTTACCGAGTTTTTACGATTTACTGTACCAGTTATCGGCTTCCCGATAATAACATATAAATTTCCTGTACATGTTGATTTGATCCTCTGCAAAATGTAATTGAATTATGCCCATTTTGGGGTCAGACTAAAGGTCGTAGGATTTATGATACATAAAGAAAATACGGTAATACACAAAATCGTAGACTATTCAATACATAATATTGTGCAATCAGGCGTTCAACTGCGCTATGAATCTCTCAGAATTCAATGAATTCTTTTTGTTTATACATGTTATATGTATTGATATTATATGTCAAATCAAAGAAGGTATATTATAACGTATCACAAAGAAGTTATATTCTATTTTTAACTTATTACGTCACTTCCCCCACTGCTGAAAGTGCAACTTTTTAAGATGTAAATCAGCGGTAAACAATTATGTTTAAGCTCATGGTTAAATCATATTTAAGAAAGTTTTAAAGCAAACTTACTTTTCTTTATTCGAAACAGACAACTGAATTAAAAAAATCTCGGATAGTCACGTGCTATAAACCCGAACTTTCAGTTTAGCCGATAACTGGTACAGTACCAGTATCCATACATGCCGGTTAGATACTGACACAGCTGAATGGTATAAAATGAGAAAAACTTTTAATATCTTTTCTGACTTTTAAGCTGGTCTTAAGAAAACACAAAAATGATATTATATATCAGATACTTCCTCTGCCAGTGATGAGAGAATTATCAATATCTACAACTCATGGAAACATACAGCCATTTTGAAACAAAACTTATTTAAAAAAGAGTAACTGCTACAAGCGTTTTTGTGACCAAAATTTTGAGTAATTTAATTTTTCCAAATTGGATAAAAACGGAAATAAACTATTTTCCATCAAAATTCCTTTAAAAAAGTTTTGAGTTGCCGGTAAAAAGCTAGGGTCGGTCGGAAAAGCTGAAACAAACATTTTTTTTTGTTTAGGCCTAAACAATTAAACAGCTATTCGTAATTCATATTATTCATCACAGATCGCTAGCTTTTTTACAAAATCACTCTAAGGCTTGACCGGAAATTCAATACGAACGGAAGTGTTGAAGACTCACCATGAAGGCCAACACTTTATGTAACGACATTTCAACACGACCCCTACATTAGGGTTACGTGACTCACAGACACCACACAGCACGCGCAACTGCACGGCATATTTTAGAACATATATGGACGGGGCGATATAAATACAAGAGTGAGAGAGTTTCTCAGTGTCCGAATTCCGCAGAACTAGACGACATAAGCAAATGGAATAACCTTCTACAAAAGTTTTTATTTTTGTGGGATCTTTGTGAGGAGATGTTAGCAGTGCGAATGGGGGACGAATGAAGTATTAAACTATTAATGTTGTAATTTTTAATATCGTAGGGTACCTGTACCTTATTGATTTTTTCATAAAGCCCTTAAATAAATTTTGATTGAGTTTTTTTTAAAAATATGCTTTTTTTTATTCTTTATTCTTCATATTTAATCATTGTCACCTTAAACTTGTGCTTTAAATACACATTCGATGTCGACTCGTAGTCCGCCATGTTTGTTTATTGACCAAGGACCCTCCCAATATCTTCCTTATACACATGTTAATTACATGATTTCTTTATTAATAAATATCGATATGTAGGTTCAAATTATACGTGTACATATCCAGATGAGTTTGGCCGAGACGTCTGTCTACCAAATAACAATAAACAGGTTAACAACCAATGTTTATAGAAGTTCCGTCTCTGTCGGGTCGCCATGTTTGTTTATACAGGGTGCGACAAAAGTCGTCATTAGAGATATAGCGGGAGTCTTGAAAAACCTCACGTATGGGGTAAATAAATATAACTGTTATTATGAAAGGTGATGAATACTCTTATAAGTTATCAAAACAAAACACTGCTAAGTATGTTTGTCATCTTGGAAGGCCATTTTAATTTGCTAAAAGTCGCTTAAAATAGTCAACACAGCCTTTTTGGGACTAAAAGTGAAGGTCGCTTGTCACGTAAGGCAAGGGGTCACTTAATGCAGAGGTGAGTTCAACAAAGCGAACGCTCGCCAAAATTCCCTATACCCGCAACACAAATATTGGTGAGCGGTCACGAGCGCTCTGTTGAACAGGCCTCAGGGTTTACATTTAGAATACGTTAGGCGGTCTAAATATGGTCGCATAAGGCAGAGGTCGCTTAATACAGAGAGTCGCTAAGGCAGTCATAACTGTATTTGAAAATCTAGTATAGAAAGAATGTGTGCAAAACGGGAATTCGTCCAGGTAAGATAACTTAATTGCTATAGTCTGTATCATAATTATAGCTGCAATAATGTAGCCCTCTCCGATTTTTTATATCTGATGTTTACTGGAGAGGGCTACAATTCCATAGGATCTCCGTAATGGTGCAAAATAAATTTTTTAATGCGTCTGACTTCGGTCAGAAAAGATCGTTTTAATAATTGTCTTCCTTTAGATAAAATGATTTTTTAATTCAGGTTGAACAAACTAACCGTATATAAATCAAAACCAGATAAAACACATCAGCATGTTTACCAGTCGTCCTTTTCAGCAGCCATGACAGTTCTCGCGTGATTTTGTGGGATTTACGCTTGGAGTTTTATTGGGCTTGATAAAGTGAAATTCAGTGTAAATAAGCGATCTTACCTCGTTCTATCACTAAAACACCATTTAAGGAAATGGTATATAATGAAAAATTCATATTTACCGCGTTAATTATGTTTAAAATAGGGGAATTCCTATATTCAGTTCAAGATCCGCTCCTGAATTCTCATTGGCTGTCCCAAAATAAAACCGGTCAAGGTCAGTAAACATGGCGTACAAATTCAACTTGCGCTGTTGACATACACGAAAAATAGCCGGTATATGGACTATACTTGATATTTTTGGATTAATTTATGCCACACACATCTACAATGTTTGAGTTCAGGTAAGAAATGCAAATGTTATTGTGATTTATATACGATTTGAGACGAAATCATTGCGGGAGTGAATCACTCCCGCACTTGCACCATTACGGAGATCCTATGGAGTTGTAGCCCTCTCCCAAAAAAAAAAAAAAAAAAATCGGGAGAGGGCTACATTATTGCAGCTATCATAATTAATGCTTAGATTTTCATTCAATATCCAGCTCCAAAGCTACAAAACGCAAGGAAAAATTTGAAAAATCTCAATATTTAATATGATGTAACCATTTTATGTCCAAAGAAAATTTTATGCGTCACGAATTTTGGATGGTTATTTTTATTTTCTATTTTTGTTTACAATTTTTAAACCCCTGTCGTTTTCCTGTACACCGCATTGTGAATTAAAATTCATAAGTGCAAGTTTCTAGTGCTTGGTTCATTTCTGTAGCTGAATGTAAAAATAATTCTGTATCATCAAAATGAAATACATACAAAGTTTAAAGATTTAATATATTTTTAATCATTAATCTTAATAAAGCTCACCAACAGGTTACATGTACATAATACACTAAATAAACTATATACTGAAATGCATTTGAAAAAATAATACAGGTAAATCTCGGGTTAAAAGCAGACTATAATTGTTTGTATCAAAACCGAATTCACCCCTATTGTTCTGAGTGTACAGTCCTTATGTGTGCAAAACGAGAACACACCATTGTAACCCCCCCCCCCCCTCTCCCCATATTGCTGGATCCGCCTCTGAGTTTTGTTTGCGCGATGGTGTGTTGTTCACTATCGCAATTTTCACACTTGACCTACAGGCAGTAGCCCTTTTCACAAAAAATCTTAAGGTTTTGCGTAAGATTTCAACTTAAGAATCTCTTACGAGAAATTTTAAGTGCTTTTCACGAACGCATTCGTAACAGGTTTCACTTAAGAATTTACTTACGAGTTATTCTTTCCCTAGCAACAATCTGATTTCACTTGTAAAATAGGAGAAACATATAAATAATCAACATTCTCATAAAAAGGATGCAAAACTGAATTTATATCCTACTTACATCGAGTGAAATCAGTGTGATGTAGTAGAAATCAAAATATGACGTCACAATCACAATGTGTGTTTAGTGTGACGTAGGAAAATCTTACGAGAAAAATTTGCCGTAAAAATTTTTGGAGAATATATTTGTGAATTTTTTCAACAATAACTGCTATATGACGCGAAATAACGGTATAATGTGGCTCAAAACATTAAATTTAGCTGTTTCTCTTGTAAATTTACATAATACGATCATTATTATTTACAGTTTACTTGAAATACTTACGAGATGGTATGTGCTATCGTAAAGTTACGACAAATTTTACACGTAAGAATCTTATAAGATGTTTTGGGAAAATGAACAAAAACTTAAGTTTTTACTTACGATAAAAATTAATCGTAAGATTTTTTGTGAAAAGGGCCACTGACGTTTTACATTTTTCTCATTAAAAAAATATACCCTCTACCTAATAATACACAAGGTACACTTCGCCGCCATCTTGATTTTTTTTTTAAACTGTCAAATCAGCCTGACTTTTCGCCTGAAACTCAATAATACAATTTCTTTTCGATCCTCTCAATTGTGCCGCTGCTGTCCTTTAACATTTTAGTTTATTATACTTTCATGTTAAATACTGAAATCTGATTGGTTTAGACGCGGTTGACAATCTGTTCTCATACCCTCAGCGTTAGCAACACACTTGGCAACGGGCCGATAGAACGAATTGTTACATGCGCGTACGGTTCGCCGTAGAACTCAAGTCTTTTCTATATAAAAGCAGTAAAATTTCCTATAAAATTAAGACATTCAGTATAATAAAATAAATAGTGCCTGCTTGGGAGGGAACCAGTTGAAATTGACACCCCTTGAAAACCATTGTCAACCTCCGCTTCGCGTCGGTTGACAATGGTTTTCTCGGGGTGTCAATTTCAACTGGTACCCTCCCAAACAGGCACTATTTATATATTATTAATCATGTGCCTTGACATTGGCCCTATTCGGACACCATATCCCATTACATACTATTGCAATTTAATTTCTTCCTACCTGTTAGTGTATACTCTCTTGGAAAAACACATCGCAGAAACAGTTCAAAACTGGAATACTTTTTCCCCGGAAGTTCTAGCTCTGTCATGTTTTTCTCCTTAAATTCACCTGTTAACATTTTCCTAAATACAGGTGATGCATCGATTAACACAACTTTTGCCACATGTAACTTTTGGTTTTCAACAATCAAAGTGAAATCAGTTACTTCTGGGTCATAATCAAAGTGATCGTTGTCCAGTTCCAAATTCGTGTTGGATTGTACAGTAGAATCAGGGCTGTTCTCGAGCGACACAGAGAAGGCCATTTTGTGTTTTTATCTGATGTTATTCCACAATTTCAAAACGAAAGTTCATTTGAATGAATTGTAACTACTCAGCCATTTCCGTCACCGCAAATAACTTTTATCGGTTACAGGAAAGGGCGAGAGTGATCCGAATGCATTTGAATACCAGGAAATAGAGGCGTTTAATTATTAAATTAAGTTGGCAATATATACCACTTTTTGATGACGCAGTACGAAAAAAAGTAATGGGACAAATTGTATGGGAACCATTCTTTTGAAAAAGGAGGACTGAAAAGATATTTATTTATTTGATGTGAATCTTAGAAACGTTTTTAAAGGCACGATTTAAAAAAAAAGTATTCAAGAACGATGATGATCGAGTTAACATTGATTTAAAAAAAAAAACCCAGAAGCGTGATAGAAGCGGTGACCTCGCCCCTTTCAATATTCAACATGGATAAATTGAATGACTCAGCGGAAAATGCAGATGGACAGTGACTTTGATTATATCGATAACGAGCACTATTAAAGTAAAGGTAGTAATACCTCGCGCAGCGAGGCTTAATATATGGTAACACGTAAATATAAGAAAATCAGTGAAAAATAGAAGTTGAATCAGGGGTACCAAGGGCTATAAAACTTACTTCCAGCTCATGGGCGCCGCCATATTGGTCGCCATTTTGTTCAAAAAAGTTATCTCATTCATTAAATGATTGGCGCTTTTCTACGTTCATTGTCCACTAACTCTATTAAAAACTTCCAAGTTTTCATTGGAAAGTTTTTTAAATGAAAATGATTGACTTTGCAAACCAAATAAATTTCAAAGCATTGAAAAGAAATTAAAAATTTTCGGAAATACGTACTTTCCTTCGGCTATTTCCGAACACACAACTTTTATGTGTTACGTATGAAACATGACGTCATAATGTAGACTGAGCACGCGACTTTTAGTTTAACTTTGGCTTCTAATTTTAGTGGGTATGTGGATCTTACTCAGTGTCTGCGTTTCAAAGCATAAAAATCTGCGCTCGGCTCAACGGTCACACCGTTTACATATTACTGAGTGCAGGGAGAGACTGGCGATCGAGCCCGCCTCGCGAAGCGAGGATTAATGGTTACACGTATATATAAGAAAATCAGTGAAAAATGAGAGTTGAATCAGGGGTACTATGGGCTTAAAAAAAATTCTTCCAGCCCAGGGCGCCGCCATATTGGACGCCATTTGTTTTTAAGAAGTTAGTTCGGTCATTGTTTGACTGGCACTTGATTAAAAACTATATATAAATAATTGGACGGTATAACATTAATTTTTTTTACTACCAATTTTCTCTGTAAGTTCAAGAAATCGACAATTTTTTTTTCAAAGTGCGTTGATATCGTCGATATTTACGCACTTTGAAAAAAAAAATGGTCCCAAATTTAACGCACTTTGAAAAAAAATTTTCAAAGTGCGTAATTTTTCAAAGTGCGAAGAAACATTATTTCTTACACTGTCCAATATATGTCTCCCAAAGAAAATCTCTATTTGATTATATGAATGACAATTCCATACCAATCACAATTAAGAATCTACTTTTTGGAAGTGATAAACTAACATTTCAAAATAACTTACTATTATTTGATAAAATTCATTTTTACATAAAAAGTACAGACAGATTTAAGTAAGTTAGGTAAAAATGTACACATTGCATAAAAAAATGTATCAAAATGGGCACCACTGACTTTCCTTACACTCCCTTCTTTTCTTTTTTAAAATTTTTTTTTATTGCTTATTTGTTCTCCCCCTTCCCCTCACACCCCCTCCCCCCAAACTTTCCATTTTTTCTACTCTGTTATCAACTCTTGTTTTGTTATTATTACATGTTTTTTTTCTTTCTTTCTCATTTTTTCTCTACACTACATATACTTTTTTATTTTTCAATACTTTTTTATTTTTCAACCTTAGCAATTAACCATTATTTTTCTATTTTTTTACTTTCATTTTCCTATCATAAGCTATTTGTTTTGTTTATTTTTTTTGCACTGTACCTCCTTCCAATGCTATTTATGATATTAATCTATTATACAAAACTCAGTTGCAATATATATGTATATATATCTTATATAAAATTATATAATTACTCATATTATACCTTGACTACAGGAGAGAACATAAATAGGCATTATGCCTGCTGTTCAATCCATTTCAATGTATCTGTATACTTGAATAAAATACTTCTTAAATTAAAGTGCGTTGTAACACGCGCTCCTTGTAAAAATTTGTTCAAGCCCTGATATACTAGACTATAGTCTGTCTCAGGATACTGTTTGTCTGTTTCCATCACATTTTCATGATTTTTATAGAAATCTACACAGCTAAAAGAAATACAATTGAAATCATTCATTAAAACGTCATCTTTTTTTTTACTCGGAGATTTTCACAGGAACGAAAAACAGATTTCTTATGTAGATTTAACTTTTTTCCATTCGGAAGTCTCTTGGAACACCACATAATTTTCAAATGCTAACATCCAGACCTTATTTTATATCATTTGTAATACGAATCTCCATAGATTTTAATTAAACAGCCGATTTCTTTAGCCGAACAAGTTAAAGACAGAGGAAAGGGGAACAGGAAATTCAAATACATTAAACATGTAAACAAATTTTCATTCTGGTACGTAAATACATATTGTTTGAACCCTGAGATATTTCATCTGTGCTAGCCGAGGGTTTCTGATCCGCGCCGCTCCTGCGTATCAAACCCTTGGCTAGCGATGGTACCCTGGGTGTTTATGAATAACTTATAATGAAGCAAAAAATCTTAGGACAGATTTTAGCTGCAGTTTTTTTTTTTTTTTTTGGTATTTTGATTCTACCAATATACATATATATTATTTTGATGTCTTATTGTCTTTGGACTGAGGTAATTTATACATATATTGGATAATACCTGGCTGCAGCTACATGTACATGTAGTATCTACATCGCAGATCTTTCACTTGGATAATTTCTCAGCATGAAGTATTTTTTTTACTTCCTTATTTGAAATGTATGCATTGTTTTTAAATAAAACATGAACTAAAGAGTAACGTAATAAATGTATTTTTTTTTTAAATAAGAAAATAAATTTATCTCGAGAATATTTCACTTGTATGGACAGATAATGGGATTGCTTTTGGTCTCTAAATTCACTCAATTTTATCATCGAAACACTTAATTATTTAACATTCAATTATTGATTTGTGCATTAAAACTAGAGAATTGAGATACCCAGATCACATTATAAGGTGCAAATTATATCCTTCATGTATATTGCACATATATAATGTAATCTGAGTTTATCTGACAAATGTCTTACGTTTAGTTATAGCTGCAGGTCTAAAAAAAAAATTCGGATGAACAACAAGTAAAGAGACGAAAGTGGCGAAATTGCATTAAAAATTTAATGGTACTATTTGTTTTCACAGAATTTGCGTATAAATAAGGTTAATCAGTCCAAAACTTCATAGGTACATGTATAGAGTGTAATTTCCATATTTGGGCATACGGTATATGTATACACGTATTGTCTATAGGGAGAGCTTCGCTCTCACGGGCCCTTCGGTCTGGTTGCAATTGTGTTTCTATACACAAGAACTTACCTAAATAATGCGTCTAAAGGCTTTTGTTTTACCACCAGTAAGCATCCTTAATCAAAATGTTTAACATCGAATGATAAGTATTTGTTTTATAAAACTTTTCCAACTGTTCCTTGTTCGAGTCAAACTCGCAACATTGTGCAAATCAACAAATCTTTATTATTTCCATTTAAGTGTCAAGCTCTAAGAAAAAAATATTTAGAGAATAAAAAAAAAAAATTTCAATGTCTGTTTCGATGGTGATGCTTTACATAAAACAGCTATATTTACATATATCTATCTCCGAACTGACGTTCTAAATTGTATTGCTCAAGGTCGGATAACACACCGTTATTTGCGTTATCGATTGGGCTAAAAAAAAAAACAATTTGCGTAATTTAAGAGTGTCTCTAAATATAAATTAAATCGTATTAGATAAGGAGAATATCTATAGTTGTGTGATTTTATTTTTGCTTTATCTAAATCGTTAAAATGGTTTGTTCAGCAAGCCTCGAGAATATATACACTTTAAGTTTTCAACTCGTTGGATAAAGCAAATACATGTATGCATAAAATCACACAATATAGATATCTTCACAAGTTAAAGTCGCCCGTTTTGAATAGTTATTTTTATCGTTTGATTTAATAAAACGTTTAAACATACCTAGTAACTAAACTAGGCAAATTCAAAACAAATTTAGATATATGTGTTGATAAGAAAGAGTATTTATTTTTACTGTGTCTGAGCGAATTCAACATTTGCAATTATAGAAGAGCGAAAAATAACACGGGTCTAAAATTACTCTGTATGTACAGTATAAACTCTGTTCATTGTAATTCGGTATATTTGTGTGTACTGGTCGTAATGTAATGTTTGTGCCACTATCAACGTTCACCATTTCAGAAAAAAATTAATAGAACAAACAAATTGAGTATTGGTCTAATTTATTAAGCAATGAAATTATGAAATAACTGTTGTACATTTAATCAAAGGTTAAGTTTCTTTCATTACACTATATCGTGTCTATACTTTGAGCTATCATTCCTTGGAGGCCAACACAAGGTTACAGTGGAAAGGCACAACTCACTAGCGTCCATATCCATGGACCACATCCTACTTCTTAGTACCTTTTAGGTTTATTCAGACCCAGTCTTTCAGGCGTTTGCATCTTTAATCGTCCAGGTGGATGATTTCTATATCAAGATCTTCCTCAGGAATTCCCGGAAGGCAACGACCGGCACGTTCCATAGCCCTTACCAGTCTTCTTCGTGGCTTTCTGGGACTTGTCGAGGTGGCATTGCTCACGCTTGAGTCGGATGACCCAGGAGAGGACGATCGGGAAGAACATGGCTCATTGTTTGAGCCGTGTGTGACATCTTCCAGAGAAATTGGTTTCTTCAGAACTTTCATCTTTCTCTCAATGTGAAGTTTCATTCTAATGTAATCTTGAAGCCTTCGGAATTGGTAGAGAAAGCCAGTCTTGGGTCTAGTATCCATGTCTATAAAAGTCTGGCATCTCTCTCTGTCTTGCACAAAATCTTGTTTTCCTTCGTCTGTTTGGGGCGAAACCTTCTCGCCACGAGTGCAACAGAGAAAAAGCCTCGTGAAGCTGGACATAACATTCCTTTTGGTCTTGGTTTCCATTTTCGCTTTTAAGTTTTGTTATTCTAGCATCCGCAATGTTGAAACTATGAATCGTTTATGACGTCACAATCATGCAGTCAAATTGCAACGTCACAAATGCGCATTACTTTGTCACCAAGAAGCTTTGTTATGGTGGACGCTACGTTTTTACTTGTATAGTCCATAGTTCGGAGTTTTAAAAAATATATATAATTATACAAGACGTCTAGAAAGACAATACCTCAGATGTTTGCAATTTCTAATGAAGACTTCGCTTTTTTTAAACATAGAATGAAGCTTTGACCATGCATACAAAATGATAAGATAAGAGAGAAATACGGCACCACATTGTACGTAACTTATAATAAATGAATAACGGTTACAAACAAATCATAAAATAACAGCAAATGGAACAAGAAAATACAGATTATCATATATTTGCGCATTGCTTTTCTGTACAATATATAATGATTATACTAAACATGCAGTACTACAAGGCAGTGACGTCGGAAGCAAATTGAAGAGGGAATCGAGGGGCTAGACTTATCAAAAATCTTGACTAGCAAAAAAGAAAGGAACTTTTTGCACAAAAGCTTCTAAGCCCCCCCCCCCCCGGTTCCGACACCTTTGCAATGTTTCAGCTGTATTGACAATTATTTTATTTTATTTTTTTAAAGTGGAATATTGGTATGATTCATCTGATAACCTTTAAGATATTTGTCTCTCATCTTTCCAAGTGAAGGGTTTCTGATCCGCACAGCTTCTCACAAAGCGGTGCGGATCAGAAACCCTGGACTTGGGGAAGATGTTTGTCTCTTGGAATAAAGAACTTAAACTCAAACTACTACTTAAACATCCCACATCTCTTTGCAGTAACAAAACATTCAATGTTAATTGGTGTGTTAATTTCGGGTTCGCAAGAAAATAAAGCAATTATACTAGACTTCATTGGTGTGTTTAATTTCGGCTTCACAAGAAAATAAAGCAATACTAGTAGTCTATTAACCTTTCATAGATTATTGTAACTAGTATACGTGTATCTACTACTGAAACAGAGTAGAAGAACACTGAATTTTAACTTGGGGTACACCCGATGTTGCACCACGGTACGTGATTTGGGGGGTCCTTATACCCATACCCGAGTTTCCATAAAAGTTACCTTCAACATCGTCTTCAATTTTCAAGAGTCGACTTTCTAATAGCTCGCGTTTGCTTTTGTCTGGTAGCATCTGATAGTGTTCATTTTGTATGTATCTACGGAGTTTATACGGTTGAGCCATTTCGAAAGATCTCCTATACAGCTCTTGAAGGGAATATTTCTCGCCATAATAAAGACACTTCATCAGATATTTCACATCGCCATCTACATTGACATGGTGTGGATACACCTTGGCAATCTGGAACTCAAGCTCCGTAAGCAAGACGTCTTCACACCTCTGGAGGACACTTTCGACTTCATATTCTGCAGCAAGTGGTAAAATTTCCTCAACCGAGAGTACTAAAATCTAATAATCATGGAAATTTTTAATCTTAGATACTTGATGAACCGAGTCAAAAAATACTAATTATTTATAGTAGGCATAATGTTCCAAAGGTAATGTGAATGGTTCAGTGATGTTTTGTTATATATGTGAAGAATTTTGACATATACGTATTTGATGCAGTCATATCTATATAAACATGCATAAAACTGGTTTGAAGTTATGAATATCTGAAACAATAAAATGCTTTCTTGGGTGATTCTATCACACAGGTTTATGAAGGTGGCGAATATTGCATAACTCGTCACGGTGTTAACATTATATAAATAGGGCCTGCTTGGGAGGGTACCAGTTGAAATTGACACCCCGAGAAAACCATTGTCAACTGACGCGAAGCGGAGGTTGACAATGGTTTTCGAGGGGTGTCAATTTCAACTGGTACCCTCCCAAACAGGCACTATTTCTATTTATTTTATTATACTGAATGTCTTAATTTTATAGCAAATTTTACTGCTTTTATATAGAAAAGACGTGAGTTCTACGGCGAACCGTACGCGCATAATTTACGCGCATGTAACAATTCGTTCTATCGGCCCGTTGCCAAGTGTGTTGCTAACGCTGAGGGTATGAGATCGGATTGTCTACTGCGTCTAAACCAATCAGATTTCAGTATTTAACATGAAAGTATAATAATAAATATTGTTTATGTTTCTATCTTTATTTTTATTATATATATATCCACAAAAAGTTAATGGAAATAGATAATTATTGTTACTGTTGATCAGCATAATTATGGATTATGTGAACGATACCATGCATATGGTTATACTATAATTATTTGAAAGTAAGAGGTTCAAGTCCGTACAAAGTCTCTATCCTAATGTAAATCAAACGAATGATCACAAAATAATCTAAGTATTGCCAATGTCAAAAGTACCATGCAATGAACAATGTACAGATAAATAATTAAAGGCATTTTATAAACGGTGATATTAACTATCTTTTCAATTTTAATGTACAATTCATGTACAAGTATTTCAAAGCGGTAAAAGTAAACTTTAAAAAGTTAAAGGAATCCGTACTGTATATAATTCTTAATACGCGGGAGAATTGATTTAAATCGCGATACCGTCTTTTTCGTGGCTATGTGAAAAAAAAAATCTTTAAAAAATAGCGAAATTATTTCGGGTTTTAAATAAATCAGGCTTTCAAAAGCAAAATTTGGTTGAAATTTCATTTTTTTTTTCAGATATAAAAGACTTATGAATAAAGCTTCATGCATATGCATTTAAAAATCAATTGAACTTAATGACTCTTTGGTATTCATGCATGGCTACAATAAAAAATAACAACACAACGTTGTTAAAATAAATTGATAAATAGATTTGGGGATTGATATCTTTTTCTTTGTAAAACAAATCTGTGTAATATATGCTTAACAGAGGAAAAAAAAAGAGAAAATGTGACTAAAATTACTGTTTTATCTAAAAATGAATTAATTTTTAATGAAATAGTGAATTTTGCACAACAACAATTTCTCATCGCTTTGTGTGACAAACACGTGAAATACGTCTTATCTCAGGTTTTTTTCTTGAGTTCTTGAAGATTGCGTAATGGGGATCATTGAGATGCTTATCCATATCATTGTTATGATTACAGGTATTTTCTACATACCTGTAAGTGTATATTTTCGTGGATAAATGCATCGTAGAAACGTTTCAAAACTGGAACAATTTTTCCCTTGAATTTCAAGCCTTGACATACATGACTTTGTATCTTTCTTTTTAGATCGGTTTGTTAACAGTTTTTTAAACACAGGCGAGGCATCAATTAAAACAACTTTTGCCACATGTAACTCCTTTTTCCCCACAACCAAAGTGAAATCAGTAACATCTGGGTCATAAGGAAAGTATTCTTTTCTCGATACCTCTCCGTCAAATGTCAAATTCATCGAATCTACGTCTACCACCCAGTCTTTATCCTCCATTATGGATTACCAATTGTAACTCGTTAACTGAAGCACAACTCTGAGTTTCCAAAACAGATTTTTAATCGTTTTGATGATGTAATATTTAAAATTCGATATGTTCAAGTGCAGACGCATACAAATATGGAAGGGAATTGCCGCCAAAATTCTATGTATCTTGTTTTTATTCTTATTATGCTTACTTCTTTATTCTTCAGTACATTTACACTTGCATGTCACTTTATTGTTTTCATATTCATGCTTATCTAATTTATCTAATTCACTTTGATTCTCTTTGATTCTTTATTGTTTGCTTAATTCTATGTTGCAACATTCTCTTCTTATTCGTGTAAATTCTTTCTTCTATCTCTGTTACAAACGTGAATTCAAACGCACAAACCACAAGGCACTTTCAATAAAGACGAATACAAGTTGCATGAATTTAATGCTGCAATATGACGCCAGGCGGCAGTGTGTGCGCTACAATTGCTGCTCCCAAAGATTTATTAAAACGAAACTAACAAATGGCATAAATTTAATAAATTCGTGAAAACATCTCAAATTAAGGGCTTAGTATAGAAATATGAAATACATGTAAATATAGTCAACTTTTAACAAGCAATGATATACGCAGTCTCAAAAAGATACGGATTTTTTTTTTGTATACATGTACAATGCCTCCGCGCGGTTCTAAAAAAAATCATGGGGGGGGGGGGTTCTGAGAAATAATTTTGTATTAATTATTTTATTGGTTAATTAAATAAGTGTTAATTTTCCATTGGGGATGGATCTGATCTCATTCTAGATCCGCAATGCAATGTTCCGTATATATATATATGCAGTAACAAATTATTTGCAAATTATTTGCATGAACGGTTAATATTTAGAAGAGGAACATGTCATAAGTACTTGTCGACAGGACTTTATTTTCATTTGAGGTGAAAAGAGGTGGGTTGGTGCACGGTTCTGTCCAGAGGTACCCGTGGAACATGTAAATGAAATAGAAATAAAAATAAACCAAATTTAAAGATGTTTTTAAAAACAATAAAAGAACTGGGGTACGAAATGCTTAGAAGTAGCTTTTCCTGTACTCTAGTACGTGTGAAAATTATCACTTGCATGAATCACTATGTACCTCTCGTTAGGCTACAGTACTGTGTATCCCTGATTAAATGCGATGAATTAATATCCGCGTGAAATTCCGGGTTAAAAACTTAAAACTGCAGGTTTTAAAATCTCTTATTTTTCTAAAAGTTTTAAAAAAAATATATATATATTGTTGAATTCCCGAATTTTAGACTGTCAGATTTTCATAATGAATAATTCTTATTATTAACTGTAGTGTATAAAAAATGATATAGAGGGATTTCTATAGGGTGTGTAACGTATTCCAACGAAATATACACTGTCAGGAGGTCGTCTTAATTAATCATTGATTTCGTAGATTTTGAGACTTTGCATAATTTGAGTTTTCAGATATTCGAGTGATTGTATATGACCCTATTTTTAACATTTCTTTTAATCATTGAGTTATTTTTTTTATATCGAGCTCCATCAATGTGCATTAAAAAATTAAACATACAATATTACATTCTTAATTTTCATCAACATTTATTAAATTAAAAAGTGTTATTCGAACATTTATTAAATTTATGTGCATGCAAGGAACACATTACATGGTGCTATAATATTGGAATATATACATGTTTTCATACTCTTGAAATACAGATCCTAATTTCCTAAAAGGTTCTACTACACTACACGCTCGCTAAACGACGGTACATACGTTTTCACGAAACGCTGCACGCTAAACGGTTTGCACAAACCGCTTTTAAAAATTATTAACAGAATTTAGGAGGGGGATGCTAAGCAATCAAATGGTTATTTTTTTAAAATCATTCTAACCGCGTAGAAGAATATGTTCCGTACATTAAACCAGAAAAAAATCAACACTATTAGATGGTACGCTTAAAGATAAAAAATAAAGCTTCCGCAGTGTATTACTGTTTTTAAAGATTTTCTTTATAAAAAATCAAAACGTATTGGAAAGAACAAAATAAATGATTTAGATTTCAGACCCAACTTTTGTATAACAGCGTATTTACCACATAATATTTTTCCTAAGTACAATTCACTTAGATTTCCTAGTTTAATTGCTTGTACACATATACTTGTTATTTTTTAACCTGTTATTTTCGGTTAATAGAGTTGATAAAGGTCAAATAATTACAAGTACGTGTAAAATCATTGGATTTTTTTTTTATATCGGGATTACAAATTATTTTCTTCTCTCGCATTTCATAGAACGTGAACAGTATATTTTTCACTCTATTTTTTTTAATTGCTGAATTTCCTATCATTCGAAATTGTGTACGTCTATCAAATACTGATTCCGACTGCTTTAACATCACTTCGTTTCTATTGGCTGTTGACATAACAGAGACGCGTGACCATCCAATGAAATCAAATACTCAAAATTTGATTGACAGGTTCAACCAGTTAGCCGATGTTCTCTCGAAGGTTATGGGTGTTAATTGTACACAATCTATCGTTTAAAAAAAATGCATGCTAATTACAACATCACAGTGTCACATTTGTTGATTTGGATTTTTTTCAATAAAAGTCTTATTTTGTTAACTGTATAAAACATGTTAATGGATTGTGTATTTGAATATTGTAACGGTACGGAAATTTTTACACCAAAGACGAACTTTATAGTTAAAACTGTCTTATTCTTTTGTATGTTGAAAAAGAAAACAAGTTTGTTTAAAAGATAAGTACAATGTTTATTGTTTTCAATGCGTTAAATGTTCCTAATGAATTCTCATTAACCATGAAACATTTCACACGGTTCTCGCAAGCTTTCCTCGTACATGTAAGGCTGTACACGCTTGATGTGACACGCAATTCAAGGCTTCGCTGTAATGGTAACAATATTTTTCATGCAAACATTTTGCTGAATGAAAAAACTCAACAATTTAAATTTTAATTCCCAAATTACAAGGTAGTCTGCTTTTGTGATTTTTTATTAAATAATCATAATGATAACCGTTTTTAAGTGACCAATATTTATTTCATACATTTTTTTTTAATATTTATTCCACATTAACTTTCAATTTACATTTATGACAAAAAAATGTGGATGAATAAAATCTTAATGTCAGAATGCACAATATTAACATTCAAATGTAATTCTTCTTTTATAATTTAATTAAATTCTTTAAAAGGTCTGTATACATGTGTATACTGGTACACTGTACATGTATATTGGATATGAAACAAGACAATTTACAGGAGAAAAAGTATGGTTTTCCGGTAATAAAGAAAATATAATTATAACGAAACCTTGAATAAGTTCAGTGTTGGCAATCAAAGAAAAATGTGTTACCTCCATGTCTATATTTTTATACCCAATGACATTTATACCCGAAATTTCAGTGAATACAGCTTTACAGCAGAAAATACCTTTCCCCATCAGATTTGTAACTTAACATTATAATAAGGTGAACAACAATTTGTTAAAATAAATCAATTCATTACAACAGGGGGCGATATTTTCCAGTGTGGTGCTATATTCATCAGCTTACCAAAAAGTTTTATCAGTTTATAAAATACACATGTTGCGCGAATGTTAACACATTGGTCGGGTTCTGGATCACATAAATTTCATCTAATATTATTAATCAAATAAACTTTGACATCTATAATATCGTCATATACTAAAAAACGATTATCCTGTATATAACTTTGCTACATATAATAGTTATTTACACGACGGTCGTGTAAATAGATTTTTAATAATTAATTCACACGACGGTCGTGTGTATATCACTGCATTTAGTAATAGCTATTTGCACGACGGTCGTGTGAATAGACTTTGCTTTGTTATGTGCACGACGGTCTTGTATATATCATCGGCCTCTTATTTACACAAATTTTCGAAGTGATAAAAATGCATGTGTATGTATCATTTACAGCCATGCTTATTGTAGGTTTGTTTATTTTAATATAAATCATGTACATGTAACTGAATGTTCATGTTTAGATTTGAAGGTGTTTAAGCTATGATACATGTAACTTAGAGACATGAACCTCATACATGTCTACCTGTCGACTGACTTCCATATCAAGCTTGCGATGATGATAATTATGATACGGATGTTAATTATGAGAACTGTAAGATTATATCGTTTCATATATATAACTGATGCGCAGACTTAGAATTTTATTTTATTTTAGGGGGGGGGGGGGGGGTCCAGTCACCCCACCACCCTTGAAAATTCAAACTTTTTTTAATTCACATAGTAAACCTACTGAAAATAGAACTCGACCTACACCCCCACCCCCTCCCCGGCAAACAAAATTATAAAGTATCCCTTAGTACATAAACCTTCCCTCCATTTCTTGATCTGAACCAATAAACATTGGAGCGATATTAAGCTAGATACGTTGTGGGTTTTTTTTTCGGGGAGCAGCAATTGTAGTGCACACACTGCCGCTTGGCGTCAAAATGCAGCATTAAATTCATGCAACTTGTATATTCGTCTTTATTCAAAGTGCTTTATGGTTTGCGTGTTTGAATTCACGTTTGTAACAGAGATAGAAGAAAGAATTTACACGAATAAGAAGAGGATGTTGCAACATAGAATTAAGCAAACAATGAAGGATCAAAGAGATTGGATAAGCATCATGAATATGAAAACAATAAAGTGACATGCAAGTGTAAATGTACTGAAGAATAAAGAAGTAAGCATAATAAGAATAAAAGCAAGATACATAGAATTTTGGCGGTAATTCCCTTCCATATACAAATATGTTTAAAAGGACTTGGGAATGAACATTTTATCTGCACAGTTGATAACGAACTGTATTTTTTAAAAATTGCCATGAAGCTAAAATTGAACTGACTACGTAAACTGCAAAACTTTTAGGCATATAAGCAGTGGCGTCGGACGCATATTGAAAGTGGAGTTGGGGTGGGCCTTGACTTATAAAAAATTTTGACAAGCCAAAAAAAAATTGTTTGGTACCATGTATTTCAAAACGATTAAGGTGCCGAAAAGTCAATGCGTCGAACCGCCTTGCACCGTTTTACCCAACTTCCTGTTTTGGTTTGGAAGTCACACGACAGTGACGACTCGCAAAGTTGATAAACATTGAGTCGTGGATGACAGATTTAATATGATCAGAAAAACCTAGTGTTTATTGAGATATTTTTTTAGAATTTTTTTTAAATGAACAGTGATTATGTATAGATTATAGATTTTTAATCTCATGTATTGTTTTAATCTAAATACTTGGAGCATTTTGATTGACTCAATCAGACAATGACGAACTACACACATCATCATGTCGCAGTTTTCCTGCTCACGTTCCTAAGGTAAATAAGTTGTTTAAAAGTTAGATATTTTAAATCTAGATGCAGTCGATAATTCAAGCGAAAAACCACCCTATTTTACATGTAGCTGTCGAAGTTGCAAGCAAGCAGACGACAAGGGTTTGTAAAGTAATCGAAAATGGACTTTCTGACTTTTAAAATAGGGTGGATCTTTGCGAGTTTAGGCTTCACAAAAATATTTGGACAGGTTGTCATTAGAGCTTTATAGGAATATCGATGTTACATGCATATCTATATTTTTTCTTTTACAGCTATGCATTTTTTCACGCAACAAGAAAGACTTTCAGCAATGTGAAATCCACAATCTCAGATGAATGGAGTCCATCTTTTCACAATGACACAGTTAACTTCACCAAACCTGATCATGTGAGTAATAAATTAAATTAATCACTTCTCTTGTAATATGCAAATGATATGAAAGAGCCATGCTGGATATCAATTCAGAGGGCTCGATGATCGTGGTCATTTTTTAGACAGAATTGATCTCCTTTAAAAGGAGAGCTCTATATTCATGTAAGAATATAAGAAAATGCAGGTTTGCAGAGAGTAAAAATGAGATATGTTGGTGTTTAATCAAAAATATATTATATGTGCTCAAATAGTCATGGGGTTTTTTTTTTTTTTGGGTAGATCTGGAACTCTCGCCATTTATTCAACTCCAGGAAAGATGCTGAGCCGTACCTTGGTGTGTTAGATGCTGTCTTTATGATTTCCTATGCAGTGGTAAGCGTTACGTACAAAAAAAATTAACTTTCCTCAGCTACCTAACATTCCGTTTTACATGCACTATACCCCTCCAACTAATATCTATTTTCAATATGTCATACATGCCAACTATCCCGATTTTCGCGGGATTCTCCCGATTTGACGTCGTCAAAAATACAAATCCCGATATCCCGATCGGGATTGTCAAAATACCCCGAAATCCCGATTCTCAAAAAATCTAACCCGTTTTACGACAATATTTCCCGATTTCCATCCAAAATTTTAAATCCCGCGCTGCTTGTCTATGCTAACCAATCAATTATGTACATGTATCATCAGATCCTTCCTCCTCCCCCTTTTTTCCCATGATCTCATTTTAAATTTTTGTCCCCCGCCGCAACGCGGAGCGGGGACATAGAAATGCCGGGCGTCCGTCCGTGGGTCCGTGGGTCCGTGTGTCCGTGGGTCCGTGGGTCTGTGGGTCCATGTGTCCGTGGGTCTGTGTGTCCGTGGGTCCGTGTGTCCGTGCGTCCGTCCGTCACACTTTTTTGTAAGCGCTCTCATGCCTACAAATTTTGACAGATTTTCATTACATTTATACCAAATGTTTATACACCTATTACCTTGGTCAAGTTCGAAAATCAGCATTGGTCGATACTTTTTGTTGGAGTTATGGGACTCTGACCACAATAATGACTCCGTTTTATCCAAAAATTGACCTTGTAAGCGCTCTCATGCCTACAAATTTTGACGGATTTTCATTAAATTTATACCAAATGTTTATACACCTATTACCTTGGTCAAGTTCGAAAATCAGCATTGGTCGATACTTTTTGCTGGAGTTATGGGAGTCTGACCACAATAATGACTCCGTTTTATCCAAAAATTGACCTTGTAAGCGCTCTCATGCCTACAAATTTTGATGGATTTTCATTAAATTTATACCAAATGTTTATACACCTATTACCTTGGTCAAGTTCGAAAATTAGCATTGGTCGATACTTTTTGCTGGAGTTATGGGACTTTTACCACAATAATGACTCCGTTTTATCCAAAAATTGACCTTGTAAGCACTCTCATGCCTACAAATTTTGACGGATTTACATGAAATTTATACCAAATGTTTATACCACTAATACCTTGGTTAAGTTCTTAAATCAGCCTTGGTCGCGTCCCCACGAACCTGTAAAATTTAAGCAATCCACGAAAATTGGCCCCCACGAAATTTAATGATTCCACAGTACAGTATACTAGTATACTGCTTGAACGGCGGGGGACCCAGGAATTCTATTCTTGTTTTTATAGTGTTTCTCAATGAACATCTCAAACAAAAATATACCTGCAGTGTATATAATATTGTCTGGATATGCTTGGAAATATAGTGAATGTGTTCTATAGATTTGATTAAATCTCAAAATAAACATTTACTTTATAAAATCTAGTAATATCTATTACCTGTATTTAATATTCATACTTTTTGAAGTGAATAAAGCTTTTTTGTGTCTTTCTCTAGGGGCTGTACATCAGTGGGATGATAGGAGACCGGTAAGTGAAAACACAGAGTGTGTATGTCATGGCATCAGAAAAATACAGGAGATTTACTTGAGCATGAAAACGAAGGCAAAGATAATTAAAATGCATGCATCATTCAGAAATCTGATTCCCAGGAATGTATTTCCAACACAATTTACATGAACCTGTACATGGAACTTAAAATCTAAGGTTGCTGCTGTTATTAAATGTTTTTGAATTACTTTTGATATATATGAGCAGATTTAAAAATATATTAAATGCTTTGTTCAAGTTACTCAGATGAATGTTGTAAACTTGTAATCAATTAATCAAAACATTTGATGTTTCGTTTTTTAGGCTGAATATGCGATTGGTGCTGTCTTTTGGAATGTGTTCATCTGCAGTCATGGTAAGACTCCTTATAGTGCTCAAATTATTACATGACCTTGTTTTGAGATATGGTAACAATGGCTGGTATTGCAAGTATTTTTTTTACACATCTAACTGGGCAGTTTAATTATAATTACATCGGCCATATGTGATGAAATACTGAGCAGAGTTATATTATTGGCTATGTACTGAACACAGCACTTTATTTACATTCCACATATATTTTACATGTAAAGCTACTGTAGATATAGCACCATAACACAGACAGGGTACTAAAAGGTTAAATCACGAGTTTTAATTGTTACGTCACAAACGTTGAGCGCTGATAAATACAAAAAATAAGGATTCAATGCTTAAATATCTATTGTGCAGGTATTTGTGTTTGGAGTGGTGTTTGAGTGGGCACACTTCTACAACAAGTATGTCTACGTTGTCATCTGGATCCTGAACGGTCTCCTTCAGTCCACGGGATGGCCAACAGTGGTCGCTATCATGGGCAACTGGTTTGGTCGATATAGGTATAGGTTTTTTACCTTGATTTTAGGTCAAGCCATAGTTATATCTATTCATTAAAAAATTTGTTTCATCCATATGTTACGAGTGATGGTACAACCGTACATGATTGTCTATCTTTATATCTTGGAGATTGATTTTACTCAATATTGCTGTAAAAAGATTATATTTCTTTATTCTTACTCAACTATGTGCATACATTAGGCTCTACTAATAGCTGATAAGAGTAATTTCTAAAAGATGGTGATGACAGGGCCAGATATTTCCCCATCAGCTAGATAGAGCTGACTCCTCCTCTGTTTTTTTTAGCCGGGGTCTGGTGCTGGGTCTGTGGAGTGCTTGTGCGTCGGTCGGTAACATCATCGGGGCCTTCCTGGTGTCAGGCGTGCTGGACTACGGCTACGATGTAAGTCACATGACGCTGAATTTGATACAGTACACTACACACAGTTAGAAGCAGAAATTTTTGTGGGGGAGATAAATTTAGGGTTTTTAATTTAGTTGTAAAAAAAATACCACATTTTATGTAAAACCAAATATAAGTTGATTGACAAGTAACATGTATGTAGTCTTTGAATATCTAGTGGCAGTTTGTATTTGAAAAATGTTGCAATAGCAGTATCATTTAGATTTTCTTATTAAGTTAAACATAGTGTCACATGATGCATGTGAATTTTCTACTTGATGGTACTTAACGTGATCAGGAGAGATTGAGCTATGTTTGCCCATTTTGCTATAAGGGACCATACATGTGTTTTCATCTTTCTTCACTTATTTTTTTTTAGTATGCTTTTCTGCTGACATCATCTGTGTTGTTTGCTGGTGGGGTCATAAATTTCTTTGGACTTGTCAGTACACCAAAGGAAATAGGTAGGCATTGCATTATTTACTGCTACATGTAGCTCAGAATTTCATCACAGACGGTGCTTCTGTTTAGATTTATTCATATCCATGTCATCTTGAATGCGGAATATTGTTGAATGATATACATTGTATACTAGTAATTATTTGATACAGCAAAGTTCTATTCACTATACATGTATATTCATTCTATAGTAATGGAACTGTATTTGTTTACTGATAAAATGATGTATTAGTATATTTATTGGAATATTTATAAAGATTAATTTTTTTAGAATGTGACACTGAGCTCATGCATCTATGATTGACAAGCAAATTATGAAAAAATGATATATAATCTCATTAATCATGCCAAACTATATATTCAATGCCTACTAACATACAAGTATTGCCTTGAACATGTTGAAAGAGGATAGAATTATCAATATGTTAAATATTCAACAAATGAGGAATAGACTTTCTAATACTAAAAGCATCACTCCATTTTCCCTGCTGTAGGTCTCTCCCTCCCTGATGAAGACAGTACCGTTCATCCCAAGGAGTACAGCGTCGTGGTCAACGACGGGGAGTCAAACGGTAGGGTTCTTCTACTGAAGGAAATGGGAAATAATTCAATATGTCAGAGATATTTATTTTATAATGATTGTGTTTTGCCAGGCTTAGGATTACATGCTGTGGACAAAGTTATAGTTGTATTTCATCACCCAAAGTATTGGTTTATTTCATTTTAATTTGGGAATTAAATGTGTCTGTGTTCATTGTATATGGCCTTTTGTTCAGACATTTGATAGTTCATGTATTGCTTTCAACAGTTAATGTATTGTGATTAGATGACTGGGTAAGATATAAGATGATTTTAAAAATTATGTACTGTACTTATTAAACATTTCAATTTTTCTTTTATCAAGTCCTACATGCAATATAATGTACACTTACATAGCTATCATGATACCCATCATGATTTAAAAAAAAAAAAATAGTATTATTTCTCTGATAGCAATGTTACAAATACATGTATTAAAATTTATAGCTACATGTAGGTGATGTTTTGAATATGAAGTATACCGGTACTTATACTTTGAACATGTAGATATATATACACACATAATGTACATGTATGCTTTAATATGTAGAAAAAAAAAATATATTCATTTATTACAGTTCTACCTGCATGTACATGTACTTGAAAGCAAAAATTGTAATTTTCAGAGTCCATTAATATTCCCCATGTAAGCTACAATCAAGGTATGGTGGTTTGTTACTGCTTGCTTTTACTTACCGTAATCATCTTACAGCTCTGTGGCTGATGGGGGAAGCATATCGATGTCTGAATGAAGTAGAGTTTGGGATAGAGACCATGGGGTAGAAGTTGATACATATACATTGTACATGTATATTGAGCGAGTTGGTAATTCCAACCCGTAGTGTTTCTTTAATGCATTAAACGACATTGAATCATTGGATATCTTAAGTTTGGGTTCGGGGGGTTTCTTGCAGCTATATAAAGAAACTTGATTATTTCATAATATATTATTTATATTAATTGTTGAATAAAAACATCATGAAATTTAGATAATATAGTCAAAATGAAGGTTCAACTTGGCAGTTTGATTTGATTTGAACATTTTATTTTGCAAATTAATATATATTTACATAAATAGATTAGGCAGCAGGCAATGCCTATGTAAGCCTTCTCCATAAACATGCAGTCAAACTTGGCAGTTTATATTGATGTGATATAATCCTTGTAGTCTAGAGTTTAATGTGATTTTAATGTAAACATATATTTATGAGCATGTGAACACAATATGGTATATTTTTGTGATGAATATATTAATTATTTCTCTGACTTTATGTTACTACTTCTGAATAGTTATATGGTAAGCATATTTTTCACAAAGACAAAGCTTGATGTGGCATTCTAAGACTTATTCATTTCCTTACTTCTGACATATTTAATCTTTTCTTATGTAATATATATGTCCACAATTTGAATACTGTAAACGTATTTTTTTCCACGGGGTCATAATTCCGCGGAGTCACAATATCAATTTAATCCGCGGGTAAAAATTTACGCGGATTCTTTGAATGAAAAAAAAATCATTTGAATAATTATTATTAAATTTAGTTCTGAGCGATTTTCATTACAGGTCTAGAATTTGTCCAACTTTGGACTTAAATTGTAAGAACTGTTCACAGTGAACAGTAATTATCGGTTGTGCACTGGTCTGTAGTCATTAGTTAGCCGTCAAGATGTTACGACGCTGGCTAAAATCGTCTTGTGAAATTCTGAATATGTTGTCATATGTCCATGTAATTTTACAGGGTTTTTTAAACTGATTTCAATGAACTGTTTCTTTTTCATCTGTTTATATGCATGTCATATAAATATTTTAATCTTTATTAACTGTCAATTTATGGGTTCACATGTCGTTTAAATTATGAAGTTGATCAGTTTTATCAATTAAAAGTCAGAGCACAAAGGGATCTAAAATTTGCAGTAAAAACACGGGTCTTAGCGTGTAGTTAATTGGGTCATTGAAAGACAGACCCGCTTGGGGCTGTTTGTCGTCTGACACGTGCCGTTATCTCAAGCTGGGAGAAGTTTAAATTTCATGCAAGTAAATTTACAGAAAATTCAAATCTTTAGGAGATTAAATTATTTATTATGTGAATTCTCAATACAAATTTGTTTGACAGTTTGCATAGATAAAAACGATATACATTGGGTACACGTATATGCAAGTGTTATATAATGTAGTAACTTTCGATTATCCTTATTCATGTAATGCAATTTCAAAATTTCATTCCAAAATGCACTTTAAGTACACTGGGAAAAAATTCCACGGAAAATTTGTGCCCGCGTTCATAGCGTAAATTAATACCACGCGGACAAAAGTACGTCTACAGTATTTCATATTTGTTCTGATCTGAAAATTGAAAATACACATGTACCACTACCACCTATTTAGGATTTCACATACCAGTATATTGGAACCTCAGTTTTAGAAAAATAGGTACAAGTCACTGGCAGCTAATGGTTACAGTCTACATTGTATCCATTGGAAAAAAGGAATTGAATATACTTAAGGAACAAGGAATCATTCTTTGAGTATTATGAGGTGATAATTTCGGTCGGGGCGTGATCAAATCCAATAAAGCCGGAAGGGCTTTATGATAGATTTGATCACGCCCCGACAAAAATTATCACCTCATAATATTTAAAGAATGATTCCTTATTACTTATATTTATATAATTTTAAGCCATTGTACGATTAAATATTTAAATATAAATAAGCAAACCCCGCTGGCGCCCCAATTATACGTCATTTGAAGTTATGGGTTATATAGTACAAAATCAATACGTAGTGTTATCACAGGCAAAGACACTGGAAAATGTAAATATATATGTATATTATACACTATACTTGTACTACAGGCGCCTGCCATTAAAAATATTTTAATGATAAAATTATCCTCTTGCTCTACTATTATATAGTACAGGGGGAAATTTTATTATTTAACGAAATATTTTTAACATCAGGTGCCTGTGACGTTAATAAATTGTACTGGCGTTTCAAAATTATTTCTTGAATACGATTTCTTTATGGATTTTTGTTGTTTTGGGGATCCACAAAATCAAAATGTTCTTAAAGATATATACATTTAAAAAGTTCACTGGGATATGAAGTTGGTTGGTCACATAATCAAATCCTGTGAAGCCCAAAGGGCTTCTCAGTAGATTTGATCACGTAACAACCAACTTCATATCCTTGTGAACTTTTTAACATTGCTGTTTATTACTTATATTTACGTTTGAAAAAGACAAATCGTTCAGAACTGTTAAAATTACCGAGATTTTATGTTTACAATAATCCAAGCGACAAGTGATAAACGGGTGCGGTTATCATTGTGACGTCACGAAAACGTTCACACAGAATTAAACGTTTTCGCTATTCTAAGGGTTCATATAAGGAAGCATATTTGCAAATGTAAAAAATTACAAAATAGTTTATTGTTAGAACCATTGTCCATGAATTGTGAACTTAGTAAAATCCACAAAAACCATAGATGCCCGGGAATATTAATGGAACTACAGAACTGTGTCAATGATCTTGGCAAAATACCTCAGACTAGATTTAACTGGGCCCAGGGGTTTTTTTATGGTAGCTTTAATACTTTGCCTGGTGAAAGAGTTATATTGGAGTTGTTGTTTTGTAGGGAACCTGTCAGATGATGGCGATGATCCAAGTCATCTGATAAACAACAGGGGTATTGTTGATGATGAAGAGGGTAAGACGTGAAATCTTTTTGATCATTTTTAGTGTTAATTGATATAGGCAACTTTAGTTTTTTTTTACTCAGTTGCTACCAATAAACACGTGTTGCTGATTTACTGAATGATTAGAAATGATAACATAACTGTTCAATTTTTTTTTGTATGATGAATGTATGGAGTTGAAATCAATTACTAGTACGTTAAAACACGGTTATAGTGAACACGCTTATAATGAATTGACGCTTACAGCGTAGTGATTTTCATTCCCCGTGACTCTATTACATGTTGTAAACCTGACGGATATAATGAATTACGCTCAAGCAAAATCGCCCATCCCTGGCACTTCGTTATAAGCGTGTTTTTCTGTATGTTGTTGAGAGAAAAGTTCATAAAAAAAACACAATACATGTATTCTAAAAGTTTAGGTGTGCACCTTGATTTCAATTTGATACGCATGCTGTTAAATGTGTGTTATTAAATAGTGCAAGTGTGAACAAGGTTTGAGGTTTCGGCCATTTCATAGTAGTTTTTTATCAATTAATAAAGTTTCATCTGTAAACTGTAAAAAGTTCAGTCATATGATTGACCAATACAAGCATCTGGATGTATTTTATTTATTTAATAGAATTGGAGTTTTCTTCAGAAGGTATATACTGCTTCGTACGAATTAATTAATAATGTGTTTTTAGAACAACTCCAGTAATTTTGTACTCAATATTCAGTTGTAAAGTGCATGTTTATTGATTTCATACACATTGTCTGTAATATTGTACATGTGAATATTGTACAAGCTTTATCTGCATAAACCATGTTCCTTGATCACCATCAGCATGGACTCGCTCTGTCATTCAGTTACTGCATGCTTCTTGTTTTTGTTCTAGTCACGTACTGTGCATGGTTTCATCAATATTCGTTGAAAACATGTACCAATTTTCGTGGATTTCATTGTTAATAGTTGATCCATGAAATTAAATGTTCATTGAAGTGCAATTTCTACAAACATTTTGGATTGATATGATCACTGATGGCCACGAATTTATGTATTCTTGAAACTGATTAATTTTCACTTCATCCACGAACATTGACACCCTTGAATATTAATGAAACCTCAGCATATTCATTGCTGTGCATTGAATTTTGATAAAAGTTTTGTAATGATTATGAGGCATCAGTAGGACCACTACATTTCTTTTACATTAATGGGTTATTGCATGCTATTGAGCAGTGTACAAAACAGCATTTAGCATTATAACTCAAAACGTACACACCTACAGTACATATTGTATTTTAACTAAGTCTTTCCACTCTAAGCTCTGTGGAATCCAGCTTCTCTTCTGTAAGATGTACATTCTATCAGGAAACACACTAAGCTTGCTGAGGAGAATTAAGGTTAAGAGCTATGAATATATGTCCGTGATTGTTTGACAATTGTTTGAATTTAGCTGCAAGAATTTGTTTAAGACTGCAATACTGAAAAATATTACATTTATGAATATTATTATACCAGTTAATGATATTAAATATCCTTTTAATTTTATGCGTAGGAGACAAATTCTGTGGTAAAAAGAATCAAATTGCAAAATATGTATGTACATACAAAATTTTCCCTGGGCAGCCTCTAGTTTATGCTGTATTTTGGATCTTTCTGTATGTGGAATTCCTTTTCAGCCCCTCTTCTGAGCCCCGTGGTGACCAACTCGGATTCTGTCCCCTTAGACGACCGACCCTCGGCCATCGGGTTCTGCAGCGCCCTCTGTCTGCCAGGCGTAGCTCTGGTAGGTGTTCTATTATTAGTAGTATGGCTTTTAATTGAAGATTGAAATAATTATGTTCAAATTTTGCCAATCAAAAATCGAAACTATTGCCTGTCCTAGCAAAGCTATATTTCAATCCATAGTGTATTCTCGCACCGTATGCATGAAATTTTTTTTGGTTTGGGGGGGGGGGGGGCGATGATTTCTATTTTGCTATTTTTGTACCGGTAATCATTTTGATATAAAACTAAATGAAATGATATTTATAAAATAAAAAGTTATGGATCCATGTACTACATTTTTACAAAATTAGCAACTTGCATATAAAAATAATGTATAAACAATGTAGGGTATCTTGGGTTATTCATATTAGTAGATCCTCTATTTTTCAGTATGCTTTGGCCTATGCCTGCCTGAAGCTTGTGAACTACTCCTTCTTTTTTTGGCTGCCCTACTACCTCCACAATAAGTATGGATGGAAGGAGACGGTGGCCGATGATATCTCTATCTGGTACGACGTGGGCGGCATCATAGGTAAAGCTTCCTACTCCTGTTGTCCATCATACTGTCCATGTCTGCTTACATTTTTTAAAAGGTCAAGTGGTCCTAGAAATGCCAGTCATTTTTTGTCCAGAATTAATGTAAATAATGATGTAAAATTTATGGATAATTTTTTTTTTCCAGGTGGGACGATATTTGGATTTGTATCTGTAAGTACCTGTTCATCTTATTGACATATACATTATAAATACTTCTGTATCCATCAAATTTTGTTGTATATGAATGAGATGGTGTGGAAATTATTGTTTATCTGGATACTGGAGTATAGTTTACATTGACAGAGTGTAGTTTACATTGACAGAGTGTAGTTTACATTGACAGAGTGACTGTATATTTACATTGACAGAGTATAGTTTACATTGACAGAGTGTAGTTTACATTGACAGAGTGTATATTTACATTGACAGAGTATAGTTTACATTGACAGAGTATACTTTACATTAACAGAGCATATATATATTTACATTGACAGGATCGCTTCCAACACCGGAGTATCATAGTAATTCCCATGCTCCTCCTTGGCATTCCAGCTCTCTTTATATACAGTACGTAGCTACCATTCATCACACTTGCTTGAACTACTGATGAAATACAAAAATGTACAAGTTCATTACATGCTTATCTTCAGGATAGTGTAATTTTAAATAGCTTTATTGATTTAATTAAAGAGGGGATATTGCCCTTTCAAGCATAGTTGTTTAAAAATTAGTAGATTTCATTCCGACATATGCACACCAGTATTATCATGATCGTCACAAGCGCTTGGCTTTCTCTGCAAATACAAAGAAATTGATATCAGCAGGGCATAATCCTTTCAATTGATAGACTAATTTTAAAAAGAATTTAATGATTTATGAATTGGCAGGTGTGATACTATTTCTGCCAACATATTTATTGTTCATCTTTTCAGATAACCGTTTTAGTATACAATACAATGTAGCCTTGTTGATTTTATCAAGCAGGCTATTCACAATAAATAAAAATGAATGTTGTTGCAGACTCTGATTTAAGCAGCACTCTGACCATGAATGGTCTCCTGATGGCAGTGGTCGGGTTCTTCATCGGGGGCGTCGCTAACCTAGTCAGTGCCGCCATTTCTGCCGACCTCGGTGAGTTTGAGCGGATCTCCTCTCAACCTTCAGATAGTTTTTTTTAGCCATGAATATAAAGCCATCAAATTTCAGTATAATATCAGCACAAATAGATGTAGACTTAAACTTTGGTGTTAATGCTATATTGTTACTGCTAATTTGTTAATCAGTTGTTGCATGTACAAGAATTGCTGCAATGTTATTTGATTTGCAAGCAGATTTGAAATAATTGTGAACCATCATCAATCATTTAATAAAACCTACAGGTAATTCAGATTATTAGGTGTGTTAAATCAACTAGCAATGTAAAAACCACATTTCAGGCAAGCAGGGCCCTGTCCAGGGTAACAGTGAGGCCCTGGCCACTGTGACTGGTATCGTGGATGGGACAGGAAGTGTCGGCGCCGCCATTGGGCAGGTCAGGAGTTCAACCACACATTACCAGCATCTTTGAATACTGAATACATGCAGGGTTTTTTCTTGCCATGTTATTTTCGCCCATGCAATCATAGTTGTGAAAAATTTTGTCAAATTTCAAATTTCCTCCAACTGAATAATTGTAGTTTTTATGAATAAGAATATTGACTTGCAGAATTTATATTAGATTTGCACAAAAAAATGAGGTAAATGGAGGGGAAAATAAAAAGGAAAACTAATTTCTAGTAACGCGATACATCAGTTTTAGAAAATTACATGAAATATATCAAGGACACTGTTTCTACAGATTAGACATATGAATAAACTTTTATCTAGGGTAATTAATTGAAAATAGGGTGCCTGAATATTTGAAAAAAAAAAATGATACAGCACTAGATCATGAATGTTAATGACCTTTTTTTTGACATTTTAGATCTTGGTGCCATTGATACAAGATAAACTGGGATGGAAGTCTGTTTTCTATCTTTTTATGTTAATGGTATGTCAGAAAATCGAATTCATAATTCATAACACAATAAATTTTTATTTAAATGGATGGATCAGCAATGACTTCAAGTAATTTAATTGTTTTTAATTCTGCATTGACAATTAACAGCACTGTAGCAAATGGCATACAAAACAGTTAATATGAATTTAAATAATTATTGCTAGCGCTCTTGAGCGCTAGCAACTACGTTGGTCCTTTTTACTGGAATACGCATGCTCAACTTCACGGTAGGGCATTCTGGGAATTCTACTGATTCAGAAGATATATTATGTCAATCTTGTTTTATCATTTACAGCAGTAGTTTAGAATTTATATGCCAAGTTATTTCTAAAATTATAATAAAAAGTCAGTTTTCTTTCAACTGCCTTAAAGCTCGTAAAATAACATCGGATATGTTTTCCGAGCTTGCCAGAAAGTCCTGAGAAGATTCAAATCTTGAGTACCATTGGTTCTACTGGTCTCTTATTTTTCACGTCAAAATTGAAATTATTGTAAATACAGAATGCATGATTTAAGCGATTTAATGAGCTATGTCATAATCCAACACTAGATTCGCCATTCTAAATAGAGACCCTCCCTCTTCATCCCAACACAATTCCAGTGCACTACTGTGCCTTCCTGTTTATAATAAATCGATTCAGAAATTTAAACCAATGATGTAGAAATCTACTTTTGTGTTATATAATGGCTATAGTGCTAGCTCACCAATCTTTTTAAAAGATAAGCTTGTATTAAGTAGATTAGTTTTAGATCTTGGTGTAATTTCTATATTTCAGACACTTCTGACGGCACTGTGTATTCTTCCACTGTTCATCAGAGAAGTGAGAGACCTGTGTAGGCAGTCCAAGAAGAGGGTCCGCTTCTCCTGGTACAAGGGTGTTTCATCAGTCCCCACCCCCAGGGCGGGGAGCCCCGGGGGTCAGGACTCAGATCAGCCTTTTGGCTGATCTCTCAAGGCATTCCAGCACAGAATCATTTCATTCCATACATCATTACGTTGTACCATATTGTGTCTTATACATGTATAATTTACATTGTGGATTAGTTGTGAAAACCATCGTTTGAGTATCAAAGCACGTATTCAGACATTTTTTCATCATGAAATGCATTGTGAAGCTGTGATTTTTGTGACCAACTATTGGTATTTTAAGGGTTTTTAGGTGTGTATATGTTAAAGTATACACTAGCTATCTCCAGGTAGCTTTATGTGTATGTGTAATTCTTTAATTGTATTCTTTTAGATATTACATATTTTATCCTTGCAGATATAAAATGTTTATTTTTAAACTGATAATTATATGCTTCATCTTTTAATATTCATGATATACATTTATATACATATGCATAGATTTCTAATGATATATAAAAGTTTTTATTTTTTAATCTACAAGCTGTGAGCTCATTTTATGATATAGTAAATTATTATTTTTTAGCATACAACATACTAGCCTGTGCTTCATTTTCTTACTTCTTTTAGTTGAAACTGTGTATTCCAAGCAATCACAGAATTTTTTTGTTTTTAAGATGTTTGTGTGTGAAAGAAATTTCCTTAAAACACGACAGTATTTTATCAAATTTTAGTCTCTCCTATTCTAGTCCTCAGCAATTTGTAAAACGTGATATTTAAATTTCACCTTTACTGATGTGCCTTTTTATTATGATGTCCTTAGATACATTTAATGTAACTTAGCATAAAATGTACATGACTTGTATTATGAGGCATGATTGTGTTTTTGTTTTGGATTATTGCATTACTGTAAACCAACTTTTATTAGCGATGACATTATTTCCCGATTTAGAGTGAAAAACTGGTTTGCGACGACAAATTTTCGCAAGTAATTTTTTTGTTGTTATTTACAACTGACGTACAAAAAAGGCTGGTTTGCAGCGATAAATTTTCGTGACAACGAGGCTCTCGTTACGAATCTTGCAAAATTTTCTCGCTCGCATACAAAACTTGGTTTACAGCATCTATTGCTTAAAAAGTTGTACCGTAATAAATGTGCATGTAAAAGTTTTTGTTTTTACCTGTGTTCAGTCAGAGTTCATAACAAGCTGATATATAGTATTGTTTACCGTACAAATTTTCATGTGATCTACTGATATACCAAAGTATGTAGACTTACATGTATGCTGGGATTGAGGCCTACAATTTGTTCTCAGTCTAAAAATTCAGTTCTTCCAATCATTGTTGTTATCTCATGTACTCCCATTTGTGATGTACCAGTATATGACACCTCATGTTATTGTGTTGAGTAAAAAAAAAACTATATATTTTATGTATCAAAATCAGTATTTGAGATTATTGAAATTAAAGCCAATTTTTTGTGGAGTTTCAATAGTTTTCATTAATGGGTTGTTTGTGTATCAGGAATGGATTTTACTAAACATTGCTTTCCGACTTCTAGAGATCAAAGGAGATGGATCGAGAATCATATTTCACCTTTTACGTTTTTACAAAGAATGTTGTCCTTCTATTTCTTTGTCAAAAAAAAAAATATAAATTATTGTTCTGTCAACATCTGTAAGCAAAAAATATTTTATTAGACTGATTATAGACATCGCCCTTGAACTTTACAAATAGACATATATGACCTTGATCTGACTAATCGGGTTCAAAAGATCACCAGGTTTACTGGACGGTTCTATTCCCTCTCAGATATTGTCCATGTTATTGATATCTTGGGAAGGTGGCACACATTTGTTCAAACTTTTTAAATACAATGTCATATACATTGTAGAATAAGATTCTCTGTAAATCAACTTGTATTTATGATGACTATTTCGAGATTTACTGGAGATAAATTAGTTTGTGGTTTAATATAGTACATGTATTTACAATCAAGTCTAACCTTTCAAGAAAGATTTTAATTTTAACAAACATGCCAAAAAAGAAGAAATAAATAAATAAAAATCAAGCAACATACACCAATTACATACAAAATTACTTTATTTTAGAATATTCATTCAAAAATCAACTACGGGTCACTGTTGTATGTCCATTTCTATTTTACGTTGTTTCCGTTTAAATTTGGATTTCTTTGTGGTTGCTTTTCTCACTGAAAGTTAAAATACAGAGAAAATCTTGTACATCTTATGAATTCTAACATTTAGAACTATTCACAGAATGATATACATGTACAATGTAGTGAATTTTCTTATAAGTAAGAATATTATTTTTGTTCAAATCAACTTATAATACCACAATTACCACAATTACTTAGTTTTATTTCATGTAATTTAACAAAACAAGCAAAAATTCTTGTGAAGATTCTTTAAAATGAGCAAATTTACACCAGTTATTAAAAATTATGTATTTTGAATAAAATCTTGACCGTTAATTATATTCATAAAATAATTTTTCTCAAAATAAAGAAATTGTCTATGATCAAATTCATTAAAATTACCATAATCCGCTGTCCAGAGAGCTAGGGCTAGCAGGAAGCAGCCAGAGGTGGCTATGATGGTGATTGTTACAGCTCCCAGGTGAATCTGCTCCTCCTGGCTTGTCCCTGGAGTAGACTCGTTCATCTGGGGATGGAGAAAATGGAGTTTAAAATTTGTAAAACTTCTGAAAACACCAATAACTACAACTGTTCTAATGGGACTAATACATGTACCTCTGCAAGGTAAATTTCAATTGGGACAAATTAGATTTTCCCTTATTAAAGTAACTTAAATAACTGAATCATAAAGGTTTGTGACACATATAAATAAAAAATAGATATTCTAGAGTTTTAAAATAATCATTTAGTTAAAAAATGAACAAAAAATCAAAAAGGTCATATTCAGATTCACTGTAAATACATACAAATGTACCGGTATATATAATACATTTTCTAATTTCTGTATCCGATGATGTATATGTATTTTCATTTTTTTTTTGAGAAATAAAAGGCATATTGACAATTACCCCTTTCTTTGCAGTAAATGAAAACGGCCATATATATATACATGTATATCAAATTTGAATTGAATGTGTGCAACAGTTGTTGAGATATTGATCAGAAAGTAAATGATGACTGAATGACAGAAGGATGCATTGGAATGACAGAACAGGGTAACACTAGATGCCGTGGCCATTATAATGGCGCGGGCATGAAAACCCACAACCAATCATAATATTGCTATCCTATATGATAGTAGATAACAGAGCAATCATTATGATATCATAGTATAGAGCGATGTATAATTTCAATGAAATACTGGTTAAGCTGAAAAAAACCAGCCAATCATAGTTCTACTAACTTTGTGGGTTGTAGAGCAATGCAATATATCAATAATGCGTATATTGGGTATTACTAAGCAGAAAACAACCGACCAACCAAAGTACTGGTATTCCTAACCTTGTGGGTGGTGGAGGGCGGACTGTCGGTGGTCAGGGGATCGAAGGAACAGGAGTCCCGGGAGTAGCGGGTCATACAGGACTCGCAGGAGTGGATCTCTATCAGGCAAGTGTGGACTGTATCCAAGACAACGGCGTCGGCCTCCGCACGGGTCATCTCCGAGGCGTTATATACGACGATTAGACTGTGGGCCGGGCTGGGGGGTGTTACTGTGCTCTGTAACAAATTGTACAGTAGATGTGCATTCATTCCAACTGACCTTCTATACATTTGGGATCACATTTGCACATACTGGTGTTCAGACCTGGCAGAGCATTATATTGCAAGAGGCTGTGTCATGTTCACAAAGATCTTTAAAAATTATCATAACTCACAGTGATTCAATTCAGTCAGAATAAAAACAATATATAAAAAATTTTTACAGGAAAGTTTTGTACATTGTAAAACATTTGAGAAACAAAAGAGAACAAATTAATTAAAACCAGTTAAAAAAGACAAAAATACCCAAGCATATTGTTTGTCTATAGAAAAGACATACGTAACCACCTCCGTAAAAAAAAAACTTTTACAGTAACATATTAAAAACGTATTACATTTGGCTGAGTATTCTATTTAGCGT
The DNA here is from genome assembly GCA_020458035.1 of Magallana ariakensis. Taxonomy (NCBI): domain Eukaryota; kingdom Metazoa; phylum Mollusca; class Bivalvia; order Ostreida; family Ostreidae; genus Magallana; species Magallana ariakensis. The sequence continues at coordinate 49,292,263 of CM035813.1, forward strand.
TTTTGGCGGAAAACAGCGTTCGCTAAATCAAGTACATCGCCAAATGTAAAATATATACGAAGATAAATAGGTACATTCAGAAATGTGCTAAATCAAGTCCACGCTAACTTGTTAAAAAATCATATTCCAGGAAATATCATACACGCTAAATATAGTACGTTTACAGTCTTACATAGTTGGTATTAAGACTGGTAACTGTTGTCTTCAGAGGGGGTGGTGAGGTGGACGTCTGGTATTTTTCTGGACACAACCTTAAAACAGAAAAGAAATGATAAAACCATTGTCCAGGTACATGTAATTCAAAAGCTAAAAAGATATTTAAATTCCAAGATGAAGTATGAAGTTCACATGATGGACATGTAAAACTCTGACAGGAGCTTTACTCAATCAAGTGTTTATTTTACAGCTCAGCTTAATTTAAAGCATGGCAGCTAAACTTCAAGTAATGATTGTTATCTTTAAAAACAATTGTTTAATATGGAACGCCTCAACTGCCTTATGTGAATAAACTTCATTATGTGATGGTACTTTAACATTACGTGATGGTACTTTCACATTATGTGATGGTACTTTAACATTATGTGATGGTACTTTAACATTACGTGATGATACTTCGACATTACGTGATGATACTTTGACATTACGTGATGGTACTTTAACATTACGTGATGGTACTTTAACATTACGTGATGGTACTTGAACATTATGTGATGGTACTTTGACATTACGTGATGATACTTTGACATTACGTGATGGTACTTTAACATTATGTGATGGTACTTTAACATTCTTCATTATATGATGCTACTTTACTATGCGGTGGTTCTAAAAATAGGGAAGCGTCGCATCGGGATCGAAATACATGTACGCCAAATCTCTAAACACGTGGATGCCTGAAAAAAAAATTTTAACACTGGGCTGATTCTCTGTTTCAGAAATTGATCAGATAGGACTAAGGTCCACTGAGACTAGTTTAGATCAACAAATACTTTTGTTTGATTAAGTGTTGCCTTAAACTTTTTAAATTTTAAATTTTAAAGAATGGCTGCATGGTGAGACCATTTGGGCTCCCCATCAGCGCATAAAAATCAAGGGGTACGAAAAGTCCCCCAAGGGATTTTTGGTCCAAAAATGTGAACCCAATCATTTGGCGCTTGGTCAGAGTGGACTGCTAAAAATTTTAATAGCACCTAAACAAAGACTTCTGTAATTTATGTTAGAGATTGGACTTATGGAGATTGACGGGCTCTCCCTGTGTAGGAGTGGGCAATGTAACAGGCACGTAGCATCAGCCTCCCCCCTTAGGATCCTTAGGATTTTCATGATTTTGGGAAGTTGTCTTTTTTCTTTTTTTTATTTTTTTTGCTTGTCAAGATTTTTAGGATGAGTCTGCCCTCCCCCTTTCTTTCAAAAACGATGCTACGTACCTGTGTAAGCACTGATTTATTCAACAGTACAGTTACTGTTAAAATCAGATTCAACAGCAATGGGGGGGGCGAATGCTACGTGCCTGTTACATTGCCCACTCCTACACAGGGAGAGCCCGTCAATCCCCATAAGTCCAATCTAACATAAATGACAGAATTCTTTGTTTAGGTGCTATTAAATTTTTTAGCAGTCCGCTCTGACCAAATGATTGGGTTCTGAATGCACATTTTTAACCAAAAATCCCCTGGGGGACTTTTCGTACCCCCTGATTTTCATGCGCTGATGGGGAGCCCAAATGGTCTCACCAAGCAGCCATTCTTTAAAATTTAAAATGACCCTTTTAAAAGTGTAAGGCAACACTCAATCAAACAGTGGTATTTGTTGATCTAAACTAGTCTCAGTGGACCTTAGTCCTATCTGATCAATCGCTGAAACAGAGAATCAGCCCAGTGTTAAAAAAACTTTATAGGCATCCAGGTGTCTACAGTTTTAGCGTACATGTATTTCGATCCCGAGGCGACGCTTCCCTATTTTTAGAACCATCGCATAGTAAAGTAGCATCATATAATGAAGAATGTTAAAGTACCATCACGTAATGTTAAAGTACCATCACGTAATGTCGAAGTACCATCACATAATGTTAAAGTACCATCACGTAATGTCGAAGTATCATCACATAATGTTAAAGTACCATCACGTAATGTTGAAGTATCATCACGTAATGTTAAAGTACCATCACGTAATGTTAAAGTACCATCACATAATGTTGAAGTACCATCACGTAATGTTAAAGTATAATCATGTAATGAAGTTTATTCACATAAGGCAGTTGAGGCGTTCCATATGGATGCCTGTAAAAACAATTTTAACACTGGGCTGATTCTCTGTTTCAGAAATTGATCAGATAGGACTAAGGTCCACTGAGACTAGTTTAGATCAACAAATACTTTTGTTTTGATTAAGAGTTGCCTTAAACTTTTAAAAGGGTCATTTTAAATTTTAAAGAATGGCTGCTTGGTGAGACCATTTGGGCTCCCCATCAGCACATAAAAGTCAGGGGGTACGAAAAGTCCCCCAGCTTCGCGTCGGTTGACAATGGTTTTCTCGGGGTGTCAATTTCAACGGTTACCCTCCCAAACAGGCACTATTTATATAATGTTAAAGTACCATCACGTAATGTTGAAGTATCATCACATAATGTTAAAGTACCATCACATAATGTTAAAGTACCATCACGTAATGTTAAAGTATAATCGTATAATGAAGTTTATTCACATAAGGCAGTTGAGGCGTTCCATAGTTTAACAGTCATTATACTTTGTAATCAATTAAACTCCCTTTTCATGTAATTTCACTTTATTTCTTTTTCTAAAGTTGTGCCTACTCTTTGAATGTCCTCTGTGTGAATGCCTCGGTGGCCACTATGGGCCTGATGTAATGGACATGTAGCACTATTTGCCCTTGTTTGACAGCACTCTGAATCTTCTCTACCTCAGCAACCATGTTGATTTTACTTCGGGTTGATTTCTTAATCTCAAAGGACAGCTTGTCCTGTAATAAATGAACGCTTTTCATAACATATTAATATTATAAAGACATTATTTTTCTAATGCATAATCAATAGGCAATAGAAACAAGAGGCCCATGGGCCACACTGCTCACTTGAACAGCAATGTCAATTTGTTATCCATGCAGTTACTGTGAAATCATTGTTTCAAATGTATACAAATAAATGTTCACAAATACAATAATTCCAATAATATTTTTAAACAGTCTTCACATTTCTATGTTGTCATAATGAAATTTCAGGACTTCTGTACAATTTTCCATACATTTTCTTCATCATTATTGAATTCTAATTTTTATAAATTACCTATTAAATTCTTCATTTCTTTAATGTACCTGTTTTATCCAGGTGAGATTTAATGTATTTTTTATCCAGGTATGACTTAATGTACCTGTTTTATCCAGGTATGATTCAATGTACCAGTACCTGTTTTATCCAGGTGAGATTGAACGTCTGGGCCACCTCCCCCAGCAGTAGGCTGTTGACCTGGTGCTGGAGGTCGTCAGAGATGTCGGCCCTCGTGGTCAGGTGGAGATTCTGTAGTGCCTCCAGATCAATGCTCCGGAACTTCAGAACCATCTCCACACTGAAGGAAACAAATGATGTTGACATCAAAATACAGGGATTTCATCAATATTAGTGGGCTTTGATTTTCATGAATATTCTAAAATTCATAATTTAATGATCAATAAAATATGTTATCACATATCTTACATCTAACTTCAATGAACATTTTGAATTCATGAATGGACTAAACAAAATCAACAAATAATGATGTTAAAAAATTATTGATGAAACCAAAGTACATGTGACATCTTGAAAGATTTACATGTTTCATAAGTTCACTAACAAACACTTTTATTCATGCCTCTAAAAATACATCCTGTACACAGTCGAGGAAATATTTGCCCCCGTTTTATTTTACATCATTCATTCTCCTTCGTTGAATTTATGACTGGGTGAATTCCTTGGTCTCAAATTATCATTCTTCAACCACAACTTTGGTCTGGGCGAATTCAAGACGGGGCGAAACCGTTTCCAGTGAAGAAGGGCAAAAATAACACGGGGTGAAAATAACCTTGTATACAGTATGTGACCTATATGACCTTAACCTGCAACAAGGTTCTCTGGACATAAATATACATGGTTCAACCAATTTTTCCTGACAGCATCAATACAGAGCTTACTTTGTGGAATCCTCCCTATTTCGGGGTGAGAACTTGTTCCTCTCAGATGAAGGACCGAAACTGAAGCCCTGAGTGTAATCCGCCTTAGTTTTCAGTGTGTCCACATAAAGCTCTAAGTGAGGGTGTAAGGTTGTTGCGTGGAGGACAATGTCTGCCCCATCCTAAACAGATCAGAAAAAGAAACACCATGGAATCAACTAAATTTGTGAGGGCAATTATCATAAAGTGTCATTTTTAATTTTTTAAGCATTTACAGGATTTAATTTGAATTCTTGGGTTCACTGTACATATGTAGACATACAAGTTAAAAATTAACAGCCTAGCCTTTTACATGTTAACTTCAGACATTTTATAAGACTAACTTCTATACAAGTCTTACCTCTGACAGGATCACATCCTGCAGGACTTCCTGTGCACCTCCTAACATGGCCTCCAGCTTGACCCTCAGATCTTGTTCTGTTTCTGTCTTCTCTGTAGGACTCAGTGACTGTGTACCATTACATGGGACAAACAGGGGGTACACATAGCTGTACAGTGAAAAGAAGAGGACAGATAAACATTCACCATGATATAAACCTTAATGTTTGAATACAAAGAACACAAAAGTAAAAGTGACTTGGGGTCAAGGGTTAAAACAAAGCCAATATTTTTATTATATAAGCATTGTTTAAGGGTCAAAACAGGGTCAATGGTCTGAAGCAGGTGAGTACTCACTAGAGTTTAATATCAATTTTTAAGCAAATGGATTATATACAAGTGAATAGTGTCCAACAATCAAACCAAAACTATTGATTCTATCAATATCCTATCAAAAGTCAAACCAACAGCCCTATTCAAGTGAGTAGTGTTCAAAGGCCAAACCAACAGCCCTATCTAAGTGACTGGTGTTCAAATCAACAGCCCTATCCATATGAGTAATGTTCAAAGGTCAAACAAATAGCCCTATCCAAGTGAGTAGTGTTCAAAGGTCAAAACAATAGTTCTATCCAAGTGAGTAATGTTCAAAGGTCAAAACAATAGCCCTATCCAAGTGAGTAATGTTCAAAGGTCAAAACAATAGCCCTATCCAAGTGAGTAATGTTCAAAGGTCAAACCAACAGCCCTATCCAAGTGAGTAGTGTTCAAAGGTCAAACCAATAGCCCTATCCTAGTGACTGGTGTTCAAACCAACAGCTCTATCAAAGTGATTATTGTTCAAAGGTCAAACCAACAGCCCTATTCAAGTGAGAAGTGTTCAAAGTTCAATCCAATAGCCCTATCCAAGTGAGTAGTGTTCAAAGGTCAAACCAAAAGCTCTATCCAAGTGACTTGTGTTCAAAGGTAAATGCAAAACCAAAAGTCCATTGTAGGAAAAAATTCTTCAAAGGTCAAACCAAACTGAATGATCCAATCTAAGCAGTGAGCAGTGTTCAAAGGTCAAATCAAAACCAATAGTTTTTGCCAGGAGAAGGGGTTACAGGTCAAACCAAAATTCCATAGCAGGTGAATTATGGTCAAAGATCATTACCCAAAAATGAATCTGACCAGGAAAGGAAGTGTTCAATGGTTAAATTAAAACCTGAAGTCTTAAAAATATCTGTAATTTTTAGGCAGTGTGGTTAAAACTAAGTATTAGTATGGAAAGAGTAGTTAAAACTGCGAATCCAGAAGATGTGAACCGACCTGTTGGAGATAAGCTTTGTTTTCTGACAGTGGGCCACATTCCAGCTCCCATTGAAGAAACAACCCTGATTCCTTCTACACAGGACATTCATGGAGCTGAAAACAGAACTCTTATTTAACATTTGTCATCACATGTTTATGTTAAGAACTTCTACAAATCACTCTTACTACCAAAGTTCTTGACACCACAGTAAAAACCATGTACATGTACCTTTAAGTATTCATTTTTTGCAAGAACTGTGGTTCTATTTCAACAGGTCAAGCACTATCTGCTCAATAAGCAATACAGCTTAATATTTTGGATTTTTCAAATAACTTTTGACCGAAATTCTGAAGTATTTAAAGTTAGATTGTCTGGTTGTACATGTATACTGAAAGTTGCATAATGCCTGGCCTTGTAACAAAAGCATGCACTTTTTGACAATTCAAAAATACAATCATCAGAATACAAAAAACATTTAAGAGGCTATCAAGATTTACTTATAAAAAATTTCATCAGTACCCACTTGCCTGTTATAACAGGAAATGGGACAGTTTCCATGGAGACTAGCCTGGTACACCATTTTTGTGGGCTGGTGTCGGCCATTGTCCAGTGTAATGGAGAAGGCCTTTAGTTTGAGTACTTGTTTCCATTTCTCTATCTCAGAGCTAATGGAGGAGTTAGAATTGTCCCTTTTCACTTTGAAAATGATGTAATTCTACAAAATTTTAAACCTTTCCATGTCAAAACTAAATATCATGTTTCAAACAAATTTGATTTTGATGAGGATAATGATCGATGATGATAATGATAATTCTAATCATCATCATCATCAACATCATCATCATTATTTATTATACTATGATCATAACGTGAAATGTGTAAGATTTACCGGTATATGAAAATTAATGATAATTTTAATAAACATATACTAAGAATATCATAATCATGATCATAAAGGCATGCAATGATGGCAAAAAGTTTGATTGAACTCTTAGAGTGTAGACAGTGCCTTTTCCATTTTGTACCTGATCGAACCAGACATCATGTATGTCAGTGAGGGAAAACCCGTTTGACAGGAGACTTCTCAGCTGATGGAACAGCTCCTCCTTCAGCTTCCTTCTCTGTCCCAGTTCTAGCTTGGAAAAATCCACATTTGGAAATAGCATGGCTATTTCAACACTGTAAAAAAGGAGCCATAATAAATCAATGATCACTTAATTGCTAAAAATATCATTCAAATAAATTTTCTATCAATCTTGGAACCAACTATAACATTAAAACTTTTTTTATCCATGCCATAAAAAGACCTTAAATTTTGGAAGTAATAATAAATGATATGTAAATGTAACCGTTTTAAAAATGTATATTTATGTTGAATGTCAATATGTACTGCACATGACCAGGCCTCAGGATCATGAAGCAAACTTAGACTTCAGTCAAAAATTGTAAACTGTCTTAATATCTCTTGAATGAAATCACTAAAAAAAATAGAAATGCAATTAAATATATATCTTGATACAAAGTTGTCAATTACAAATTTTAATTGTCATTCTCTAATAAACATTCATTTTATGACTGATTAAAATTTTGACTTATGTCTGAAATTGCTTCATGGTCCTGAGGCCTGTTCATGTACATTTTTTTTTTAACAATATCTGAACCATTACACAAAAAGGTCCAATGGGAGATAATAAATCAGTGACCTGTTAAAGTCCTCCACATCTTGTCCTGTGACTTGGGTATTGTTGATCGTTAGTTGTAACCGTCTGCTGCCCATCCACGATGAGATGTTGTATAAGAGGCTGGTTAATGGAGCTCTCCTAGCTGTTCCTTGGACTTCAAAAGTAAAGCTGCTCCTGAAATCCTGAGCAAAAAGTTTGTCATCAAATAAGACAATTGAGTTTCTTTTCATAGTAAAATAATCTCTGGCCAACAGACACAGAATTAAATCTTAAGTGTTGCAGACTCGCAGTTAGTTATTGTAATATCATCAATATTGCTATTGTCTTCATGCATATGTCTAACTAAAAGTAAACTCCTGTGCAATTCCTTTGTAACTTTCTTGTATGCAAAAGGGAAAATCGTCATATTAATATCTATTATAATAAAGTCTAAAATTATTTGTGTCCGAATAAATTTAGGAGTTTGTATACTTCTAATCTTTATTTCTTCACCCCCCTCCTCTTCCACTGCCAACCACCCAAAAAGTTCTATAACCCACAAGTTATAACCCTTTCATTATTTCCCTCCAACTAAAATTGTTTAAAAACTTATTAATGGAGATTCATTTGAAAGATTTATTTTTCAATGAATAAGGAGCCTCTGACACACACCTGTCCATATCTGAAGCTGTGAGCCTGAGCCCCCACTGGGAGCCCCTGTAGAAATCCTCCCACTGCAGTCCTGACCCCCTCCAGACTCTGGTTTCTCTCACCCTTAGACAGTTCATCCATTTTGACACAGGGAAACACCACGGTCACTTGTTTCCTGATCACAAACACAATACAGAATAGATAACAAATCATCATGCTAGCATTTGTTGATTTTTAATTTATCCATATAATATATATTATATTGACATAAATTTTTTTAATAATTTATTTATAAAAACTGTCTATCCAGTGCACTAAACCAGATAAGACCCACAGCCTTGCTAATTCACTACACTTGCCCATACACAACCATTATAGTAATGAATGCCTAACACTGCAAGAAATATATTTAAAAATAAATGAACCAGAGGACAAAAAGTCTGGCACATGTTCTAATGTTCACATGTTCACATTTTCTCAAGAATGCATGTTTTCTTTTTTTTTAAACTGAAGGAAAATCTTCTTACATATATAATATTGTACATGCATATCTTTTTGACATATAAAATACCTCTTTTATCATATACCACATTTAAACATTTCAGATCATATAAATTTTATGACTATATCTTTTGAAATTTCCTCTCAGACTGATATCTTTTACATCTTCTTTTGTCCTCAAATTTCAAGTTCTTTTTGCAATAATACAAAACAAATTTAAAACATAGACAGGGAGATATGAAATGAAGCACTAACTTTTCGGGCAGTGTCACGTCGTCCGAGCACTGCTGTAGCTGGTAGGACCAATAACAGTCAGGTATTGTCGAGCAAGCCGACTCCTGTGTTCTGCAACAAGGGAAATAACTCTTGACACTAAAAATCTGTTCTGATCAAAACATATAGGGTTGCCTTTGCTGAGCAGAGTTCAGTGGAATAAAGTTTGCTCTAAAAGAAGGGGGCTAACTCTGCAAAGTCAATCAAATTTTATTATCAAAGCATTGAATGGAATTTTCAAACCATGCACATAAAACAACAAATTAATTTCAATATTCCAAAAATGTATTATGCATATTTTATTGCAAAACTTTACACTTAAAGGACCATATTGAATATAAAGAATCTGGACAAAACTGGTATCAATTTAAATATAGTTTCTAATGTATAAGTCATAACAAAACAGTAATAACAGTTAATGGGGCTGCATGGATGGTCATGGCCCTTTTAGACTATTTAAACCTTGATCCCAGGAAATAAGAGTTCTGTATGGAAATAAGGAATAAATATTCAAATAACATTGAAAAGTAGAATTTGACATTTCTCCCAAAATATATTTATTTACTACCGGTAAATAATAGTTTTTAAAAAAAAATTTTTTTTAAAATTAAAGTGAATATTTATGGGTGATTCAATGGCCACACAGCCTCCTAAATCTTGAGTAGAATTATGGCTCTTTTAAGTTTCCCTACGCTTGGTGACACTGTCGAGGACACAGCTCCGAGAAGCTTCCGATGAAGAATGTATAGTTGGCGGTGTACTGTAGACCAAACAAACTGATGTCCAGTAAACCCTGGTTCACCCGGTCCCTCAGTGGTGTGTGTTCTCCGGGTAAATCCCGGGGGTCCTCGGGCTGCTTGGACACCATGAACTTTAATGTGTTCTGTTAAATAAATGCAATTCAAACAATTCATATTATTCTGTAAAATTATAAAGAAAATAACGTTAGGTGTTGTAATGGTAATTCAATTTTACAAAATAATTAGTAGGCTAAAATTATCTCATATTTCTTAATTTTAACTTTCATAACATTTTACTGTTTCAAATGAGCACTTCTTTTTTAATGTTTATGAGATGTACATGTACCTTAAAAAAGGCAATGTTCGAAATAGTCTTGGTAACTATTGGTGACATGGTTTCCTTGGCAATCCTGACAACTTCCTGCTCTATTTCCTTCCTGGCAGTAAGTGGGTGTGTCTGAAGCAACCGATCAGTGTCCAGAGAGGGAAACTCAATGTCAACCTCCATGCTGAGGAAAATGTTGATGACATATCAGACATACAGTAATTGCTTCTAAGCTATTTTTATATGGTGGCACGTCAAATGATGATATATATAATTTTGAATAATGAAAGTTTTTTAAGATGACTAAAAAACTGAAATTGATATTAAAAGGAAAATCTTTTTGGCACAGGTGGATAAATAACATAATTTGTTGTCATAAATTGACTTGAATTTTCTAAGATGGGTTTTAATGAATAATTAAGTGCAATCAAAGAGGTTTGTACTTTGTGATCTGAGCGAATGTGTTTGGCCTGGTGCTACTGGTAAAAGACCGATTCCCGACGGTCAGAAGAAAGTTACTGGTCCTGTTCAGGTGTTGCTCTAAGTCCCACCAGATGGCGCTTACTCGATTCTGGTGAAGAACTCCTTGTATGGTGAAGTTGATCACTCGCCCTACCAGTCTGGACATCTATAAAGTGGCGATATTTAAGGATTAATACATGAATGTTCATCAATCTTTTTTCAGAGTTTTGCAGGCTTGCTGTAACAGTTATAAAAATTAAAAATTCATAATGAAATGAGCATGTTACTTATTGAACCCAAATTCATCTAGATACTAAATCAAAACCTCCCATTCATCACCACAAAAAATTACACAGTATCATATGAGTCGACAGCTTTCCTGTTTTTAATAGTGAACTCATAAATCTGTAAGGACTACTCTTTAAACACCCCCCCTCCCTTCCACTGCCAGCCCCATCTGAACAGAGCCTCACCTGTGTTATGTTAAATGAGTGCAGGGCCCTGTCAGACAGATGGGTCATATTTCTGACCGCCTCCTGAAAGTTCTGGAGGGCCCCCCACTCCTCCGAGTCACTAAGCTTCTGGTACAGGCCCAGACAGGGGAAGTAGGCACTGGCATGGATTCTGAATATAGGGATAGAGAAAAGGAAAGTTCAGATTAAAATTTAGTCATGTTTCTGAAGAACACTTGACTCAGTGGTCTGAAAGGCCGCTGGTTCAAATCTTGCTGTGAGCCCATTATATTTTGTGTTAAAAATGTAGACAATGCACTTTATTTACTGTAACAATATCTTAAATTAGTCCACCCAGCTGCAATGGACATCAATTAATGGGCATGACACCTTATCATTTTTAAAAGCAATGCCATTAAAATATGTTTTTAATGAAATTTTGATTTATCATTCAAAGAAGAAATTATAATTTGATCCATTACAAAAATTTTGGTAATAAAAGTAATATAATGTATCTATAAACTTTACATTTTGGCTATTGAACAAGAAATTGATTTCAAAGATATAAATTATTATAATAATTTTATTTGCAACTTAAACATACAGCTATGCTGTTCTTAGGGGCATACTAAATAAACTATGCTTTGATTTTCAGTTTCATACAATTTCATCTTAAATTGTAAAGATGCATGTGGCTTTAATTAATTTCAGCTCAAGCAAAAATTAATTATCTCCCTCATTTAACATTTGAGAAGGTTAATTGACATTAACTCTAAGTCCTGATCTCTCACCTTTCAGGTAACACAGGTGTAGTGGTACATTCTTGGTACACCTTGTCCCAAACACATGCCTTGTTTGTATTGCAGTCTTTTGGGCTTACACTGAAAAATATGTTTAATGTTCCCATACATCAGAGAAATTAAAGTAGTGCAAATATATGTATATGGAAGAAAAAATGTAAAGATATGAACTACATATGTATCTGAAATATCTTAGTGGAGTTGTGCATAAAAAAACTTCAAAAGAAGAAGACCATGTGTTAATTTACTTACCCCCTCAAGAAATTCTTTAAAAATTGTATTATCATTAACTAGTATGTTGTGTAAAAATTTAATGTACGTCAAATAGAAAATAATAGATCAACTATTGATTTATATTAATTGCATTTATTTCAAATTTAATTTTGTTAATACCAATTTTGGGAAAAATAAATATGATCATTAGAATGATTAAATTTTTTTCCTCTTATCCTTTTGAATTAATTACATATATTAATCAAATTAAAACAAAGTAAAAAGATATTCTATTTGACCCTTTATTAAGATATTATATATCATTTCATCCACATAAAAACCAGACACTTGTGCTCCCATTCATGTCAGGTCAGAAATTACAGGTATAGATAATTGAATTACATGTCTCAGCTACATAAAGGTGTCGTGCTGCCTACAGGTATATTTAGGTCAGTTAGTCATTCCCTTTTAATCAATGTTTACCTTTCAATCTACATAAACTGTTATCTGATTGGCCATTTGGGAGTTGTTATGACCAATGAAAATTCCTCTTATGGAAGTAGTTAGGGACAGGTAAATCATCAAGCTCAGGTGTGTCAATACAGGAAGAGAGTTTTTCTATTTTTGGTGATTGAAAATTCACTGTGATCAATTCAGAGGAGGTTTATTTGGATTAATTCATCAACAATGGATTAGAGACTAGTTGAGAGACATGAACAGCTTTCACAGTGGAATATACAGGTGTCACTGATTCAGAAAACTGTAAGTGCGACTTCCATCAAAACTACTGTCATGTGAGATATTGATTACGAGATAACATACCTCTTGCACAACTTAAGAGAGAGTGAGATAATTCAATCAACACATAAACAATATGCCATCTAAGAAGGACCGACAACGAGTTCTGGCTGAGATCTGGGCAACACCGACCCCGATAGACATAGACTTCTTCGACAAAGGGGACGAGATAGTAGTCACCACTGCCAGGAGAGACAACGTGGTGGGGTGGTGGCTGGACATCTTCACTGCCCTCTACCCCAACCAGACCTACAGGGAAAAGAACGAGCTGGTCAAGATCAAGCCGGCCCCTGGGGTGACCGTCAAACTGTCCCGCAAGACCGGGCTGATGAAGATCAGCGGAAAGAACCACTGGGGGTGGATGGTGGCCAACTTCACTGAGGTTCTGGAGACCGCCAATAACGAGAGCGAGGAACTGGACGATGGAGCCTCGCTGATGTCTGATAACTCTGTCACGCGGTATCTACAGCTCGACAAGAATGTGGAAATGGTAGGTATTAATTGGTTTACGCACTATAGCTGGTACCTCAGCTCTTGTGGTATGAGGATACCAAGTCCTGACCATTAGAATATCTCTTTATTTGATCTTAGCTTCTGTGCTTTCTTTAATTAACATTGGTGGGCATCAATTTTCACAGATTTAGAAAAAGTCAGTTTTGGGGTATGTAAATTTGTGGGCACCCAGCAGTGACAAAACTTCAACAACAAAAGAATGATGAAACGAAAACATACAGCTCAATTTAAAGAGCAATGGTTATAAAAATAATTGAAGCTATTAAGTGTTACTTTTCCCTTTTTATGTTCACATTAAATCTAACTTTCCTGTATTACATCCTGTTTAAACCCAAAATTCAATCAAAGAGATTTTTTTTATACATGACCTATATTCTTTAGTAAATACACAATGTCATGTACAAAATATATGTATTTGTTTGGATTTGTAAGGAGAATTGTGACATCTCACATCTAGCTGTATCAACAGTTATTCCCCTTGTCACAGACTCCCATTTACTGGCTGACTCCTGAGAAAAACTTGACTTTAGTTTACAACAAAAACCAATTTACCCGGCACCTGTCTGTAAATTAGTCAGCTGTTTGTGAAGTTTTTATAAACAAAGCAATTTCTACTCGTAAACAATGCTAGATATTTATGCCGACTACTGGGTATTTAGAATTCACACATTTTAATATTATTCATGTAACCTTCCTTGTTCCTCTATAAAATAAACTTACAGCTTTTTGAAAAGAAAGACATATGGGAATTTTTACAGGCAATCATTTGTTTATGTGTCTCACTCATCCATGGTCATTATATTACCCACGCACTGCCTAGGAAAGGAATGTGTCTCCCGTCCAAGGAATACAAATTTGGGCGGACAGGTGAATAAATGAGCAATAAATATTGATGACCATTGAGCAGCAGAAGTAATTAATGTATACAGGTATATGGCACTCCTCGATTGACATAGGCCCTCTGCTGTTTTGTCAGATTAAGCTACAATACATAGTTTGCCTGTACGACCCTTAAAATTGCTTCATAAAGAGTAAATTGACATTTAAATCTAACAGGATAACGAAACGAAGCCCATTTGCTAATACACAGGTCCAACATCCCAACGCCAACGAAATCTTTGAATTAAGAGTTTTGAAATATACTTTAAGTTTGCTGTAGGTTGGTTTTTGAATTTTCACTAATGCCTTTTATATTTGCTGTTGGTAGGTTCAAGATTTGCTGGACATGATTCCTGATGGTGGAGGAATCATGCAGAACGACTACATCATGAAGTTGTGGAAGAGCCTGATAGACGACTGGTTCGGCTGTGGAGCTGTTGTGTACATCGTCACCCCGCGCATCGATGAGGAGCGATTATTCCAGATCTTCCTTCTAATGATCCGCAACAAAGGAACCGCTTTCGGCGTCACTCTGGTCATTCCAGAGAAGGGTCCCGGCGGGGAGAAATTCAAGAAGACCCTGGAAACCACATCCCGCATGATGAAGAAAACGCGGACCCCCCATGCTAACAAACGCCTAGTGTCCGACGTGAAGATGCAGTGGGCCTTGGAGAACTTGCGAGTGCACCACGAGAACTTCTCCACGAACTTTGTGGCGGCGTACAAGGACGATGAGGCAGAAGTGCTAACCACCACCGCCCACTTCCACAAGTCTCACTTTCATTCAAACCAGAAGGACAATGTGTGCTACAACAAACTCCCCACAGAGGACCTCAAACGGAATTACCTGTTACCCCTGGGCCTCTCCCTCAACTTCTAAAGTCCCCTTAATATGTTCATGTCACCATTGTATTTACATGTTTATCTCAAAGACTTCTTGATGTGAAATTTGTGTGAAGTCCCCCTTTATGTTCACATCTTAAATCTCTTTTGTATGTACTTTATACATCATTGGTGTGAAATGTGGAATGGGTTTGATATTTATTCATTCATCTCTAATTTTAAACTCAGCAAATGTAATTCAGTGGAATTAAATCACCGTAATAGGGGCAATCTTCAAAAACTAAACTTTCAGCCCTGTGGAACTAGCATAACGGGTATTTTAACTTAATATAAAAAAAATCGTATATGCATTTACATTATCATATTGACAGCAATTCCGATACTGTCACTCATTAAACAGGAGAAATAACCCTGCCATTAGCCAAGCTTTACAATAATAATTATAATTTATTTAATATAATCTTTTGAGGCAAGCACAATCTAGTATATCTTATTCAAAATGTACTTAGTACAAAGGTTTATCCCACATGTAAGCTATACACTATACAGAGTTTCTTAGAATAGAGATTTCCATTGCACACATATATATATTTATTTTGTTACATTAATACACCCAACAAATAATTCCTTTGAACTCCACAATTAAAAATTGATAAGAGATTTCATAGACATTATGTGATCATACAAATATGTATAATACTATCAACATTTTTTGTAATTCTTAATTGACAGTTCATTCATTATTAAACCAGTGATCGTATATATCTGTCATCAGTTAATTGAAAGGATGCACTTCTTAAGCTGATTTACAATCAAGTAAAGGAGCACTTTCTGTATTATATAATAAATTGTGCAACATAACATTCCCCATGATCCACATTTCTCTACATAATTCAATCTTCTTCTTTGCTGCTTACAAACATAAAAGGACGCGTTGTCTTTATGGATGAAAATAGTCTTTAAAAAATTTACCTCTCGATTCAAAGTTCTTTTGTTAATTAAATGCTAACACGCAACTAATCATATCTCATCAAGAAATCGCATTTTCTCTCATTGACAAATATCTTTTTTCATCTTTTCACACCAGTGCAATTTTTGCAGACTCCATTATATAGCCGAGTCTGTGACATGTACATAATATATTGTGTAAAGTAGTCGACCAGAGGGAGTGCCATTACTTTTTATTTACATCTACATGTTCATTTACCTTTGCATGTCTCCGTGAACATTTGTTTAACAAGATTTTTGTTCCTATGCGATTATTGAAAAAACAATAAAATTTACTTTTATTTTTTGTGTGCATTCCAAAATGTTTTTGTATTGATATTAGACTCCATTATTGCGCTGGCCAGGGTATAACTAGTATATAGTTGGTTGTACACTTTTTGGTCACATGATTTTTAAAGTTCTAGAACTGAAGCTGAAGCACCTTCTACCTCTTACCCCTGGCTTTCTACTAAGTAAAACCTGTACACCCAATGGCACACTTCTTTAAGAACCCAGAGCTAAAGATATTGTGTAGTGATTCAAACTCTTTCAATGATAAATAATACAAATGAATGAAAAACCAAGAAATGGAGGGGGGTTAGAAGTGAGGCTGGGGAAGGGGAGAGGGAGCTAGAGGGGTCAAGCTTATCCTTTAACTAAGCTGAATCCCCTACAGAATCAGGTAAAAGTCCCCTACCTTCTGCTGCAGTTTGCGGGACAGAGGGAGCTGTAGTGGTGAGAGACCATGACACTACTGATGGTCTCATTCCTGCCCAGTGTGTCTATATAGCTTCCATTGAGAGCCAGCAAGTTCTGTAACTGTACTGTGAATTCTCCAGGTTTCAGGTCCTTTGGTTTTTCCAACCAGAAAAATATCTTATCCTGGTGAAAGAATATCAAAGAAAAATTTAGATCTGCACAGTCATACATCTATTTATTGAAATTTCAAAGAAATATGAAGAAAAATATCTTGCTTAATAATATATAAATTACCGGGTAAATCAAATTTTAAGGTTGGAGACTTGGAGTAATCAGTTTGATATCAATTTGCAATTGTTCATACAAAAACAACTTACAAGGTTTTTAACGTATAGATCATTTAAAAGATTCAACAAAGGTCTTAATAACACTTCAGATCTACGCATTTTGAAAAACACAATTTGCGTGCATGTGCATTTTGTTTCCTTTATATGGTAATAACATTTTTTTAATGGAGAATTTCCCCTCTACCTTTTGAGTACACTTCCTTTACAATACACCTACCTCCTCTGGCCAGATTCCCGATACAGTCCTAGCTATCTCTGCTGTTGTCACTCCCTCCACTAACTTGTGGACCTGTTTCTGGAGGTAGTTCCTCAGGGTCAGAGCCGTCTCCAGTCTGTGAGTCAAATTCACCCCTCTCAATTCTAGCTCAACACGAGCACTGTAGAAAAAAATAAATAAGATTATATGATTGTATAATTGAGGGAATTGAAATAAATTTTTGAGAGCCTATATTGCAAAAAAGGCATAGGGTAAAAGCGGGAGGATACATTTGGCAGTCTTTCAGTTAATGTTTTTAAAATATTTACTAATGGACAAGTTCATGCATATGTTGATATCCTAGCAGACGATCGATGAAAACATATAATATAGAATATAGTATATTATGTAATTTAAGTGTTATGATATAAGCAAATATAAATATAAATATTAAGCACATTCAAAATCCAGCTATTATCTGCCTTGATCTTCAGTACTGCAATCAATAATTAATGTGCAGGGTTGATCAATGGTCAGCCAATTTAATGCCAGTCTAATCTGTATTTACAATGTATTCGTTTTATTCAAATATACACACAGTTGAAAGAAGTACCTAAGTGAATTAGTAAAAAGGGCAAAAATATGATCTCCACTACATAAAGTACATTTACAGTCTACATGCTTAAATATGGTGACTTACTCAGTGGGCTCTGTGA
The DNA here is from genome assembly GCA_020458035.1 of Magallana ariakensis. Taxonomy (NCBI): domain Eukaryota; kingdom Metazoa; phylum Mollusca; class Bivalvia; order Ostreida; family Ostreidae; genus Magallana; species Magallana ariakensis. Next base: position 49,310,146 of record CM035813.1, read on the forward strand.
GGTTGGTGACGAGGGACAGGTTTGTGGGTCGCCCCACCCCGTCTGACGCAGTGACCTGGATGGGGTCACTCAGCATGGTCAGCCAGCTCAGGGGGACCTCTGACTCATCATTGGTCCCCACCATCACACTCACCCCAGCCTACAACACAAACATTTCCATCAATATCTACATGTATATCATTCTCAGAATGTAAAATGCACAGCTTTTTCACAGGAATTCTAATCAATTTCGTTATGGCTAAATTTTTTCATATAACTTTATTTCACATGAAATTCACCTCATATTAATTTCATTTGAAATTTTTTTCCTGTGAAAATCATGTGAAATCAATGCTTTTTTAACATGAAAAAAAAAATTATGAGAAATTAAAGTGGGAAGCCAATCTACCTTCCCATTCCTGCTGACTTGAGGCTGTACAACAGCTCTGCTGGACAATTTCAGTTTCTTCTTGGCTATCTGTAAAACTTTACTCTCCAATGCTGTCCAATTTAGCTGGAGAGTACTGTTCTCACAGGCAAGTTTGTACCGTACTTCCTGTCTACAAATGCGAGGGATCAAATTTTCAGAAATTATTATTAGATGTTGATACCAAGGTAATGGCTGTCAATTACAACAGACTCATGTTTCTACAAATCAAAATGAAAAATATTTCGTCCCTCTTTAGTCAAGATGTTTTGAAATAGAGTTATCCATCATTAAGAGTGAATGCTAGAACTGCTCAAAACATCAAATGTCTACAAAAGTCAACTTTAATCAATTCTTGCTTGCAAGAAAAATTTTCATGGTTGGCTAAAACCCCCTTGTTGGGGATATTTCTCACCTAAAACAAGTTCTTACATTAAATTTTATTTTCTTTTTCAGATAATAAATTATATAGGCTTGAAAACAACGAAAATTAGTTGCCGCAAAAAAGAGGATCAACTAACCTGTCACGAACGCATCTCTCAGAGCAAAGAGGGAATTTCTTGTAATGGCCACCACTACACCAGTTACATCCCTTGGTAGCCTGGCATTCAGAGGAACCAGAACTGAAAAATGAATAATTCTGCACAAAAAATCTTGCTGTAAGTCACGAAACTGAACCAGAAAAATCACAATATATCTTGCTTTAAGTCACGAAACTGAACCAGAAAAATCACATTTAAATTTTTTTGGTGGGTAGGGGAGGGGGGAGAGTATAGGAATCACATGCAGATATACAGATATACGTACATGGCTGTACAGATCGGTTTACAGGGTTGGACGGTAGAAGACTTGTTGGTGGAGTCGGAGGACTGCATTTGCCAGTGTTTGTGTGGCCCTGAATGACAAATCTTGTTAAATAAATCTAAATACAGTCAAACTGTGTTATCTTGAACTAGATGGAACTGTTTAAAAACTCCAAGATATCCGAGTATTCGAGATATCAAGGGAAAAATACTTTAAAAATAAGGGGTTGGGACTTACAAATCACTTTTAAATATCCATTGTATTTGAGATATCAGTGTTCGAGATATCGAAGTTCAACTGAAGTTAATATGTGACTGTTTGATAATGACAGAAAATCTTTCAAAATGAGCCGAGTTCATCCAGTACAAGTAATAGGAAATATTTAGTTCATTGTATTATATGATTGTGTAAAAAAAAATAGAGTACATGTATTTTTTTATGCTAAAATAGTGCAATTACAACTTCCTTGTGCAACATTAAGAGCATGAATTAAATTGTCGTGTGAGTACAGTGCGGTACTGACCAGGACAGGGCCTGTAGCCGCTGGTCTTGTTGATCTGGTGGGTACACCGGTCCATGTAGGTACTGAAGCACTTACACGGGCACTACAAACAACACAGCAACACAGAAAGTCCAGTGAACCACACACAGTGAATTAGACAACATTGTCAAAATTTGGATTTATTATGTGAAGATCTATTGAGGGTTCTCTGCATGTAATTGATGCTCAGTTGCGTTAGATTTTAGGCATTAAAAAATATGATAAATCTGATATTTATTTGGAATATACTTGGAATATACTTTAGCAATATTCAACAAATAGATTCAGATCCATTGTATAATACTGGTACAAATAACTACGACACCTTCAACACTTCAACTAATGACATAATTCTTTGGGTCTATCTACTGATCTTGATCGTACCTGAAAAGTTTTGTCTCACTAGCTGACAAGTATGACTTGCCTGAAAAGTGTGTGTCTTTACAAGTTGTCTCATCTAATGAGTAAAAGCAACCTGACAATTTTTTTGTTCCTGGTGACTGGGTCTTACCTGACAGGTGCGTTTTACCTGTTGAGTGGATCTTACCTGACAGGTGCGTCTAACCTGTTGAGTGGATCTTACCTGACAGATGCATCTTACCTGTTGAGTGCATCTTACCTGACAGGTGTTTCTTACCTGTTGAGTGGATCTTACCTGAAAGGTGTGTCTTACCTGTTAAGTGGATCTTACCTGACAGGTGTGTCTTACCTGTTGAGTGGATCTTACCTGACAGGTGTGTCTTTGCTGGTGGTCACACACAGAACACATCTCCTTACATGAACAGAGTGTCTGCAAATTTACATGAATATTTTAACATTTTTATGAATGAAATTTACTAAGTCATTTACTTTTGACCTTGACCTTTCAAGGCCACAAAATATTTAGTAATTTTACAAGGTTAATTTATGAAACCGAAAATTTGTACCTGCACACCTGTACTCACCTGAGAAGACTTGCAGGTGGTTGATGGTTTGTAGATGATCACATACAGATTGGAGTTAGGGACAGAGACAAGTTTGAAGGACAGACAGGGGTCAGAAGATCCGGGATCCACCACTGATCCGGAGGTGTCCAGGGAATAACCCAGGTGGGCGTGTCCAGACAGAACATCAGTGCACCAGTCTATCTGATGAAAAAATGTGCATATATGATGACCCTAATATTTTCATATTATAATACTGTCAAAATGAATTTATATACATGTTGGTTTTGTATTTTAAATAAATACATAATGAACAAACAATTAAGGTGAATACTGTAAAGAAGACAATATTTACCTGTAGAACACCTTTCTGTAACAGCCAGTTAGCTACCCCAGGTAAAACCTCAGTCAGGTGGGCAGAGATCTGAACCGGTCCTGCATGATCTAGTTTCATTAACAAACTCCTGAAAAACAATTCTACTGATTTCAGAAGATTATTTTTAAAAATCATGTTTAGTGTCCTAGACAACAATGCATTAGATAATTTTCTGTTGCATTACTTAATTTTTCCTATCATTTTAGAAAAGGGGAGTAAATCAGTTTTTTAGGTTACAAAATGAAATCTAAGTTATTCCCCTTTTTCAAATCATGCATTAAAATCATGTCTGCAAAATTATAATTTGAAATTTTTTTGCCTGAATAACAAGATTTTTTCTGCCTAAGTGGTCATTTCTAAAAAGATGTTGACCTACCCTTTGTCATCCATGATGATCCAGGCTGAATCCGTGAATTGGCCGACCCTAAGTGCTGTGTTGTACAGGAAGGTCATCAGATGCTGTACCGTGATGTCTGCAGCAATCACGCCATGGACCAACTTACTGAAACAAGTCCATTCAACAAATATGAGCTTGAGCTGGAGCATGAGTTTGACATGCTATAATTTGCATGGATTGATTTTTGAGCTCTGGCGCACCAAGCCTTAAAAAAAAGATTGTTTGGTTGCATGCTCAAGTCAGCTAGTGTAACTAAATGGGTTTTAACTTGTGTGAAAATGCGAATAGCTGTTTTATTGGATTTGTTCCTATTTTGAGCTGGAATACTTTTTCTATTCTGCCTAGAATCATACATGCATCTGGCTTGGTGTAAGGCTCAAGTCATTGTAATTCAAAATGTTCATGTCCATGTGGAATTGTGACTGGATTGGGAGTAAGAGTGTACTTTATACAAACATATAGTATAAAGGGTTGAAATGATTTTGTACATCTGTCTGGACTGATGAGTGAAGTGTGTGTACCTGGTTTGATGGAATGCCTTGGCCAGGGTGACTATAGAAGTATTCTGGTTGGGGTGGGTGATGAACATGTATTTCTGAGACTGACCCACAGCCGCAGTGTACCAGCGGTCCTCTCTCGGATCGTACAAAATGTCTGGCACCAGTGTTCCAGGAAACACCTTAAAAACTCCATTCTCTGTCCCTATGTATCTGTAAGATACATAGGGATTCAATGTCATATGATATTTCCTGTCCTTCAGTTTTATATTTCCTTATTGGTCTATTTAGCAAAAAACCCTGAGTAAATAAATACATTTTTATGTGTGAGAGAGAGAGAGAGAGAGAGAGAGAGAGAGAGAGAGAGAGAGAAAAGCAAGAGAGAGAGAGAGAAATTATACAGAATCAGATTAAGTACATGTATGTGTTTAGTCAGTGATCTCATTAAGTGTGTAGAGATGTTACCTCCAGATGGCGTCAGTGGGCACCTTCCAGTGTTCATCTATCTTGTTCATCAACAGAACATCCCCCGCCACAGACTCACTCACACCTGTCCACAGAGAAATGTTACACAAAATACCAAGAACCATTAAAAGTGCATTTTGTCAAGTATGCAAGAAAAGTTTAAATACTTTGTGATAAGTTAAACCTAAAACCATGTGCAAAATGATAACTCAATTAGTAAAACTTTAATCAAATGAAAAGAGTATTTAAAATTTCCGACTCTGATTCTGACTGAAAAAATACACCAGTCATGCATCCATTGTTCTTAATTTTTCAGTCTATATCTAATGCTTTCCTTAAATTTTTCAAATGAGAACAGTTCTTTTAAAATTTATACCAAACTTTTTAATGTTTTTTTTTTTACTTTACCTTGTTACAATGTCTAACTATTCCATAAACTAAAGAACGAAAAGAAACCACACCTGCATGTTGGGAGAATCCGGTGGTGTTCTTGAAGCTGCTGTGAGCCTCCGAGTAACTCTTGTTCTGCTCATACATCAGACTCTTCTCCAGGTCCCAAAAAGATCCTGGGGCAAACTACAACGTATATTCATTTATATTTCACAACAAAGACTTAAATATAACCCAAAGCATTTCCTATTCTGTATTAATATTAATAGTGACATATGAAAATGGTCATTCATATTATTATGAACTTTTTGGGGTGTGTGACAATGCATGCAAAGCCACTGTGGTGGTGTACCTAATTAATACAATCATATAACAATATTTCAATATGGCATTCAATGTTATTTTCAGGAATAAGAGATTCCAAGCATTGACACTGTGTAACATGTACCTTAATTGTGGCGTTGGCTGGTATGACCAGGGCTTGGTCTCTGTAACACACGCCATCATGGCCGACCACCGAGGTGTTGATGAACCCCTGTCTGTGGTAGAGGAAGTCAGGGAAACTGTTCGAATCTGCACTCTGCAATTTTACAACGTCGTATAATGTAACCATCATGGTTTTATCAGCTGATGCTCACGTACCTGCATTTTCATTTTCATTTAAACGATAAAAAAAATTTCAATTATTATTTCTATTCCAGATTTTTCTTACATTTATATTGCAATCCAGTCTAAAAATTAACATTATACAATGAAACTCCCTTAAAAGCTTGAACAAAGCAAATAATTAGCTAGCTCTTATTATAAGTACATGAACTTGTAAACTTTTAAACGTTTATACATCACTAGGTGATGAATTGTCATAGATGGCCTCAAGCAAATAAAACCAATCACGAACTAACACTTAACAAATTCAACTAATTAGTTCTATAAATACAGCTTGATTTCCAGAGGGAAAAGCGTGTCTCTAAAGAACCTTTAAAAATTGGTACAATTAATTCAAACTTGAGCCAAGAAGAAACAGAGGAAGGAACATGAAGAATAAAATGACTCCAGAGAAAAATCTTTGACTATAGAAAAGCATAAAAAAAAGTATAGAAAATAAAGTCTGTAAAACCCAATAGATGTATCACCTGGAGACGTTTCTGCTTAATGTCGTCCTCAAATATCACCACGACAACGGTGAAGTTAGCACTGAACCCAGAGAGAGGCTTATAATAAAGGATGGCAGACATCAGCACCTGGTCGACAGATTTCTGAAGGACAATAGACACATCCCATACAATCAAAGCTCTGTAAAATTCTATGGATAATGTATCTAGTGATTCAGAACATGTTGATAAAAGACAATACCCCAATGTATTATTTTTATCTGGTACAATTCCTTTTAATATGCATCAAAGGTCTTTGTTTGATTGTGGTGTATTAATCTGACTATTGGTGATTAGTTTTGACAAGATACCCATCAAAATAAATATGATAGGCTTAATATACAACTTCAGAAAGATTTTATGATGAATTTCTGATAAAATCTTACAACATGTATCACACATCATGCATAGCAGAATTACAGTTACCCAATGGATTAAAATGGTTTGCGGCCCACTCTGAAATCCTTTATAAATTCTATTGATAAATGCCATTTTCAAACATTAGTAAATAGGTTGTTTTTGCCAAACAACATGTAAATAGTAATTTTTTAAATGAGTTCTGTACCTTGATGACCTCTTGACCCTCCCTCCCATTGGTGATGTTATAAATAGCGTCAGGGGATAGCCCAGGCTCCAGCTGGTCCAATGTGTAGACTTCCAGGTCAGTGTCCCCCAGGGCCAGCTCAGGGTGAAGGTACACCACACCTATAGCAATGATATAGATGAATGATGGTCTGGATGATATTACTGTAAATGTACTACATCTGGCTGTGTATTCTATTTAGCCCTTTTGGCGGAATGCAGTTTCCGCTAAATCAAGTACATCACTAAATGCCATGCATACATGTATAAGAATAGTCACATTCAGGAATACGCTAATTCAAATCCATGCCAACGTATTCAAAAACTAATTTCCGCCAAAATATCGTACACGCCAAATAGAATACGTCAACAGTAAATGGATGAAGGATGATATTATGTCAAGGATGGAGGAGATAAATGAATGAAGGATGAGATATTTGAATGAAGAAAACGTACATGCAGCTCAGTCATTAATGTACCACAACATTTCATTTACAATTCAAAGATAACAGAGGAAAAAATCTCTGTTAGCCTATCTATCTATCTATCTATCTATCTATCTATCTCTCTTTGAGTGGTTCTTTACTTTGAATCTTTGAAATACCACATTCTTGAAGAGTACTTTAACAAAGCTCTAGTTTCATCAATTACCCGAGTCACCCACGAGGAAGGCGTAGCTGTCTTTGCCCAGATGAAAGTGAGCCACCTCGTAGAAGGTGAGTTCCAGGTGGACGTCCAATGCAGTGACCCCAAGGAACTGTCCTCCACTGTCTAGCACTGGTAAACTGAGAGTCATCTTTAGACCTAGAAATTTAAGATAATCAAAGAACTGAAAGTACTGACTCACAGATGTGGAGGTTTAGACTATTTAAGGTATAAGTTGTATATCTGTAAGGATTGGTATTAAAGTTAACTGATGATCAAGCTATTAAACCCATCTTCAGCTTATCCATTATACTAATTTGACTTCCTAATCAAAACAATTTATTCATTTACACCTTCTTGCCTTTTTAGTTATACCTTCTTTAATTTATACATTTATACCTTCTTTATAAACAATGATTCCAGGAGTTTAAAAAAAACATATGCACTCATTCTATGATCCAATTGCTTGGCCGATTTTGTGTTGGTAGACCATATGATTTTTGTGATCGGCTTCGGCCGATCACTGTTGTGTCCATATGAGGCATCCGGCAAATGCTTCCACGTGCGCACACATTCCGCTTGCATAAGTAGTTCTTATAAAAACTTGAAGTTTGGTTTAGTATAACATTTTACTCGGTTTTATTTCAATTCATTTACCTTAAGAGATGCAAACATACATAAAATACAGTTCGACCTGTTAATTCAAGAATGCACATTTTGTCTCACGCGTAAGAATTTCGATCGAAAGATTCATTCAGTAATGCAGTTGACCTCGATGAACTGACCTCAATCATTAGAAGATGCTCCATGAACTGACCTCAATCTATTGATGTTGCATAATAGTAGCTAGGAAGATGGCTTGATTAGTCAGCCCGCGGGCTGACTAATTAAGTTAGGATGAAACTTCAATTGCGCTTGCGTAAATTGGAATTCTGGGAAGGAATTAGACAGTTCGTGGTAGAGAAATTCGAAGAAGTTATGAAACTGGTCAGTTTCTAGGTCAAACTGCGCATCGGAAGACTGTCAATGTGAATCGTCTGCAGCCACAGTCCGGAGTCCGCGTATATCTTCGCGACTCTTTAAGTGAGATTGGAAAGTAAATTTATCTTGTATTTTAATAGATTATGTATTCACTTTTGACCTAAGAATTAAAATTCCGCTGGCTGACTTTCTTAGCTTTTTAAAAAGCTAACCTTGTTTATAAACAAGGTTACGTTATAATGCGACCTCAATAGCAAGTTATGATGGCATTCAATGTTTTTCAGTCGCATTAAATTATTTTAATACAACTCTTTCTTTGTATACGTGTTAATGCTCTTTGAAGAGCCCTACTCAGTATTCTGAAGAAGAAGAAGATAAATTAACATTTAATAATTACGTTAAAAATATAAAATTAGACAAGGAGTTTACGAACGGCTTTTCCCAAATTTATTTAAAAATTAAATTTGTTGACAGTTTATAATAATGAAATTATGGTGTACAGATTCAAAATATTCTATATTTTGTAAAAATACAATACTTATTTTATTATTTTACATCAAACTGATCATGTTGATTGCTTCTAGCTATCAATATATCATTATTGCCGATCATTCCTTTAAAAGGAATACTTGTTTTTATTCAGATCAACAACAAATTTCTATGGGAGCAAAAATTGTGCTTTTGGACAGGATACAATCAGGTTATTCCTTGTACCTGTGTTGGGCTCCCTTTGGGGGACACTGAATGTAACGTTGGCTCTGCTGACCACCTGGAAGTGGGAGTAGTATTCGCCCATGATCTGGGACAGCCGCTGACCGTCCACATTCCCGATGAATGAGATGTTTCCCACGGGTCCCACTGGCTTGTTATTGTCCTGTAGGCTTGACAGTATCTGAGGGAGAAAAAATATAATATCACTTATCAGGTTTATTACTGACTGTCTATGGAAATATGTCAGGTTCATTGGCTAAAGTTCTATGGAATTTTATAACCCAACATAGTTTCGATGACAGTCAGAAGCAAATTTATTAGGTGTTTTGTTTTCTTCAAAAAAGAGATCATGTGACATATTTTATCCAATGACATTGCATCATTTTAGTCTACCTTCTTCTCTCTATGTTCACTTCGGCAAAATACTTTAACGATCTCCGATCTTCAGCAAAGTTCGATAACTCTAAATTATCCGGATTTCTTTTATTCGTACCATAAATCTGACTTTTATACAGACAATTTTAATTTAGTATTCTACTGCTAGTATAACCTTCAGTCACACAACTACATGCTTGGCGTAGTGGATCTACGGAGCTCTCACGCTCATAAACATCTTGGTATAGAGTTCGAGCCATCGATGCACCGGAACTTTTTTTTAAATTCAACTTGTTTCTTTATTCAATTATATCCATCGTAGGCAAATTTGCAATAACTTTGTAAAATGCATGGATACCTTCTAAAAATTTCATTTTATATCTTTTCATTTATAAAGGTTGAAAGAAAAATATCATTCTTATGATGGAAAAAATACTTTGAGGCTGAGGATCGGAGAACCTTAAGTATGTTTTAATATAAATTGCAAACCACAACTTGTTGGTAAACATTTTTTTTTTTTTTTTTCATAATTTGGTTTTTGACATGAAACACTTACTGAATGAAAAACAATGTGCATATTGATTCAAACAGTCCAAATGTTTTTTATATATGCTTAGTCAATTACATCAAATTTCAAATGTCAAAAATTTATTTCAATGTCCTTTTTACATCATATTTTGAAAAATATCAGATCCGGGGTTTTCGCATGTTGCAAATTTTTGGGAAGATGAAATCAACCATTATATCTTTATTTCCATTAGCCTATTTTGCTATATAAAAGTTGTTACTAAAAATTTCATCAGGTTTCCTTTTCTTCTGTAATCAATGTATATAAATAATAATTGTGAAAGAGCAAAGAAAAGGATCATTATGAAAAACAGATACATAGCACATGAAGTTATTTCTCTTCTTTCTTTGAGAAATAAAGACTATGAAAAAAAAATACCGGCCACTGTGGTACTAAGCTGTTGTTCAGCACCAAGTTGTTTTGGTCCGCTAGCTGTACCAAGAAGGAACTAGGGGTGTTGGTGTGCTCGAATTCATTTCCCAGGGCATACATAAACACGTGGACAGAGTGCCCCTACAACATTCCACAAACCTAATTAATGTATCAAACAGCCAGGAAAAATCAAAATTGTGAAAGTTAAATGACTAATAAATGCTGCAAATGAATAAACATTGATACAGAATATATTTCAGACTCAGTAAAATATGTCTCTTTTAAAAGATTTATGTGGGTTGAGGGTTGATCCAAAAGTAAGTAAATAAATGTACAAGATGTGACAAAAACACTAACCTTTTGATTTACGTCTGAAAATTTCAATGCAAAAAAAAAAATTAATACTTCTAAAGATAGATCAAATTAGGCACGTCATACCATGAGGTTCTGCCCTGAGGCTAGCTCCTCCAGAATGTCACTAGTCGAGTCCTCAGGCATTCCGTCTGTCAGAAATAGGATCATGTCTAGTGAATCCTCAAACCTCTTCTGTTTAAACAAAAAGATTTTCTGTACAAATGTGCTGTGTCTATAATTTAATTAAGATGGTGTGCTTTTTCGTCAAACTATCCATTAGGAAGCCGAGAAAAAAAGTTTTTATCTAAAAATAATTCTTTCCTAAGGGCACTCTTTGCTAATTTCCAAGCCGACTATCTGATAAAGTGTTTAACACCTTTAAATCTTCTCCTCCAACTTTTACAATCTCTCATGATAGCCCTTGCAGCCAAAATTTATTTTTTTTCAATCAAACTCTCTCTCTCTCTCTCTCTCTCTCTCTCTCTCTCTCTCTCTCTCTCTCTCTCTCTCTCTCTCTCTCTCTCTCTCTCTCTCCCTCCCTCCCTCCCTCTCTCTCTCTCTCTCTCTCTCTCTCTCTCTCTCTCTCTCTCTCTCTCTCTCTCTCTCTCTCTCTGTTCTCCACACCACCTTATCAAACTATCATTTTCTGTATAAACAACTCAATGTCCTCTCAAGGTCTAAATCTTTGATAAAAAAAAAATAACAATTCCATTCCAATAATGCGATTGTTTCTGCCATTCTCACAGCTCATGGATGAAATGTGACATTGTATCCATCAAAGAAATAAAGCACTTACAGGATCTATTTGTTTGGAACGGCTTAGAAGCTGGAAGGCCTTCAGGAAAGCGTTGCCATAGTATGTTCCGCCTACAAGGCAGTAAAATTCAACAGTGCTCGGGTACAAAAAGTCAACTGCTTTGAAAACCATCATCATAATCTCCAACATCTACGTGTATCAGTAAAAATCAATGTGGATGCTTGGAAAGATAGCAACATTGATGTAAAGACAAAACTTCAATAAAACCAACATAAAAGGATTATTGAGAACTTAAAGGCTTAGTATATGCTCAATTTTCTTTTCATTTTGCTGGGAATTCCAACTGGGAAGAATGGAAATAAGGGTTTTTTTTTTATTATTCTAATTTGCTATCTAGATTTTTTTTTTTTTGGGGGGGGGGGGGGGGTTACAATCAGTGTATGACTTGACAGATTTTTTTAAAAATCTACTATAGCTGTATTTTATGACCAGTGGCCTATTATGGACAAGCCATATTCTCTCTGCCAGCTCTAACTCTTGAATTGGTGTTGATCTTATATGCATATGCATGTACTGCAAGCTGTCCTATGAAGATCTTCAAATTGTGATTCATTTCTATAGTCTGTATTTTTTCAAATACTTAATTGGAAAAAATATAGCGTGTATTATGATTTTTTTTTTTAAAGGGGGGGGGGGCTAAATATGTATGTACACCAACAAATAAAGAAGTATGGGGAGGGGAAAGGTAAAGGGGTGAAGGGGAAGGGGGAGAGGTATTTTATATCTTGCCCATCTACATCATCTATCAACAAATATAATAAGGTTTTAACAAAAGTAACAACAATTTAAAAAAAAAAACGCCATGTACCGGTATATTGCTTCCAATATTACTTAATCTCACCTGCAGGGATGGAGCTGGTAATGAGGTCTTCAATGGAGCCCATGTTGTCACGGGTGGCTGGCACCATCATGTGGATACCCTGACTGTCTGATGTAGGTAAACATTTGGACGACACAGCAGAGATATTGAAAATAACCACGCCCACCTAGAGAGAGGTCAAAGGTCAAATTTAAAGCAGCATCTGCGAATTTACATGCAATAATTTTAATATATTTTTAAGGAATAATTCAAATAGCTTAATCGAGAGACATTTAAGCCCAACTTGTTTTATTTTTTTAAACTTCTACCATTACGTACATGGTCAGTAGTGCCAAGTGTCTTCAGAACTGTCATGGCTGCCTCCTGGGCGACCATACTCCTCGTGGGTGCCGCCACGGAACTGTTGATGCCGTTGACTGAACTGGACATGGAGCCACTGGTGTCAAGCACAATGACCACATTCTTCTTCTTGGGCACCACTGTGTGAACAAACCACTGCCTGCATGAGTAGAAAATTATGTTTACTTTAAAAGAGTTAGAATAAACTATACAACTATGTTATATTCAATTCTCTTGCAGATATAAAGTGGCATCCCTATGATTCGACTTCACGACAGACACATGAAATTAACATACACATATGTACATAGCCTATATAATTGTAAACATCTCGATCCCATCCCCCAGTCGTGCTTGGACCTACATTAAACTATGTTTAGATGCTAATTCTTATTTCTAATAGGCCCCTATCAGTCTTTTCTAAATTGATATTTCTGAATATCAGTGTAAAACCGCCTCCCTTATTCTGACACTTACTTCACTGTCAATTGAACAAACTTGAAACTACACGAGAATATTTTGCTACTTTAACGTTTCCCGCCATGCGGATACTTTAATTATAGTATACCAAACCCGACTGAAATTAGTTACGCCGTATCTAATGTATTTTTACCATTAAATGTCATTATATATTTTTTTAAATTGTTTTGAATCTCTCATCTTAATAAATGTTAAAGAAATATAATTAATATTCAAATAACTTATTTTATTTTATTTACTGGACATAAATAACAACAGTATTTCAATAATGTGGACATTTTGCAATGAATAATTTCAATAAGGTAATTTTCCTTTATTAAAAATATTAATAATTGAGACAAATAAAACATGGTAAGGGTTTGATAATAAGCAACTTCCAACTTTCAACTGCCAGTACAGCAAACTTACTGAAACCGTGGATCGTTCCATGTTTTTCCATCACAAGCTGATTTCTTCGCAGGATACTGGAAATAATTCCCCGAGGCGTCTCCAAAATACTGCCAAAGCAGGAACATGGATTTCTCCGAATTATCCCGAAAAACATTCGTGTAGGTTTTGTCCATGCTTTTACTTGATACGGATCCAGATCTTAAGAAACAAAGAGACTTGGCTACCATGCGATTGAATTGCAAGTCTAATTCCAGATCCGAAGTCTGGACATTGCAACAAAGATCGGGATCGTGAAAAACTTTAAATTCGTTGTTACTTTGCGCTTTCTCGATGATTTCTCTATTATCCTTTAAGACGTCCACTATTTTCGTAAGTCTCTCTTCCAGAATCTGGACAATCTCGTCCACGTGATTCCACGCCGTGAAGTTCAGAAAACTCACAATCGTGTCGTTAGAATAAATCTGCTCGATGTCCGAAAATCCCAAGATGGCATCGCCAAATAGCTTCAATCTCCTTTCCAGGGCTTCAGCCACCTTAGTAGCATCGTCAGAAATCACATATACTTGTATAAACACAATATTCAAAAGTAGTATTCTAAATAACAGATGCATTATAGAAGTGACTAGACAAACTGAGATTCGATGTAAAGAAGGAAATAATTAAAAAAAAGGTAGATACAAAACTTCACATTAAAATCCTCTAGAAAGATTACGGGAGTCACGATTTTATTTGGACAAAGTTTGGAAATTTTGAATCTGACTTTTCAAAAGAGGTAACCTAAAGGTTATATATATCTTTTCCAATTTTTTTTTATCAAATCATCAATTTTAAAAAATCTCACTCTTACTCATAAATTCTTATTCGGAAAGATGCATCGAACATATATTGATATTGAAACCGAATATGCCCAATCTAAGACAAAAAAAAATAAATATTTGCAGAACGTTCTTCAACGTCTCCCTCTCTTGAGAGCCCCAGTCTAAAATCTGTAAACAATGGTCCAAACTTGGGGTGTTTGAAATCTGGCTGTTTGACGAGTGACGGAGTGCTATACATGATTGTGTTGTTTTGGTATTTCTACAAAAGTCATGAGAAAAAGTTTCATATAGTGTTTCCTATTTTCCGGTTTAAGATGCTTGCAACGCAATGCACGTAAATTACCCCCCCCCCCTTTTTTAAAAAAATAATAACTCCCCCCCCCCACCTCCAAAAAAATGAAAACTGAAAAAAAAATCGGTGCAAGTTTTATTCCACCAAATAATATTCCTCTTAATTCCTCAGTACATGCATCGGAAAGTGTAGAAATCACGATCCCCGGGGAATGTGTGGGGTCACAATAGGAGTTTGATGTTTACATAGGAAAAACTCAGACATGCAGAACGCTCGACTCTTTATTTACGGTCATCAATCTATGTTTACTGCAAAACGGGAGATGTTATTGAATCCAGATCCTGAACAAATTGCTAGATTGTTTATTTTTTCTAGAAAAAATATTGATTTCCAGGCAGTTATGCAATTTGTTTTTCGTTTGAATGATAAAAACATACAGTAACTGAATTGAATTTGAAATTGTTGTGTTCTTTGGTCTAGATAACGAAATAATGTTCGTATAATATACTTAGTATTAATATTGCAGTTAGCCGGGTGTCCATTTTGTTTTTTCTTTTGGAAGTTATTGACCACTTATCAATTTATCTTACTCTTTTTTGGAGAGGACGAAATAATGTAAACACGTAAACCATTAACATTGGAGACAATGCCAGGCTTGATTTGGAATCGATTGTTATTGACCAGATGACCTGTCCTAATTTAATTTTCCTTTATCATGTCAGGGAACATTCCAACTGGAAACGGGATCAAGGGTCCTATATCAATGGGAAAACATTATCAGACATAAAAAACTCACATACTTAATTCATTCCAGGATATTAACGAATGCTGCTTTTAATTTGTTTTTAAGGAGTCATTCCGAGAAAAAGAAGGAACATTAGTAGCAGACCTCTTACAAGATGGATTGATTCTAGCATTTTCACGACCCATGGCCAGCACATTAACAGCGCTATTTGTCATTATCTCAAAACGCGCATATTCGAATCTCGTAAAAATTCTTTCGTAGCTAACCATTAAATTGAAACAAAACAGGTTAATTTTTTTTTTAAATCCAGACAAAAATGGCGCAAAATCGATAAAAAGCCATCATAGAGAGGCAAACGCATCCGATGGAAAAGTCATCTGTCCTTCACATCATCAGAATACTCCAATAAATGGGCTCTGCGCAGCCGCGAAGCAACCACAAATCGATTATACATTATACTGCGCTGTTGACAGTCATTTCCATCTAGTGAGTTTGGCTTGAATGGCGTGATTACAGAGGTTCAAGAATCGTCCGCCATGGAACGTTGTGGTTCAGTTTTTCTGATACTTTCTGTGATGTGCGTTTCCTCTTGGTCACTTCAGACATCGGAGGTATGTATCTATTTTCTCTGTCATTTATTTATAATAAATTTAAAAGGTGTTTTATTTTGTATTTATTTCAGCAGGACATGTGAAGGAGAGGGTGGTGGTTAATTTTTTGCTATCATTAAGAAGGCTAAACGGTTATTGCTATTTTTTAGACTATTTTAACCTCCTGGAAAATAAGAGTTCTGTATAAAATTATACGAACATCAAATTTTAAAGTTTATTCATATTTGTGATCTGTTTTTCCCCTTTCTTATAAATGGTTTAATTATGGCTATTAAGTAAATCATATTTAAAAAATTTAGGTTGATCTGTTCACAATTCAACTTCTTTCTCCTGTTTTAATATTTAAGGTGCGCTTATTAAATTGTTAAATTAATTTGATTTTATGCAAATCTTCTCTATATTCATATGTTGTCTCGTTAGATTTTTGTCGTATTTTTCGCATTATTGCAACATAATTACTAATATGGAAAAGGTAAATTCGTATGTTAATTCATATATCTATGAAGAATTCCGGTGTCGAAAGGTTTATATTAAAATAATCTCCACCCACACACAAACTCACATTGTGTTGGGGTTTTTGTTGTTGTTGTTTTTTGGGGATTCGAATAAAACACTAAATCAAGCGTCATGCAGCAAAACTCAAACCAATCGAAGTTAATATACCTCGTACTAAATAATTGATTTTTTTCTATTATTTCAATCAGTCACCTGTCAGTCGATATTCATTGTAACTTGAACCATGTTATTTTAACAGACCATGTTTTGATGAAGATTTTAATTATTTATATGTGTATGTACATAAATTCGATTTCTATTCTGTTTTTATATTCTTGAAGATGACATCTGAGAGGGGAGACGGAAAAGGAATTTGCAACAATTTTAAATAAGACGTAACCGTATATATAAATTAATTATTAGCCATTGCATGCGCGGATCCAGAAAATTTTTCCGGGGGGGGGGGAGGGTCCGAAGGATAGTTGTGTTTGCCGGGGGGGGGGGGTCCGAGGCATATTTGCGATATTTTTACTAAGTAAATTTAAGATCCGTGCATGCATTGGTCATGGTTATTATTTAAGTCAAGAATTGTTGCAACCAAATCGAATACACCTTTATTATAATTCCACTTTAACAATTGCAATCTAATCGAACACACCCTACGGTCTCACATCATGCGCTTAGCCTGACACGTGTCTTATGTAACGTCATTTAAACTCTTAGCTTTAGGGGTGGTCAAGTGAAGGTTATTATCATATATAGGACAACGGTTGCACCCAAAGACTGGTCAATAAATTATATAGATTTGCTACAGAAGCCTTTATACTAAACATCTGTTGATATTTACATTATATCGACTTTAATTTGTTAGGATGGTATGACAATTTACCCGTTTAATAATATTACCAACCAATATATATGTAGTAACATATGGCTTTTATTTTCAGAAGTTTATACGCATTTTCAATTAATTAAAAACGTTATAAGGTTGACTTTTAAATGGAGAACAGACTTGTAGGATATTCTACTGCAATTTCTACATGATTGGGAAAATGCTTGCAGTCAATTACAAACTTTCCGATATTTTTTTATTAACAAAGTAAAAATCGATGTACTATGTGCACGGAAAAAGAGGTTTGGCTCAGTTTTACGTTTCGGTAGGGATAACGTTTCCTTTTTAGGCAAGATTGGCGCCTCCCCCCCCCACCCCACCCCACCCCACCCATTCCAACTAATCAGAGGTTACAGAAAATTCCTTAAAATAATCGCACTTCATGACAAACCCCACCCAATAGAAGTATCTTCTAACAACTAATGATTATGCGATACCATTCAATCATCTTAAAGTAACATAGATGTAATGCCACGAAAAGCTACCAACGTTTCTTCTGGATATATATATAAAAAAACCGACTTTCCTAAAAAAAAAAAAAAAAAAAAAATCAGCTAGTGTGTCGATTTAAACATCGTAGAATTGAAATGCTGGAATTCGCAGAAAACACTTCATTTTAAAACTACTGTCTCAAATGTTACATATACAATGTCTCAAATGTTACATCTACAATGTATATATGTAAGTATACGGATTTTTAAGAGCCGACGCTTAGCCTGGGGGCTCTGTCAGGAACACACACAAAAATTGTCAGAGAAAAAAATCTACAGTATTTGGATAGTAAGTGGGGTTTTATTTTATTACATATAGTTTTATTTTTTTTACCCCTGATTTCTGAAAAAAAGATGATTATTAGACTAGCTTGATTGTAAATTAGCATGGCCTTATTTATGGTATTAGAAATGCACACTAAAATTTTGATAGTAGCTAAACAGGAAACAACCGTACGTGTTTGTAGAAATCTTGACTAGTATTTATGCACTCACCGGTAATGGTTTAGGAAATTGCGATATTAGCAGTTCACATCGAGGGACATCAAAGGATAAAATACTTTCCTATAAACGTACATGTATGTAAATAGGAAATGGGATGAAATTGATATGCCAAGATATGGTTTTTAGTGTTTTTGATGTAAATTTCTTTCATGGACATCAAATGGAGTAACGAATTAGCTTGATACTCAATATTGCTGATGGTTTACAAAAAAATGTAATAATTACTGTGTCATTTGCATGTTATACCAGAGGAGGTTGACTTCGGTTTTTCTTGTACAGTGTAATTTAAGGTGGAATAACGCATCATCACAAAATGGCTGACTTCTAATCGAAACGACATTTTGTTTTTTATTGTTTTAAGGATTTTATCGACGGCAACACTGTAAAATACTCCATAGCCGAGTGGATAACGTGTCGTGCGTGTGTTCCGTACACCCCTATTTCGAATCAGGGTTTTTTGTTGTTACTTACTGAATTGAATTTTTTAGACAAACATTTTTTATCTCCAAACTGCAAATTGTTTCCCTTTTTTGACATATGCACAGTTTATTTATCATTATATCTTTCATAATCAAATTATTT
This sequence comes from Magallana ariakensis, assembly GCA_020458035.1. Taxonomy (NCBI): domain Eukaryota; kingdom Metazoa; phylum Mollusca; class Bivalvia; order Ostreida; family Ostreidae; genus Magallana; species Magallana ariakensis. The sequence continues at coordinate 49,328,960 of CM035813.1, forward strand.
ACTGCTAATTTGAGTAATTTTCCAGGTGTGTTATTCCACCTTAAACGTGTAAACATACAAATGATTAATCAAAGTATTGAAAGTATTGGCATGTGCGAAATAGTGAATGAGATTTCAGATGTTTGTTGGCTGTCATCAGCCTGTTGCAATCAATCACAGATTAATTAAACTTCCTGCTGCTTTTTGTAATTAAATGTGCATTAAAGGGCGTTGCTACAAATTAATTATGCTTGCGTCTTTCTTGAAAAAAAAATGAATAACACGCCTTTATATGTATGTACATGAACGTAGCAATCTTCAAAACGAAGTTCTCCATCGCAACAAATTAAAACAAATTGCGGGGGGGGGGGGGGGATTTTTCAGAATGATAATGATAATGAACAGTTTCGGACCTAACTGCAATTGTTTTTTTTATCTTAATGCGGCATCATTTGTCGCCAATGGCTCGACAAGACAGGGCAAAATGTTCGTATGTATTTTGGTGATAAACAATGTACTTGTACGCAAATTGTGTTGATAAAGTTTGCGCAGAAATAATATATTCTCCATTAATTTCTTTTTTTTTTACTGTAAAGCTGTACGAATGTATGCACCATTGACTAAACTGACGGTAATTTTAACTAATTTACTCAATTCAGACCCATTTTCCATTCTACTTTTTTGGTCCATATTGGCTTTGGGTGATTTAGGCGAAATGGATTCAGTGTCGGGAGATTTTTATGCACAGTGATCTAACACAGATGACATCAAGCTCTCGTGACTAATCTGTTGTTCACAGACAACCTATCCAGAGACAAATCAGATGAATTAAGTGAAACAAATCATAACCGTTTATACAGTTGTTCTTGTATTGTTTCTCTCTCTCTCTCTCTCTCTCTCTCTCTCTCTCTCTCTCTCTCTTCAGAACTTTTGATGAATTATGGTATGCACGCTATCGATTTCTCTACAAAATTTTCATCTAAAAACAAGAAACCTTTTATTTCAAAACGAGTCATTTCCCCCTAGTGGGTATTTTTCTCATTTCCATTATTCATAAGAAATATGAATTCAAAACCATAAATTTGTCTCTAATTATATTTTGGTTTCTTCTGGTGTCAAATTATCCTGATATTTCTGTCCTTATTTAATATAAAACATTAATGGAGCCAGCATTGTGGGAAAAACACTGTTAATAATTTAAATGAAATAATAAACAGGCAAGAAAATTTTACTTAAACATTAAAATGCTATCTTTTTCTTAATTTTTTATTTAATTATTTTTTTTTTTTTTTGCAATGTTGCTACCTTTCATACCCGCATGAATCACCATAGAAAACATTTTATCGTTTAATTAATTGCCCTTGGGGTTCATAAATTTTTCTTCACGTAAGTTTCACCCAGTTGTAGTGCAAAATGATATCATTGCTAGCTCTCCAATTCTACGACGCATATAATATCCAGAATCAATTTCAGAGAAAACGTGCCAATCAAAATCAATAGAAATGCATTTCGTCTGACAGTGTTTATCAATGAAGTTGATTTGTTGTCCGAACAAACCCCGATCCGTGTATTGATATTTGTGATGAATATTTGATGCGGTGTTTAAATTTGAACATGTGTATCGGGTGATAAATCCATGGATTCGTTCTTGTTTGGCTTTAAGTACTTTCAATCGTGGATACTGGAATCGCTCTGATACCAACAAAATTGAAGTCGGGGTAATACTATAAATTAGTTAATTTTAATGGTCAAAGAAAAAGATTACAAAATGTATACACGATGCCATGGAAACTGAAATGGTATTGTAACTTTATGAAAAGAAGAAATATATTTAATGTGCATATAATGAACAGAAGCTACATTTTTTTATTCTCGTAATATACAATCGTGTAGGTCAACTTTTTTTCTTTTTGGCTGCACATAAATCGATTATAAATTCTTCTTCCCAATGCGATAATAATCATGAATTATATGTCATGGTGATGGCAGTAAGTTTGACATGCACAAATAGTTACATACTAGAGGCTGTTTCCTTATCATTGAGATAAGGGAATAGCTGTTGGAAAATATTTGGAATTGGAATGGGAATGGAAAATTTACATCATATTTTCCACAGACTCCTATCAATTTGATTCCATTGAGCATATTCTTATGTTTTACGGTCTGGAGTTGTCCCCCCCCCCCAAAAAAAATTCTCTTTTTTCACGCCTTGAAAGTAACGATACGATTAGACGCTATTAAATAATTTTCGTTAAACATGTCAAAACCAATGCAATATTATAATGACTCATCTGGTTGATATATGTTTAATTCTATCATTATAAAGAACCTGGTGTGGTGACGATTGAATTCGTACATGGCAGAGCATTTAAAGTATGAATAAATAAAATGGTATCATCTTTCATCATTACGACACACATCTTTAATTTATATTGAAACAAAAAATAGTGGGGCGTCGATATGAAATCTTTACAAGATTTGTGCTCTCTTTTTGTACCTTCACATTGAACTAGCTACAAGTACCAGTAATATGGTCTTATATGTATGGTTATATCAGCATGCATACAAATATCTTAAATCATCGAGTGATAATATTGTTTACCTTTTCAGATTCGTTCCTTACAAAAGAGGTCGTTGGAAGTAGCTGATCAACTTCGTTTAGAAAACGAATTAAAGAGAGTCAAGCGTCTTCAAGAAGATGAAGAATTGTCAAGGGTGAAGCGCTTTAAAGACCATGAACTATCGCGTCAAAAAAGAACAAACGAAAACAGCGAAAACGAGGCTTTAAAACGCGTCAAACGTTTAAAAAGGGCAGTACTGGAGAAGACATTACAGAGGGGAATTGCACTTCATCGGATGAAGCGGGGAGAAGTTAGTCATGCTTCGAAACATGCGTCCAGTAAACTGTTAAAGAGCGAGAACACAAAACACAAACAAAACAAAAGCGTCAAACAAGAGTTTAAGATGAGACGCATGGAAATGGCGATGAAAAGGCACGGAAAGTTAGGGAAACATCGTGTGATGAAAAAGGGCGACCCGAGATTTCATCACAACCCACGTAACGGCCATTTACGTCACCGGATGATGAATCGGGGGAGATTCCACGGAAATGACCGGAAGCACCAAATGAGGAACATTCTTAAACGCCATCATGTTACACATCATCGCAGCGACGTGAAAAAACCAAAGCGACATATCAAGAGGAGTTAACTCTTTTTACATCTGTGTTTAATGTTGTTTTAACATGTTTCTTAGCTGCTATTTTCCGTGAAAGGGTCTCTTGTCAAGCGCACATGTTATTGAAAAAAATATTCTTTACAGATATTTTAGAAAGTTGGTATGCACAGGTCTTTTTTATATCAGTTTGTACTAAACATTTTTATTTCAACGCAAGCAAGAAGTTCACTCACCACGTCCAGCAGACATACACTTTATATCTTTTTTTTATACTAGATGGTACGTGTGTATTTTATTTTTTAAATCATTTTTATTAAAAATAAACGATTCTAAATACAAATTGGTTTTTTTTCCTATCTTATATTTGCCCGAAGAAAACCAGAAAACAAGACTCTCTTTCTGTGCTTTTAAGGATTGTCTTCACAAATAATATTTGTTTTCCTTGTACTGCAAACCAGGTAAAATTCGCGTGCTATAAATATTCGCAAGATTTACGAGCAACCTTCGATCGCTAATATCTTTTTGTTGCCAACCGTTGTTTTTTTTTCGGATCAATTATTAACCGTCAAGTGGCGTCGATCCACATGCTATTAGAACTTTTTCAACAAGAGCTTGGACTTTCGGTAGTTGTGTCAAACAGCAATGTGACGTAGGCCTGTCTATTTCATTGTAGGCTACTCAGCCATGGGTCTTTGAAATCAACAATATTTGTCTGGCTTTTGAACTATGGCCACGCAAGCTGTGTATATTTCACTTATATGACCAGCGTCATTTTTCACTTGTTTTGACGCAAGAAAAAGATAGTTACTTACATACTAAGTCCAAGGCCTTGTTAAAAAGGCTCTAGTTGATGTATTTGATACTTCGTCATTGCATAACTACATTTGTATAAATAGTATTTTATCTGTCGCAAGAATGAAAGATAATAAGTAAGTGATCAGTGACCCCCTCTTTAAACTATTTTTGACTTATTAACACCTTCAGAAAATGTAATTTATACAGCAGGGTCAAGGTAAAACGCATCTTCCCAAGTCAAGGGTTTCTGATCTGCTCTGCTTCTCACAAACCCCAATACGTCGCTCTAAATCTCCTGACACTTTTACAGATCTTCTGCATGGTAAAGGTGAATTAATAATAAGATTTTCTCTAAGAAAAAATAGCAAAATCGATTCAAAATTCATGATTTTAATTCAGTATTGAGAGAGTTGCAAGCTTCTTCCATTTGCCAAGTATAGATGGCATGTACATGTATATATAACGTTGATATAGAAATGGGAGTGGGTCAGCATAACAGTTTAAAGCAAAAAGAACGGCATTGATGAGCTTTGAGAGTCGCTGAAGTGATTTTCAATACAGTGATTATAAATCCGCGTGTTCCGAAAAAGTTTCAGACAATGCAGACACGCACATCGTTTTCAAAGAAGGGGAAATCCTATCACAAATAAACAAAAGATAACATAAAAGGTTTAAACAAAATACAAAGTTCGCATATCCTAGGGGGCAGGGTTGACTCGTTTCTTACATTCTGATCATAACATCCATTTATTTATTAATAAATTAGAAAAATATCTATTATCCTCCAAAAATTGCGAGAGGCTAGGATCCCATGCAATGCAGTTTTTCGTCTATTACACATATTTCAATTGTATATTTAACACACATGCAAGTATAGTGTCAATGAATCATCTCTGATAAATTTCCTGAGTCTACTTTGCACATCTGTACATGAATAAACAAGCCTGACAATTATTGTCATATCATTTTGCATTTATATATTGAACGGCATCCCTAGATAAATTATCAATGTTCACCGTATATCGAGGAATGGATCTAAACAACGGCAAAATTAAAATACAGATAAATTTTGTTAAGTTATAAATATGCAATACAATTCAAACTGTTTTGGTTGTTGAGAGTAAGTATGTATAAATATTGGGTTATACTATTATCGAACGTGTACAGTTAAATACCATGGCTTTGTTTTTACCATCCCAATCTTAACCTACATGTAAAGACATAGTACGCAACATGCTAAAACGATACCACATACACTTATACAAATAAGTGCATGGTTTCGGTGTAGGGGTAAAGAAAATATAAGAGTAAATATTAGTTTCTGTTTGTCTGATTTGCTTTTTGATCGATTTTCGCTTTTTCCAATATTAGAATCAAACTCAAACAAATATACATTACAAAGGGCTTAGAATTACCATACAGTTCTGCATAATTAAGCATCGAATTCTACTACTTTAAGAGAACATTCCGTCAGATTTCAGGGGAACCAGACAAAACAGATCAAAAAAAAGAAGTGCCGCGCATTGATTTCTAGCGCCGCAGTATTAATCTGGTTCAAGAAAACGCTTGATGTTCGTTTCTCGTTTATGGCGAACATTAATTCCCCTGTACTCATTAGTTTCGATGTGGCATCGCGAGCAAATTACTCTCAACATAAAGGGATTGGTTGAGATGAAAAAATAAGGAAGAAATGTCTATGTCATTAACAATGGGAGTGGTAATTTTCAAATTATCTAGAGACGAGGAAACAGGAGGAATTATTTGGTATTTGAATCACAGACGCGGCTGTCTGGGTGTAATTAACTTATTACGCTTGCTATGTGGCAGGGGACATTAATCTTGTTTTCGGAAGTGAAGGAGGGGGGGGGGGGCTGAAAAGTACATGTAACACTGCTGATTGTATCATTATGTAAATGTTGATTTCTTTTGTTGTTTTGAAGGTTACTTTGAAGGTTACTACAGCTTCTATAAAGGGTTTGTTGATAAAGCAGAATTTTTCGAAAATTATATAAATAAATGGAAAATGTTTGTAGAATTTATAAATACAATACATGTGTCTATATACATAATCTATTTCAATGAGTTTTTAAGCAATGTTTGACCAAGGGGTTTGTTATTCCATGTTCATTTCGAGAATTTTAATTTCGAACAAAAAAAAAGAATGAGATTTTTAATTATCTGAACGTTCTTCCGGACTCAAGATCAGTGAACAACAAGAGCGATGTACGTTAATTTTACCACAGTCTACATGTTAGGGATTCTATATAGAATCTTTCAATATTTAGCATTGTTTCTGTATAACTGTTTTGTATATGATATTGTGGAGTTAATTTGAGTCATTTTTCTAAATTGTTGTTAAGGTAAGCAATGTGGACAATAAGCCAATGATTTAGTCATTGTTGTTCAGGTAAGCGACGTGTGTCATTAGCAAATGATTTAGTTATTGTTGTTAAAGTAAGCGACGTAGGCCATTAGCCAATGTTTTAGTTATTGTTGTTAAGGTAAGCGACGTAGGCCATGAGCCAATGATTTAGTTATTGTTGTTAAGGTGAGCAATGTGGGCCATGAGCTAATAATTTAGTAATTGTTTTACACTGTTATGTAGGTGAGCGATGTGGCCCACGGACCAATAGTCGACAATCAGCCCTCGCTCAGATCATGCATTTTAACTTACTGAATTGTATTAATTTGCAAGCATTAATTACAGTCAAGTTCATGGGTTTAGCTTTTGCAAATATTACAGGTTTAAAATAATTAATTTCTAATGTTTTAATGTCTTGAGTGCAAGAATATTTAGTAGTAAACGGATAAGATACAACATCATTATACGTACGTCTAACAATATAAAATCCTTCAATATCGTCCGAAATGCTAAAAATATATTATGCTACATAATATTGACAAGTAAAGTGTTGGGTTGTATTCTATCCGTCTGAAGACTCTCATCCGAATAACAAATTCCCTAATCCTCCACTAAGATTCAATTTGAATGATCGACCAAATAAATATCCATGCAGCTGAATCCAGCTTTGGCCAGAACGAAGTAGATATAATTTTGTCAATATTTTACCAGATGCGTTACAGAACTATCGATTATGAAAGTGATAATTATCGATTTTTTTACCACAAAAATCAATTAATCGAGCCTTACATCGATTGTACACAATTCAAAACGTTGTTCCTTTTTTAACATCGTGATTTCTATTTTTTCGCGCCAGATCATAAAGTCAAAATTTATTTGAATAATTAAAAGTTACTCGATCTGTCTGGTCATGAATATCGATTATCGATTTTATCCCCCCCCCTAAAAAAAAATTCAACCCAAATTATCACCTCTCTTTTAATTATATTATTAGTAGGGATTTTAAAATGGTGAAACAAAATCGTAATAATCGTATATATTTCGATAATTACAAGAATAAAAACATCGATATGAAAAGGACTAAAGAATAGTATGCGCATACGAACATCAATAAAATGTTCAATATAATAATACAGTACGTACAGAGGTACATGGTTTGTATATATACAATGAAGGTATTTGAATAGTCAGTCACAAACCATTTAAATAAACGTCATCAAATTATGACTAATCAGAGCGTCTGTTTGGGCCGTCACACCTGAGTGACTCCACACAGGTATGCCCAGGTATAAACTAAAAAGTAACTGATACCAATCTAGCACCAAAAAAAGGGTTGTCCGTACCAATACAGAAACAGGAAATGTTGTGCCATGGACGGAACGGGGAATAAAATTTACACCTGAATGTACTAACAGATTTGGTACACCTGTAGATTAGGGATGTTTTAAACGAAGATCTCCTTAGGACAACGGTTAACGATGTCGGGATTACAGCGAAAGGTATGTAAAACTTGTACCACTAATCGAGGGATTATTGAAACCGGCTTCCGCATTGATCAGCTGTTCTTGTATGTGTCTGTAACATAGGTGCTTTCTAGACGAAATAATTCATAATTTCGTGTGTTCTCGGTCCTAAGTTAGAAAGCCGTGTTTTTGTTTATATAGTTCAATGGAAAGGATTTGAATGAACGATCGATAGATTGGTTTTTGTGTCTAGAGTAGATGATTGAGGGCTAACAAAGCCGTCACGCTCTGATTAACACATGTACCCGGAATGACAATGGACATTTTTATACTGCTGTATACTTATACTGTGTACACGTGTTTAAATTTTACTTAAATTTGTTATACAATTCACAAAATAATTCTATATTCGATATTTTGTGAATACTTTCAACAGTTCACTTCTACAACAACTAAAAGTACACATATGATATGGTCCTAACACAATGGATGCATTGAATTCGTATTGATTTGTTATGCATGAACATGTGACCCTAAATGTGAAACTAGAAATAATTAGGGAATTTTGTCAGGTTTTGAAGTATGACAAATGATGATGAATAAAAATATTAAACAAACATTGAATAATTTGTATTACTTCACCATTTAACAGTTTTATGTACACATATGGGGAAAAAAATTAAATTGATAGGTAAATGGTCAACGAGTCATTAGAGATGCACTTTGTTTAAGAAAAAAAAACCAAAACATACATGTATTTAAAAAACAGACAAACACAGAGACATAAACATGGTTATACATGATTGTATATCTTTAAATCTTTCACAGGACAATGCTGTGATTGGTGTCATTATAATGAAAAGAAACTCCATGTATGACATCAGGAATCTTGAGATTTCACCAAAAAAAATGTAAAATCAAGGATTTATCTAAATTGTTATAATAGCCCCCCTCCCCCCGAAAAAAGGAAAGAGAAACAACTTTTAATGCGAAAATTTACAAAATGAAAAAAAGGAAATTCTTAAATTACAGACTAATGTTGTGTAATTATTTAGATTTCGATTGGAGAACTACTACCGATATTTTTTTTACTATATACATGTAGTATATACTTTACCTTGGTTTATAACCAATTACATGTAAATGTCAGTTGACTGTTCCTATGTATAGATTTACTGTGCGTCATCTTGGTCTGTATCCGAGTTTTACTTCCTCGTTACCAGGAGAAATGGGAGTCCAGCATGTCGGACATCACGGGGGACACGGCCAGTGTAGGGGGACCCCCCGACCTCCTGACCAACAACATTGACCCTGGGGTCTACCGGAAGCACCCCAGGGCCTCAAACGGCGCCTCACAGGTAAGATGGTATAAAGAGCGAAATAGCTACCAGGTACATCTGATATCTATTTTGCTCTTCTGTCTTTATGGAAGGGGGTAAGAGGTGTGTTTAAGGGTGGGGTGGGCAGAGATGTAAAAAGATATACTTTTTGATGGCTACTACATGTATTTCAAATGCGTGAGGTATCATGATGATATCTATGTAAGGTGTGCATTACATGTAAAGTTTGTATAGCAAGGTTGCTGGAAAACTCTTTGTAATTTTGAGTAAGTATATTTGCATGTTTAACGTATATAGCAAATTAATATGATATTGACAACAAAATCGTATTTCATGTACTACTTATTTATTAAAGAAAAGAATAAAAACTTAAAAATTCGTAAAATTTGATACTGTTTGATTAAAATTTCAATAGTGCGTGTCCATAAATCTTACTTATATAAATGATACATTATTTATAGGTCACAATAGCAACGGAGGAAACTGAAGACAGTCGAAAACAAATTTTCGGAAAAGATGAAAACGAGGAGCGCGGGAACTGGACTGGGAGGTTTGACTTCCTGCTTTCGTTGCTAGGTTACGCTGTCGGCCTTGGTAACGTCTGGAGGTTTCCGTATTTGTGTTATCGTAATGGGGGAGGGGCTTTCCTGATCCCCTTTATTCTGATGATGATATTAGTTGGCGTGCCTCTCTTCTTTATGGAGGCTGCTTTAGGACAGTTCTGTAGCAGTGGTCCCATGACATGCTGGAGATTCGCGCCATTATTCAAAGGTAATAAAGGTCAAATACAGCATAAAATACTAAAGATCGTAAATGACATAAAATATGACGTGCAAAGAATTAAATACCTTTTTACATAATTTGAAGTTTTCCCACAAAGTCTCAATCATTTATACAAAAATAGTATACAAAATGTTTTGTTTCAAACAAAAAAATGCTTTGAAATGACTGTTGGATTCTCAAGCTATATTTTATTGCAAATCCATATTTATTGTTTAATGACGTCTTCATATGCAAATAAAGAATCTAGAAGAACTTGTAGATCCAACGGTAAAATACCTTTAGCTTGATTCGGGTTTTTGCTAGACCAAAAAAAAAATTTGCATACAAGATCATGATTAGGTACAGTGTGTACATGTATAAAGCCTTTAAAGGCTAAATTAGATAGAAAAGAGAGGAAAAGATTCTGAAACTTACTTGATTATGATTGTAGGTGTGGGGATAGCTATGGTGGCCGTGTCTGCCCTGACGTCACTGTATTACAACATGATCCTGGCCTGGTCCTACTATTACTTCTTCGCTTCCTTCACCAGCAACCTACCGTGGGTCTCGTGTGACAACTCATGGAACACCAGGGGTAACAGACAACTTTCTCTCTCTCTCTCTCTCTCTCTCTCTCTCTCTCTCTCTCTCTCTCTCTCTCATTATTAGGCTAAGCTCAACTTCCTCAGAAATGAAGTTTAACACTTATTTGTTGTTATTATGTGCCAGATTGACTGAAGTTCGTCCCTTTTATGTTATTATTATATTGTTTTTAGCGATAGATTTCTATTGTAACATATGTCCAAGTTCTCGTTTTATTTTCGTGTAACACCAATAATTTATGCTTCAAACTTTGTTTGTAATGGCGCTGTGATCCGCGGCGGCGTGTGACCGCGGATACAGGAGTAGTAAATGATAATAGTTTATAGTAGACTCCGGCGGTACGATTCCCAGGATATTGGCGCCATTATTGGTCTTTAATCGCAGATCGTAAACATGCTCTTAAAAAAAACGTGAAAAACGGCATCTGAAACGCCACATTCCATGTTCGGATTTAATTGGAATGCTTAAAGTAATAACATATCAAAACCACAAAAGCGCTAACAGCTTGAATTTTTTCCCCTCCGTACAGATTGCAGTACAATGCTACCACTGACAGACTGCGCAGACTCAGTTGGGCGGAAGTACGACAACGGCACGTGTTTGAATGGCGACACGTTTGTCGGACTCTGGGATGTGAAAAAGTTCACCAACGCAACCGGACGAAAACGGAAACTAGCATCGGAGGAGTATTGGGAGTAAGACAATAATATGATATACCCGACTTTCATTCGTTTCCATATCGAAATTAAAAAATAACAAAATATTCATTTTTTTTTCAAAGTACCACTTGATGATAGCTATTTTTAGTAAGCGTTAAATTTAAAGTGAAAGGATGACTGCACTTAAGGACATGCGATATTTGCGAGAAAATAAACTTTTAAAAGATGAATTTTTTTTTTTCAATTGCAGAAATAGTCAACTTCTAAACTGCAACTTTACGTAATTGAGTTGTATAAAAGTATGCAGTTACCAAGTACGAATTTGTTTCATAGGCGGGGGTCATCACGATTTTTTGAATCTTCATACGATAATGAGGACGCCCACTTTTATACTGACTTCATACATAGTCAGCGCATGTTCGTCTATTGTTCTCCGTTTAACAGTAGTTGTATATTTGCATTATCAAAGTTATGTCAAAGGGAGATTAATAGACAAACATGCGCTCATGGTTTAAATGAGTAAAAACTGTTTCTTCTTACTTTCGCTTTCCCTGTTGTAACCAAGGGTTGATGCATGTTGAATATTATAATTCACCACGTGATTTCTCACCTCAGGTAACTTTGTGAATACAAAATTCTATCACGTGACGTGTAAGGTAGCATGTTATGGGCTAAATAGGACAATGTTTTCGAACACGTTAAGTTGTCAAGCATTGATTTAAAGTCTTCTGTACTTACATGGGCGTGGTCAAATTGTTGAAACCATAGTAAATAGTATACTTGTACCATATATAATAGATAGGGTTATGGTGAAAGAGTGATCACATAAATGATACATGGCATTGTTATTCATGCCACAGGGGCTCGGTTGTCGGATAGTGGAATTTTTTTTATTATTTGTTCCCAAGGACTAAAATGATTAAAATTAGTAATCTTAAGTGTATTTCTGTCTATTGCATTAAAAATATTCAACAAAAACCCCTGTTTCAATCATGTTAAAAAAGTGTATTCAATGTACATCAAAAAAAGTAAAGGGACGACACTCGCCATCTTGGATTTATAGGGGGTCCTCGGTTCACGCTATGATTTAAACAAGTTGTCCAATTTCTCCAACGATTTCTGACGAGATCTAGGTTGGAAAATGATCAAATTACTTGTCCCTTTCGTCTGACTACACATGTGTCCCACAGAATAAGCGCATCGTGTCGAAATGTACTAGATACTCGCCAAACTTATCGAAAGCAACGGAAGTTTACATTTGAATGACGTAAATTCTCCGTATAATCACTGAGATATTCCGAAAGCATATGATAAGTCTAGAGAGAGCAAAAAATCCGCGAAAAGATATTTCTCTTGGTTTATCGTATGCTTTCGGATCGCCTCAGTGATTACATGGAGAGTTTTTATCAACTTCCGTTGCTTTCGATAAGTTTGGCGAGTATCTAGTACATTTCGACACGATGCGCTTATTCTTTGGGACACATGTGTAGTCAGACGAAAGGGATAAGTAATTTGATCATTTTCCAACCTAGATCTCGTCAGAAATCGTTGGAGAAATTGGACAACTTGTTTAAATCATAGCGTGAACCGAGGACCACCTATAAATCCAAGATGGCGAGTGTCGTCCCTTTACTTTTTTAAATGTACATTGAATACACTTTTTTTTATCATGATTGAAACCGGGGTTTTTGGTGAATATTTTTAATGCAATAGACAGAAATACACTTAAGATTACTAATTTTAATCATTTTAGTCCTTGGGAACAAATAATAAAAAAAATATTCCACTATCCGACAACCGAGCCCCTGTGATTCATGCTAGTCTAAATTTAGTACCATTCTGATAATGTCAGTTCCACCTCTCATGCATATTAATATCAATCGTATGTTCGATCAAGGGCAGATAAGCAAATATTTCTTTTTTCGAAAGTTGTAAGAAGAAAAACATAAAATTAGTTTATTGTATCACAGTCTAAAATCCTAATTCATGTTGGAAATTGATTAGACTCTTTAAAACATTTAACAAAAGTGATATTTGGTCAAGAAATAAACGCAACAGAAGCGACCGAAAAGGGCCCAAAACCCGGCCCTAAGTGCAGTCATCCTTAAAAAAAAAACGTTCACGTTAATCATAGCTGTTGCCAAACCTGCATGAGTTTAATGAAAATTTCACTTTGATTCATCATTGTACATGTTTTTAAGGGATTTATATTTTATAATTTTTTAATGACTTTTTACTTTTCAAAGGAAGATCGCATTGGCTCAGAGTCCCGGAATCGAGGACTTCGGACAACCGAAGTGGGATTTGGTTCTGTGTCTTATGCTCGCGTGGATCGTCTGCTTCTTTTGTCTCATCAAAGGCATCAAATCCACTGGCAAGGTAGCGGCAGTTTTTGAATTACGCAGTATTAGGAAACCTTAACGGTGTCCGATCCTAAATAATGTGTGATAACCCTTGAATTTTTTGTTCATATAATAGACTAGTATTATTTTTGTTGGAAAATATGTAGAAATTCTACTTTGATTTTTATTACAATTAGTAAATAATCATTGACTTGGCTTAGTTGTAACATGTCTGCCATGTTTGCGAAATGAGGGTTAGACTCTCTAATTTCCTTTATCAAACTTCAATTGAAACATGAAAATCATGAGAATAACAATGATAACAAAAATTTTAAATAAACCTGACTGAAGAAAAAACCTAGCCCTTCAAACCAATTTGAAATTTGGTGCCAGAATTTCAGATATACAATGTACTTGAATTTGGATGTGTATTTTCTACCGTAAGGTATTTTTGTATTGTTTCCGCTGCTCTTTCTATGTTCCGTATAAATCTGGGTAATGTATTTCTATGTATGTAGATCTAATATTTTTCATGTTGTTTGCATCTCGCTGTGATTTTCCATACGTCGTTTGTTATAATTTTGAGCGTGTGTATTTCATTTCTTAATTATCCATACGTTATAAATGCGTTCTCTTTTTCAGGTTGTGTATTTCACTGCAGTATTTCCATACGTTGTCCTTCTCATCTTATTCTTCAACGGAATATTTCTCAGCAACGCGGGGGAGGGGATATATTTCTACATAGTCCCAGATTTTTCTAGACTTCTGGATGCAGGGGTACGTGCCAATATTCAAATAAGCATTTCGTCGTTTCTAGCTCTTATTCTTAGAAAATAATGAGATTTATATGGAAATTAAACAAATAAATATTATTTCAGTAAAAAAAAAATATATAAAAATTTGACTGATTTTCAAGTATAACAGGTTGGTCAGAGGTAAAGAAATAATATGAGAGGTTTTCATGGCAATTACTATGTTTACTTACATGTGTTTGTAATGTGTATATCAAATAGGTTTGGAAGGACGCGGCCGTCCAGATCTTCTTCTCCATGTCCATCGCTGGGGGAGGGTTGATCACCCTCTCCAGTTACAATCGTTTCCATAACAACATATTGTTGTAAGTAATCAGTATATTTCTACAACGTCATCTGCAATTTTTCCGTGAAATGATTTGTTTCCGATGAAAACTGAGCGAACGAATTGGCATTCTCTTGATAAATTAAATGCAACATGTAACTTTTGATTGAATTTATTTCGGAGTTGTTTTAATTACCACGTGGCGGTCATGGGTAAAATAAATGTACACGTACTTTATTGATTAGTCCCTGAAATGGATTTTAAATTGAATTTTTAGAACCAAAATTCTTCTGAACATCAAAATCAATACAAAAGCAATCATCGAGACTTATGAAATAAAATCAAACGTTTGCTTAAATATTAGTTATATGCAAAGAAACATTTTTTTTAATTGCTTTTTGCTTGAACAAGTAGTCTGTCAATGCTGAAATCTGTTTTATTCCATTAACTTGCTTTGATTGATGACGTCACAGAGATTCCATCATCGTCAGTATTGGAGACACGGTGACCTGTATTTTCGCCGGGTTCGTCATCTTCTCCTATCTGGGTCACATGGCCGGTGAACTCAACGTCAAAGTGGAAGACGTCGCACAGGACGGTGAGCAACTTTTAAATTAAATCTAATTTTCTTGAATTTTGAATCAACTTTGATTAACACGCTTTATACTTGATAAAGAGCAGATGTATTCTTTAAAAGCG
Source organism: Magallana ariakensis (assembly GCA_020458035.1). Taxonomy (NCBI): domain Eukaryota; kingdom Metazoa; phylum Mollusca; class Bivalvia; order Ostreida; family Ostreidae; genus Magallana; species Magallana ariakensis. Next base: position 49,344,218 of record CM035813.1, read on the forward strand.
ATAATGATTTTTTTTCCGAGTTCTGCAATGAATTCTTTTTATTTTTATTGCTATTTGTACTTTGATTTTCTTATCATTAAAACGTATAAGAAACTTTTGCCTTTGACAAACCATTGTTGACTCTGATTTTTGTCCCCCTCCCCCAGGCGCCGGTCTGGCGTTCGTGGTGTACCCCACGGCCGTGGCCAGTCTCCCCGCCTCACCCTTCTGGTCCGCCCTTTTTTTCTTCATGCTCATCACCCTTGGACTTGACAGCCAGGTATGCCAATAATCATTTAAAATCATAAATACAATAGGCAAATATAAATTTGTTCAGTCTTGGAGTAGTATATTTTTCTTTTGCTTTTACATGATCCCTCCGTATGAATTTAAATTTTAATGTTTACATTTAGATGTACATATAGATATTGTACATGTCCCCGTATAACTTTTGGTTTCACTCGCATAACTTTTGGATGTCCCTGTAGTTTGCCATGTTGGAGACGGTGCTGACGGGGGTCATGGACCAGTACCCCACACTGAGGCCCCACAAAACCCTCGTCATCCTCGCCATCTCCATCGTCTTCTTCATCATCGGTCTTCCTCTTTGTGCTCCGGTAGGTAGCAATACAAACAACCCAAATAACACGAGGAAAACAAGGGTTTGCAAAGAGATAAAACATCGTATTTAGATTGATGGGCGATTTTGATGTGTGTAAAATTCTTCATTTTGAATGGACCAAATACCGTATGTGTTTTGTATAATTCTGTAAACACTTACAGCATAGAGGGGAGGGGGGGGGTTGTGGGTGCAAGACATGTTTTATGAAATGCATTAATTTAATAATTGGCCAAGTTTAATAAAGCAGAGGGATTTTCATTGAATACCAGTCCTACATTGTATATTTTGTGGTGATTTTCTTTTCCATCTATTGGATAAACCATGACATTTTTTTGCCATGTTTCTTAGGGAGGCGTGTACCATTATTCTTGTGGCGATTTTCTTTTCCATCTATTGATAACTCGTGACATTTTTTCTTTCCCTTGTTTCTTAGGGAGGCGTGTACCTGGTCCAGATACTGGACAACTATGTGGGGGGATGGACCCTCCTTATTATAGGATTCGCCGAGTGCATGTGTATAACATACGTCTATGGTAAGTATTTATCACACGATAAGGAAATGTTAATGAATATGATCTGTTTGTAAATAAATATAAATATACACATTAAGTTATTAATGTATCTTTTTAGGTGTAAATAGATTTATCAGAGATATAGAGATCATGTTAGGAAAGAAGATGATTATATGGTGGAAAATCTGCTGGATGGTAATTAGCCCTATAGCAATATTGGTGAGTACAGCGAGATCCACAGAACTGGTATTTTGTGTGTGATAACCTAATGTTTGAAACGCTAGGGATTATTTTAAAATCTTACGAACATGTTGTCAACCCCCCTTACTGACTTGCTATAATTTCCTACATACTTGGAAGAGTCTTAATTCTTCAAGCTATTGAGTTATATAGTTAATATATATTTTTGGTATTAATATAGAATATGTACCATTAGTCGAACTATTATTTATTAATTATTAATTTCAAAACCGTAGTGGTTATTGTATTATATACATAATATGTTGATTGTATAGTTGATATTTATTGCGACGTTCGTGGAATACGAGGCCTCCACATACGGGGACTACACGTTTCCGGCGTGGGCGGACGCCCTGGGGTGGATCATGGCGGTAGCCATCATTCTGGCCATCCCTATCACCATGCTGTACCACATCAACAAAGAGGACGAAGTCCCCTCTTTCTTGGGCGTAAGTCTTACCCTTTACACGATTGTTGCTGTGTGGTTTTTTTCTTCGATACGAGGCAACAGGGGAGGACGCAAGGGGTCCTGACTCATCCACTTTAAAACAAAAAAAGTTTATTTTTTTTATATTCATGTGTGAAAATTTTAACGTGTTTGTACAAACCAATTTGCCCTCCACCTAATGTTGACACCCAATTCCGAAAAACGGTGCTACCTGTCAGGAAAGATACATGAAACAAACAGAAATTAAGCTGGCTGACTACAACTTGAAATAGTTTCTCAAATCAGCAGAAAATCACTTGATTATGATAGATAGCATAATGGATAAGAAGTATTTAATTCAAATAGCCGAAAAAATGTGCATTTTTTATGAAAAATTATATTTTCAAAAATTTAATTCAGTAAACATGATCAAAAGCTACAGGCGGATTCGAACTCTGCAGTTCACAAGCTCTATACCACTGAGCTATGATGATTTACAACCAAACCGATAGATACAAACAGTTTATCAAAACATTTAAATCGTCATCTTGTGACGTAGAGTCTTAAAAAGTATGTCTCGATGTAGTTAGGTACCTTAACTAAAGGTACTTTTTTTTTCAATAACAGAAAATCAAGCTTCAGTGCATTCCGTCCCGGGAGTGGGGCCCCGCCCTGGTCCGTCACAGAGAGCTAGTGGACTACGTGGACGGGTTCGTGCAGGATCCCTGGGCCGAAAAGGGCGCGTTCGTTAACTACGCCTACAAGTCGGATAGCGAGTTGCGGGTAAGTCGTACATTTGTTTAATCTGACTTTATCGAAACATTTTTTTGGTATTAACCAAAGTTTTTTTTTATCATTGAACCTGCAATCTGGTAAATAAAATCTACGATTTCGTTTCAATGATCTTTTTCTGCTTTCTCAGACCGGAAGTCTTGGGTCTCTGGAGGCCAGTCGGCTCTCTGCCAGAATGAAAAAATCCTTCGCATCGTCCAATGGTTCTACGAGAACCGGAATATCATATGAAACTCACGTGTGATACAAACAATGAGATATACAGGAAGGCAATGTTTTTAAGGCGAAGACTCTCACAGTCGACAACACAAATGTACTTGCAGACGAGAATTAGCATTTGTTTGTTTCATCGTCTGTGATATGTTTTATAGTGAATCATTCATCGTTGTCTAATATCTACTAATATTTTTACTGGACGAATACTCTTTGGACTGTATGGTTCAGTATGGAGTGGTAATCTCTCAATGTATGTGGAAGTTTAAAGGACCAAACATACAAATATACCGGTAGTATGCATTCAATCAGTGTGACATATCAGTATTTTATTTTCATTGAAATATTTTATTATAGTATGCAATTTTAGAATACTGACATTCTACATGTATGTTTATAAAATCATGGGAATTTGATAATGTCTATTGAACTCCACAAGTCAACTGGCTAGAAGAATGTTTGAATACAATACATGAATACGCCAACTGATTGTTTCCCCCACAATGTACTCACTACTTTCGGACGTTATTGTCCAGTGCTTACCAATATTTCATATTTCTATTTTTCTTATCCAAAACATTTTTTAATATTTTTTTTTTTATGTGCGAAAGCATTTGTTTTATGCATAGCATTATAAAAGTTTACACGTGCTTTTAGCTGTATTTTGGAATGCTTTTTATTACTATTCTAGAGATCTTTACCTGGACTTACATTGTAATTATACATGCATGTGATAATCTACAAGACACAATAAAAATATGTTGTAAAAACAGTACTTAACGTTCATCTGATACTAATATGACCTGTGTTTTGACAAAGTTCAAGATACGTAGATATTCATACAATTTTTACCAATGAATTTTTATTATCTTACTTTAAGCTTAGATTAAAAAAAATATTGTGCAATCTTAATTATAATAATTAAATTTCAAACAAAGATATATACCGGGAATTTATGGAGATTATCACCAATTTCACGAAAATTAGTTTCAACTACAAAGTCTTGATTCCTATGGTTTATTTTGTTATACCGGCGGTACCATGTTAAACATACAGTGTACATATGTGTGTACCAACATGACCACGGTAATAATAAATGCACATACACCTATATATTTCTTAATAAGATATGCACACGGACCTTGTCTGTTTTTGATGTCGGTTTGCTTTGTAGTTCTAGAGCCATGTTTGTACAGCAGATTTCATTATTGATAATAATCATTAAAATTTTCCAAAGCATTATCCAACTGCAATGCATTCACACTGCAGAAATCCTAGTTTAAGATTTTGTTTTACAAGTTTAGGCCAAGTTCTATAATCTCTATATGTATGTTTACTCAAACGGTACGATCTCAAAACCAGTCCGAACTTTCTAATGACACTGCAGGAGTTTTAATTTACTGTGAGAAAAGGAAACTCTAAGATAGAATTGCATGACTATCTGTAAAGTTCTTTGATAATTCGATTATATAGGGAACCTTTGTTTGTTAATGGATTATTGATTTATCAAAGGTGACTTAGTGGAAGTAATTTAATAGATTATCCACGGTCCTTGTTTCACTTCATAAACCGTTTACGTTCTATGTGAACAAGCCGATCGCTCCGAGTACACGTTTAGTCATTAATAATTAAGCTAAAGTCACTGAATAAAACCCGTCCAAAAGAAAACAGTTAAAAGAAAGTCGGATTTGGCGTCTGCTCTTTACCGGAAATCGATGATCACGTGACGACAACAAACTGGCATGGTGCATCTGTCAGCATGGCTAGGCCTTTGTTGTAAGGGATGGACCCATTATTAAGGTGTGGGAAAATGAAGGATGATGAGTGATTCTCCTCGAAATGACAGAAATAAAGGTAGGTGTATCTTAAAACATGTCGTCTGCAACTAAATATTTACGTCTGTGTTCTACAGACTGTTGCTTCCATTGATGACTTTGTGGGATTTGTGTATATCATCGGGTGTAGCTCCACAGGTGAGACGTGTTTTATCCACTTGTTTATAAGATGGCTTGGGGTATAGTGTATAATAATTAGAAAGGTGATGTTTAACAAACAGGTGGTGAGCTTGAACTTCCCTATATATATCTGCAGATGAATAAGACACCTGCTGTCCGCATTATAAAGCAACCCATCTGCTGAAAGTCAAAATATCATGGAATTAAATTGAACTTTGTACCTGTTCAGTTCGTTTCTTACCAACTACTCTTATATACATGTACACCTTATTTTATCGTTTAACTCTTGTGTCGGTGTGTAAACTCATTTTTCTGTACCCCTGTCAATCCGAGTTTTTATGTTGACAAAGGGAAAAAGGGTGAAAGTATTTGAAAGGCCGGACACAAATACGATAATACTGACTCCGTATTCAGGCGTGAAAAAAAGCCAATAAAAGTGGAATTTTAAAAAAAGATTCGGGGACGATTAAGAAATTCGCATGCACAATACCTCCCTTGCATTCGGAATATACATACACTTGTGATCTTTGATGGCAAGGAATTTGAAGTGTTTAAAGAGACGGCCTGGAGATTTAAGACGACGGCGACCCGATAAGACAGCGAGATGACTCAATTAATGAGCCCTTAATCTGTCAATAATAACAATTTATCATAGAGTCCCTAGTCTTTGCCGGCCATGTTTTCTATTACCTTTGGCAAACATCGAGGTGTTCGGTAAACATGTCCAGCCGACAATAATAAGATGATCGGAGTTTGAGACAACTGGATGCGCCGTTATAGATGTCGTGACAGCTTTGACAACTCTAATGGTCAGGAAAACAACATTTATTGATTTGGAGTTATGTAAAAATACGTTTACAAGGAACAAGGATGTAATATATATTATATTTTTTTCACACGGAATTCTGAGATATAAATATGGACCACGTAAGTAAAATGTTTATTTTTTTCATATATAACATTCATACCGTTAAATATTTAAAAATCGATATTTAATTTTATTGAAGACAAAAAAAAATCGATAGTGCTATTGAAGATGTACAATGTATTTTCTTTTGTCTGAATGAATGTCCACTTCTCTAAAGAGAATATCTAAGAAGCAAAAAAAGGAAGATTCGGTTTGTGCACGATTTTACTTAAGATTATTTGCATTGATTGGGCGATATCAATGAAACTCAACGTTTTGGAATGCATATCTAGCTGTGAATGTTTTCTTCTTTGTAATTTTAAATATAGCAATGACGCACTTCTTCAATAGTTCTACCGTTGTTTTGTGTACAAAATCAATAGCTGCCTTGTGTTGCCACACTGCTTAAAATAAGGAGTAAACGAACTAGTTAAAATTAATTGCATTTTTCCGTGCATTGTTGCTTTTTCGATTTAATTTTAAAAACCACATATTCTTCAGTAGAACCTGTTTTACGGGGTCTTTAATCAAATTAAAGGTATAACACAGACTAAACCATAGCATTGTTATCCACACACACACACACACGGAAGTAAAATAAGCAACAACTGTTATCTAACACGACAAAATAACACACCTTTGAAAAGAATCACTGTTTATCATTTTTATGAGACGCCAGCATTATTTATAAAATAAATGCATGAAAAAGAAGGGAGAAAAAAATGAATTTTCACCGAAAATTTGACAGATAATGAAGGAAATCGATCAATAAGAAAAATACCGTGCTCCATTCAACATGGAGACTCAACCCGCGTTTGATGAAAGCTTTATTTCATGGACGGAGATTATGCCCTTATTCTGATGCATGTTCACAGAGCCTGGTGCCCTCCAATGGAGTGCTAATTAATCGTTAACGAACTACCTGAGTAATATAGTTACCGTGGTGATATGTAGACGCATCGTGGAAGTTGATGGAAAGAGACAGACCAGAGAGAGAGCGTGAGAACTTGGACCCGATATAGAAACTATTGAATATTGTTTCTGCAGGACGCAGTTAATTTAGTTAATTATTAAAAACAAATACATGATCTTGTAAAATGTATTAACATTATAGCATTTCATCTACTGTAGAACGATACTGCCGGTAATGCTTCTTCCGTTGTATAGGACAAAAAATGACATGTTCTTTTAAGGATAATATGATATACCCATGCGCGGATCCAGAAATTTTTTCCAGGGGGGGTCCGAAGGGTAATTGTGTTTTCCAGGGGGGGTCCGAGGCATATTTGCGATAATTTTACTATGTAAATTTAATAAATTTTCATTTTCCAGGGGGGGGGGGGGGGTCGGGACCCCCCCGACCCCCCCTCTAGATCCGCGCATGATACCTTCGGTGTATTAATGATCTACTTGTATGTTTGGTATATTATTCTCTTATCATCTTTACAAAGATATGATTCCAGTTTATATCCATTAGATACAGTTGTAGCGGTCCTTTATTAGTTCTTATACAAAAGCAACGTGAAAAAGCGAAATACAATGACCTGAAAGATAATGCTCAGAACCTGGATTGAGTTTTGCTAATTGTCTACCGGTACTAATCATCTAGTGATTGTCTATAAAGTGTAAGATTTCATTGTTTTCGTCAGTAACGACGGATGTCTACTTAAGTATCAAACTTCTTAACGTAAATAATAATGTTCGTTCTGACTTACGACAGACTTAAAAGGCTATCTTAAGCCAGGCTAGATTTTTGCTGTTTCTAAATAAATAGATTACTACATATATATGACCACATTTTTACTGTTCCCTAAGAGTTTTAGAGAAAATGAAGAGATATTTCTACGTCGTGATCAAGATTTTATAGACATGAGCAAAGTGCTAGACTATAACCGACGTCAAGCTTATTGAGCGATAGTTGATGCTCAGCATCATATTATTGCACACATATAAACAGTATAATGTTACACCGAACTGATACTTTCATGCACAAGTTTTAACACAAAGCCATATCCCTGCTTCAATCTGAGCTTTACACCAGCAGGGTACGAGGAACAGGGGTCAGAACGTGAGCCTGTCAACGTCCACCATTCCGTCCTACGGTGAATTCGAGCCCGGCCCCCGACAGGCGAGTTCTCCACTGACCCCAGACTCACCCAAACAGTTCCTGAACCACGTGGACCGAGGGGTGTACGTCATCAAAGACCTCTCTGTGGATCCTGAGGTAGTCCACCAAACTCTAAATCCGCTTTATTAATGAGACAGTAGTTCAAGGTGCAAAAAAGAAATTAAGCGAATATTACTACAGAAAATAGTTCAATTGTGTATATACTATACAAGAAATATACATGTAAGTTTTTTAATTTGATAAAATGAAGTTACAAAGAGTTTAATTGGGTGTTTTTGTTGTTGTAAATTCAGCCTTTTGTTGACCGACTGCCATATAAAACTCCAACTCGACCTAAGGAAATTAGACTTTCTCCCTGTGATAACAATATACTTACGACTTCTCCTGACAATGGACGACTCACCACCCCCGTGCAGGAGCAGGGACAACCGGAATCTCCCCACGTGTTCCTCAGTCCCGTAGATAAAGGCATCTACGTCATCAACTCAACCTTTGACTCATCTCAGGTTAGCAAAATAGTATTTGGTAGAGCAAATACAATGCTGTTTTTTGTAAGTAAATTATATTCAAAGTCATCCTGTAAAGGAAAACATATTGCTATCTTTAAAAAGTTAGACAAAATCTCAAGATGCAAATATAGAAAAATGTCGCTGTGCTTTCTGTAGACGTCCTTGTCGAACAACAATAACGATGATAATAATGACAAAAAGAACAATCGTGCAGAAAAAGACAAAAACTCCAAAAATTATGTCACAAATCAAAACGAGGCTCCCAGCGCGGAGAGGAAGCCCCCGGACAGACGACAGGTTTACGGCGTGGACGAGAACAAGGAGCGCGGGAACTGGACCGGTCGGCTAGACTTCCTGTTGTCCATGCTGGGATACTGTGTGGGGCTGGGAAACATCTGGAGGTTCCCTTATCTGTGTTACCGGAACGGCGGAGGGGCGTTCCTGTTGCCATTTATAATTATGATGTTCCTGGTTGGGATTCCACTCTTTTATCTGGAGGCAGCTTTAGGACAGTTCTGTAGTCGCGGTCCTACCACTTGCTGGGAGTTTGCTCCCTTATTTAAAGGTAAAACTACAGAATTTCACTAAACTTTTTATTTAAAAAAAAAACCAAAGGATTTAGTGATAACAAAACAACTGTACAAAAAGACCCCAAAAAATGTTTTAAGAGGAAACGATCATATTCTGTTGTAGGTTTGGGAATTGCAATGATAATCATGTCGGGACTTACCAGTATTTATTATAACGTGTTGATCACATGGTCGGTGCTGTATTTCTTCTCTTCCTTTACGAGTGATCTCCCCTGGAGTAACTGTGATAACAAATGGAATACAAAAGGTAAGCATTTTTTATATTTCCCTACGAGAAAAGTTGAAGACAACCAATGCCAAAATATTAAATGACTTTGATGGTTTTATCATATAGACATAAAGTTTGATCGTTTGTCAACACCTAAATATAATTTATTGCATCAAATGACATAATTCGTTTGGTCATACCTGAAGCATTTATCCTTTAATATCACTGATAAACTACAATCAGCAATGCCAAGTTCAAGCATCCCCCGATGGGAAAAGTAGAAAACTAATTTTAGTTTTAATTCCTCCCAGGCAACCAATTATATTGTTTTGAATGTACATTTGGTAATGAGGGTGATTTTTATTCAATTCGTATTACACAGTGTGAAACCTATATTAATATTTTAGAGATTTTTTTTTCCGGATACCAGGATATATACTTTCAATTAAACAGAAAATTGTTTAATCTCTGACATATTGTGTGTAAACTAAGCTTTCGGTTCTAAATTTCGAGCGTTTGCAAATTCATATTTTGCTGAAAAATAAAGCGAATGACATGAAACAATATATTGATGTTTTCTTTTCTATTCAGATTGTACTTTAAAGTTACCAAAAGTAACTTGTTTTGGAACTGAACAAAAATTTGCAAATGGGACTTGTTACTCAAACCACGTGTTCAAAGGAATCTGGAATGAGACCATTTTTAAAAACGTGACCGGAAGGAGACGAGTGTCGCCGACGGAGGAATACTGGAAGTACGTGTCTCCAAACTCAAAAATATCAATAAAATATGTAGTATCTTCATTAAAATATATACTGGTACACTGGTATAGTTCATGACAAAATGTACTGCAGTAATTGTAGTTTTTACATACCTATTCTGTATCATTCTTAATAAGGCTGGGTGATTTCCTTGCAGCTCAAAGGCCAAGAAATGCTTAGAATATGGTTTTCAAAGATCCAAATAAATATTTTTAAAAAAACCAACAACATAAGACACATTAATTAAACTTTTTTTCTCGGCGCAGTAACAAGTTCCTTAGCATCAGTAGCGGTATTGACGATCTTGGAGAACCAAAATACGAGCTAGCCCTGGGGCTGCTGTTTGCCTGGATAATGTGCTTCCTGTGTCTCCTGAAGGGGATCAAAACCACGGGCAAGGTAAGGAGGTCATAAAGTTTTTAAGGGACAAAGTAAGGGTGTCCTGATTTTAAATCTACAGGGTAGATAAATTAAATGAATATCCCATGACAGCATCTTAATAACGAAGCAGTTTGTGTAACATCGTGTTTTGCCGTTTATATCAATATGGAAAGGTGATAATAAGAATTCATATATATACATGTATTAGACATGCGTGTATCACTGTAATTGGGAGATATTGTTTCTTTGAGAAAAAAGTTTTCAGGAATGGAACACTTTTAGATACTGATATTAAAATATATGTATTATAATGACCATTCTCTATTAATCTCCTTTAGTGGGAGAGCTTTGTGAAAAAAAAGGAAAGAAACATATTCAACATTTTCATACTTCAAAAATAATTAATTTTGTCCTAATAGATGGTTTTAAAACGAAAATTATCTTATGTGTAAAATTTTAAGGCAGATCTGATGGTAAAATGATTGGTAACCACCTAACCTCCTTAATCGATGCACAGATATTTTGATGTTTGCAATGTGAGGAATGCATTCACATTATATTGAAGGAAAAAAAACCCGATTGATTGATGTGAGTCCCATTACTTTTTGAGATGGACGATTTTTTTTTTTTATAAAATATACGAATTTTGTTGTTTGTTTCAGGTTGTGTACGTGACGGCCATCTTCCCTTACATAGTGCTGTTTATTTTATTTTTCCGGGGGATCACCCTGGAGGGGGCGGGGCAGGGGATCTATTATTATATTGTGCCAAATTTTGAACGCCTTCTTGACGCAAAGGTACTCACGTGAATTTTGTGTGATTGCAAAACTAAGTTTAGTGTATACTTGTAATGAATATATAAAGTTTATTACTAAAGATGAACTTTAACTTAAAAAGCGTATGACATATGTCGTCTGATAGAATGTTTCACTAAATAAAACTTTAGAATGACAATTCATATATAATAATCATGTAATTACCGCTTCTATTTGGTTGTGCATTTTAATGTCAATACGAAATCAAATGTCGATTTTCTTTTTCACGGTGTAACATCATTAGATAAAAAAAAAGTTTTGTTTGGTAAACGTTGAAAACACCAGACATGATCTATTTTAAGTTATTAGAGTAAAAGACGTAATTATATTTTACCACCCCCACTGCCTTTGGTTAGGACTCATTCTGACGAATCTTCTATCCCACAGGTTTGGCGTGACGCAGCCGTTCAGATATTTTACTCCATGGGGCCCGGGTGGGGCGGGCTTATAGCCTTGGCGAGCTACAATCGATTCCACAACAACGTGTTCAGGTGAGCGTCACATCCTAACGCCACATTCATTCAAATTTTGTATCAAATGAAATATTTAGTTTGTGTGTTGGTGTATACCTAACATTGGGTTAAATGTTTAAATCATGTTCGATATGCATGTAATGATGCTGAAATATTAATATGACTGACACGTGTATTAAATATTTGTGTCTTGTGTTTTGAAATAAAGAAATGATACTGTGATTGACCTATTTCAACCTTATCATTGTATATTTAATTATTCTACAAGTAAAAATAAGCCATCGTGAAAGCAGTGTTGAATGCATCCATAATTTACAATATATGACAAATGTTATTTCACCTTTACGAACATCTACTTATAATTCGGCATACAATATTCAGGGGCTGCATTACAGATAGAAAGTGCTAAAACTGCCAACACCATGAAACACTATTTAATATGAAATATTCAGGGTTTTTTGATATTATACAAATAAACAACATTCAAATGGAAGCGTATCGCTTTGACATGAAATATTCAGAAGCTATTGGCCGGGTTTCTATAAATCAATCAAAGTATACCTTGTACTTTATCTATATTTACCATCAGAATGATTTAGTAAACAACATGTTGTGTAGGACACATCTGTTGCCCTATTGATGTGGCTGTTTTATGATACGGCAAAACCTGTATGGATTGACAGTATATAAATAGTGCCTGTTTGGGAGGGTACCAGTTGAAATTGACACCCCGAGAAAACCATTGTCAACCGACGCGAAGCGGAGGTTGACAATGGTTTTCGAGGGGTGTCAATTTCAACTGGTACCCTCCCAAACAGGCACTATTTATTTTATTATACTGAATGTCTTAATTTTTATAGCAAATTTTACTGCTTTTATATAGAAAAGACGTGAATTCTACGGCGAACCGTACGCGCATAATTAACGCGCATGTAACAATTCGTTCTATCGGCCCGTTGCTAAGCGTGCGAGGGAGAGAGAACGGATTGTCAACTGCGTCTAAACCAATCAGATTGCAGTATTTAACATGAAAGTATAATAATATTACATGTTTACTATGACCTGCAGACATACAGATAGGTTGTGTGATGATCATTGATTTTAGGACCTATATTAAGGTTATTGACCGACTTGTGGAATCTGAAATACATGTATAACACAGTGTAGATATCAACTTAACAGTCTACATTCATATTTATACTTTATCGTTTATTTTCGTTTTTGATTATTTTGATTTCGGGTTTTTTAAAACTTTGAATATATACACTAGACGCGCATTTAATTTTTATCAGTACATGTACGTTATATGTTCATATAAATGTTTTTCAAGTATAAGTGAGAAATAATAAGCCAAAAATCAAGTTCAATTGGATTTAACAGTCTCTTTGTATACTCGGACATGTAGATTGGTTTTATTCTGCTAAATATATATAGTTACGTTTATATACTGTAGTAAATTGTTATACATGTACATATATACGACAACGCCACGGTTGTTAACGGAACTCTTTGTTTATCTCGGTCAGGGATTCCCTGCTGGTTTCGTTGGGGGACTGCGTGACCAGTATCTTTGGGGGCTTCGTCATCTTCTCCTTCCTGGGTCACATGGCCAGCCAGATGAATGTGGAGGTCCAGGACGTGGTCACCAATGGTAACGCCAGTATTACTACATTTCTTTCTTTTAACAATAAGCAATGTTTAAAAGGGAACCGGCCGTTATGAAGTATATGATTATACAATTGCTCTATTTGCGTATTTCGTGATGCGCTTTATCAATTGCAGCTAGCTCATAACACAATATCCACGGAATAACAGTGTTTCCTGCTAATGCACTTTTGTAACTTTTCATGTCCGGCATTCTTCGTCCAATCATGTAAAATACTATTGTATCATGTATAATTGTATATCATGACAATGATGACGTAGCTATTGTATCATGTGTAAATGTGTATCATGACAATGATGCAATGGCTATTGTAGCATGACACAAATTTTGCCCTTTATTTTTTTTTATATAACATGACGTTGACGTTACACAATTGTATAAAAATGTTGGCATGGCAAATTCGCACTGTTACACTGCAAGACTTTCACACTCGTCAAACAAGTCATTTATTACTGTTTGAACAGGGGCGGGACTGGCGTTCGTAGTTTACCCCGAGGCCATCCAGAGTCTTCCCCTCCCCACCCTGTGGTCAATCCTCTTCTTTCTGATGCTCATCACCCTCGGCATAGATAGCCAGGTACGTCAACAAACATTGTTCAAACGGGGAGTTTAATCAATAATAACACCCGAAAATATAAGACTAAATGAAATGTACGCGTATGCTGGTTCTTAATAAATATATATCTATATAACATTTTTAGAAACATGTAGATATTATGGTGGAAATAATCCACAATCCGTCTGATGTTGTTTCTGTTCCTCTGATCTGTATTCCAATACGTTTATACAGTTACTGTACTAAATATTTTAAAAATTCTTTTTTTTTTAAATTCATTGCTTGCAATTGGATGACGCTTGATAGAAAAGCACATCGGAAATTATATCGAAGTTTTTCTGTGCTCCGTGTTATTTATCTAGGCCACATGAATTGGAATGCATCTGTAAATCTTTGTTTTCAGTTCGCCATGTTGGAGAGTGTTCTGACTGGAATCGTGGACTATTTCCCCGGGCTCCGTTCCAAGAAGACCCTGGTCATGCTGGTGATCTCTGTAGTGTTCTACATCCTGGGTCTTCCGATGACTACGCCGGTAAACCAAATATATCTACTTCCTCAAGAACCCGTATCACTAAGGAACACGCGCTGATAGAATTTACGTTTTTGAAATATACCTGTAATTGTGTAACATTCACTTGAACTTGGGGGATATGTTAGTAAAAGCACCCCCCCCCCAATTTTTTTGCAAAGATACACATAACTATGTGCAAAAACTTTTTTTATTGCTTGTCAAGATTGTTTGATAAGTTCCCCCCCTACTTTCAATTTGCTTCCGACGCCACTGCATGTAAAGGCTGCAATCACTCGCGCATTATGAAACAATGTGTGTTTTTTTATCACAGGGTGGCATGTACATCCTGCAGCTGATGGACCACTACGTGGCCTCCTGGTCCCTCCTCATTGTGGGCCTGACGGAGGTCCTCGTCATCAGCTACGTCTACGGTCGGTATACTGTATACAGTGTTATTTTCGCTCCCTGTAATTTTCGCCCCTCTATCCTTCGAACCTTCTATTCAAATATAAAGCGCCAATTCAAATTCTATATAAACGTATTGCATTCCTTTTATACTATAGTGATCTTTTTGGCGGAATACACTTTTGCTAAATGTCAGTAATACATATAACCATTTATGAATACATGTACTAGTAGATAAAATGAGAAATTAGAAGGATAAAACTAACTTGTTAGAAAATGAATTTCCACTATGCTGGACACGCTAAATATAAGACGTTGATGTTTAGAGATTTGTGCAATAAATTTACGTCTATAATCTGTATATGCATATAATCATTCTATTTACTCTTCAAGGAATCAACCGGTATTTGAAGGATCTTGAAATCATGCTAGGTAGACCGCCATTTTTGTGCTGGAAGATTTGTTGGATGTTCGTTAGTCCCATCATTATATGCGTAAGTACTGGTATATGTAAAATTGAATTGTAAGTAAATACTAGTATACTAGTATAAAAGACAATCTTTTTAAAATTATTTTATTCCTATTCAAAGAACACTGTTAACTCCTTGTTCCAGATAATACTGTTAATGACCTGTTATTATCTCCTTGTTCCAGATAATACTGTTATTGACCTGTTGTTATCTCCTAGTTCCAGATAATATACTGTTATTGACCTGTTGTTATCTCCTTGTTCCAGATAATACTGTTATTGACCTGTTGTTATCTCCTTGTTCCAGATAATACTGTTATTGACCTGTTGTTATCTCCTTGTTCCAGATAATATACTGTTATTGACCTGTTGTTATCTCCCTGATCAAGATAATACTGTTGTTGACCTGTTGTGACCTCCGTGTTCCAGATAATACTGTTGTTTGCGTGGGTCGACTACTCCCCCATTCAGTACGGCAGCTACTCCTACCCTGAGTGGGCGGAGGCCCTGGGCTGGATGATGTCCTTCTGCTCCATCATCTTCATCCCCATCGTCATGCTGTACAAAATCAACAAGGAGGACGAGGGAAAGAACGCGTGGGAGGTAGGGCTACATGCATGTTGAATGTAATATACTAGTGGTTGTAGGGGTATTACTATAAGTAACTGTCTTATCATATTAATCGTGATTCCAATGAGTTTTCTGTGATTTGCAACGAATAAAACGTTTTGATTTCACGCTAAAAAATTCCTTGTTGCGTGTAAATACAATTTATAATCTGCAAAGTTCATATACGAAATTCATAATTCTGTGCCTTAATATTTCCTTTTGGTTAGAATTAAAAAAGGGATTTCGACCGCAAAACAAACAAATCATTGTTACATTTTGGTGAACTGAATCTTTTTTCTATTGTTTTAAGAAAGTGAAACTACTGTGTACCCCGTCCCGGGAGTGGGGCCCCGCCCTGGTCCGTCACAGAGAGCTAGTGGACTACGTGGACGGGTTCGTGGTGGATCCCTGGGTAGAGAGGAGGAGCCACCAGTACGTTAACTACGGATATGACGC
Organism: Magallana ariakensis; assembly: GCA_020458035.1. Classification (NCBI taxonomy): domain Eukaryota; kingdom Metazoa; phylum Mollusca; class Bivalvia; order Ostreida; family Ostreidae; genus Magallana; species Magallana ariakensis. The sequence goes on from CM035813.1 coordinate 49,360,402, forward strand.
ATCAATGGTATGTTTATACATCAATGGTATGCTTATAAATCAATAATAAATTTATTATGCTTATACATCAATGGTATGCTAATACATGTAGCATCATACATGTATAACATTGGATGTTTAATTAATTTAATGTTGGCGCGTCATTTACGGTCGCCAAAAGAGCAGGCAAATTGAATACTAGTAGCACGCGAAAGCAACCACATCATGTTGCATTCATCTCTAATGTAATTGAATAAGTTCTGCTTACTCATAATACATGTATTTATAAACGGCGTGGTTAAGTTATTTGTTTATTTCTTTTTGGAAATTTTTAAAGCTATTGACATTGGTGAATGGAATAATAATTCACTCATTTTATGATTTAATTTTATTTTGATGATATTTTTCTATCTGCAGGGAAGCCATACGGCGACAGATGCATCCCGCCATTCCTGGGCTTCCGCTTATACCCAGAATTCCCACGTGTCATATGAATCCGCTGTTTGACCTATTATACTTTAACCGTTTTAAACATGAAAAAAGTCCCGGAATAATCAAATTACAGTAACTGTGCAATACCTTATATTCATCATGTAATCAAAAACCATTTATATCATTTTATACTCATGTAAATCCTTTCTTAATCGATATACTCATTCTGTAACAAGTGTCTGTATGATGTATTAACAAGTATTGTTCGTAATGGTATAAATGCTTTTTAATTTATCAATGTTTTGACATTTTTTACACATTCATTGATATTAAAATGTACATATTTCTTTTACTCCTTGGAGTTCTTTTTCTTGTGTTTTTTTATTAAAAAAGGGGGCACTGTCTTAATCTCTTCATCGATAGAGGAATTGAGTCGAATGACGCTTAAATTTCCATGGTGACTATATTCAAAATGTTCTGTTATATATATCTTGAGAAGAAGTTAAAAACCTTTAGGCTCTCATATTTTTCCTGTCTCTTTGTTCCCTCATTTCGACAAATTTGAAAGATATTCACCCAAGGATGCATTAAAAACGGTAAACATACAGAAAGATATATACATGTACAGACAGACGGGCGGGCAAACATATACTGTAACAATGAGATTAGGAAATCTCATTAAAATTTTGCACCTTTAGCTCAGGTGAGTTATAAACCAACGAAACACATGTGTAACACCAGTTTCTTTTTTATCGTTAAACAAACAACAAACGTTTCATTCGGTGACAAAAATAAATAACAAACAAGACACAAACTCCGTAATTATTGAACACACAATTAGTGGTTGCAAGGCAAATGGGACTAACTTATCACTCAGGAGTCGGACACCACTGCATACACATGGACGACTTCTGTTCCGTCTGTCCTTTCCTCTTGGTAAATGATGCGATCTGTGCCATACATGGCTGCCAAGTTGGCTGCTGTTGTCTCAGAAATGCCGCCATCTTGATCAAATGCAATTTCGGACACGGTGGTTTCCACGCCCTCGTTCTCAACTTCCGGATGGAAATCTTGCGTGGAGATGACTTCCTCCGTGATTTGCTGCAAGATGTCGTCTGGAGTTTCGTTGGGCAGGTTATCTGTTGTCTGCGTTCCAGGAGGCAGTGTGAAATACGTTTTCCCGCCATCCGTGGTTGCTATTACAACTTGGTCGGCGGTGTTCGCATCAATTGTCTGTGACGCATCAATGAGGCGGAATTCAGTGGCGTTTTCAATCTGTGAGGGGAATTCTGCAAGAATTGATCCCTCGGGTTGTGTGGCGGGAACTTCGAACATTGGCGAAACAATGTGAAGAATAGATCCGTCTTTTTCTTGAATTGTCGTCATCTTTTTTGGAGTTAGCTGAGTATTACCCGTTTTCTTCATTGGGGAGGCTACAGGCGTATGGACGGTGCTTTGATTCTGTGCATTTTGGTTAATGTTCATAAGTCCATTTATATTCTGAATTATGATATGTTTGCCGTCGATTTCCGCGTGGATTTCGTTCTCAGTGATGTGTTTGGTGTTGAGGTACTTGGAGGGGCTGTCGACGGAGATTTCCTCTGTAGGCACGGCCTGCAGCTGCACGAAATACCCGTCCTCCACCTCAACCAGCCCGTGCTCTTTCACCAAGTGGTCCGCAAACTGCTCCTGGTTTTCGTACGTTCCCAGACAGAGTTCGCACACGTTTTCGTTCTCGCTTTTGTGGTCTTCAATGGTGTGTTTCTCCAGGGACTCGGCGTCGGGGAAACTCATCATACAGATATCACAAGTGTTCAGAACCCCGTCATCGTCGTCATCATCCTTGTCCGCCTCCGGGGCGATTTCGGCCCTCGCCCCCGGGTTATCCACCACCACTACTTTCACAACTTGTTCCAATTTCTCCGTGGGGTGTTCGATGGCCACGTGATCCTTGAGTTCTTGCTCAGTGGGGAATTCCCTCTCGCATTTAAAACAAGTGAATGCGATATATTTCTGCTCGTGCGATCTCATATGTTCCTTGCACATTCGCTTGCTAATAAAACACTTTCCGCAAGTCTCGCATTTGAAAGGCTTCTCTCCTGTGTGCTTTCGCATGTGCACGATCATTGCAATTTTCTGTGAGAAGCATGCCTTGCAAATGCTGCACTGGAATGGCTTTTTGCCCGTATGACATCGCATATGCTGGTTTAAGCTGCCCAACTGATAATAAGATTTGTCACACATGTTGCATTTGAACGACTTCTTATTCAAATGGGTCAGCATATGACGTTTTAGATCTTCGTTCTGGTAATAGCGCTTCTTACAGATTCCACACACGTAGTTACGGACTTGTGAGTGAAGGAACATGTGGCGACGAAGATGCGTGGCTTGAACGAACCCCTTCCCACAGATCTTACACACGAACGGTCTCTCCCCGCTGTGGATTCTCTCGTGATTAAGTTTTCCCGCCTTTTCGGTGAATCTCTTGTCACAGATGTCACAGGCGAACGGCTTTTCTCCCGTGTGTCCCAACATGTGTCTGCTGAGGTGTCCCAAACTGAGGAAGCCCTTGTCACACTCCTCGCAGCGGTACGTCTTCCGCTTCATCTCCTTCACGTTGTGGAAGGCGATCATGTGTTTCTTTAGCGTCTCGGGATCCTTGTACTTCTTTTCACAGAACTGGCAGTCATGGTTCCTTTCCTCCACGTGCACGTACATGTGGCGCTTCAGGTGGCCCTGTTGGAAGAACCTCTTGTGGCAGACCTCGCATTCAAACTTCCGGTCCTCCACATCTGGGTGCTGCTTCATGTGATTTTGATAGGCGGTGATTCCCGTTAAGACCTCGTTGCAGTACTGACACTGGTAAACTTTGGGCGCGTTTGGATCGATGCCAATAGCAAGGTCCTCTTCGTGCCTCTGTTCATGCTTCTTCAAATACTTCAGAAGATGGAAACTTTTGCCACATAGGGTACACAGAAACCCGTTTTCGTTGTGAAACATCTGTTCATGGTCTCGTAAATGAAACTTGAACAGGAAAGTTTTATCGCACTGGCTACATTTATGCTTCCTTTCTGCATGGTTGGTGTACCAATGGACCTTCATCTTTCTCTTCAGTGGAAAAGTCAAGTCACAATTCGGACACATGAAGGGGTTCATTGCAGAGTGGCATTCCTCTAAATGTGCCACCTTCTTAGTTAAATTCAACGACACAACATCACAGAAATCACAGTGTAAAGGTGTCTTCTTTATCCCTGAGGAGTGAGTCCTATCTCCAAACATGGTAACATCAAAGTGATCAGGTTTATTTTCATTTTCTGGAGGTCCTACTTTCCCTTTCCCTATTCTCTTATAACCGTGACATTTTATCTGATGAATGTGCATATCGTACTTCCTTAAGAAATTCTTTGAGCATACCTCACAGATGAAGCTCTTCTCACCAATGTGAATTTCGTAATGTCTCTTCAGAATAGCCAGTGTTTTGAATTTCATTCCACATGCGGGACATTCAGTTCCCTTCAGGGCTTTGATTGGATTATACTCCTCTTCATCATCGGAATCGGGAACTCCTTTCTTCTTCTTCCGTTTCACTTTCTTCAGCTTTGTGCCCGGTGGCACATCTTCCGGGCGTACGATGTTTCCGGCGGCTATCTTCACGTAGCCGTGGATGGTGACCATGTGGTACTCCATGTCCCAGGCTCGTTTAAACTTCTTATGACATTCTTCCACTTTACACTCTATAACCTTTTTGGCCTCATGGTGCTCCACGTGCTTTTTGAACATCAGTTCATTTTTCATGGTTTTCTCGCACAGGTTGCACCTGATCCTACCGTCCTCCAAATCCTCTCGGTAGTCCTCTTCGTTGTAATCTTCAGTGACCTCCTTTTTGACCTCCACTGATTCGGCTATTTCTTTTAGTGTCTGAACAGCCTGTTCCACACTATCCGTACCCAATTCATCTGGTAGATCAGACTCGTCAACCTGTGTCCCACTGTCAAAAGTAATACCCTCTATGTCTGCTATGAAGTCATTTCCAGAAACAACCGAAAGAGTTATTTCTCCATCTTTATTCACTTCTGAAGCCACCCTAACAATACCATCTCCACCTGCTATACCATTTCCCACCTCCAAAGTGGTATCTTCACCACCACCACCACTACCACCATGTACTTCCATCAAGTGGTTACTGAATTCTATTTTCTCTTGGAAAACCAGTTTACAGGTCTCGCACTCAAACTCCTTTGCCTTACAATGAACAAGGTAATGGCTCTTCAGAACTTCTACAGTTTTGAACCTTTTCATACACACAGGACACACTGGGTTTTTCTCTGTCTCAGGAGTAATGACTAGGGGTGCCTCCATCTTTCTTCTCTTGGTATCCGGTTTGCTGTCCCCGGTTGTGCTGGGGGATTCCTGGTTCTGTGATTCGTAGAATTCCTCCTCGTAAGGTTCTCCTCCAAAACACTGGTACCAGTCCATGAACACAGACTTCTGCTGGAACTTGGCATTTGGAATTTCCTGATCTGGAAAAAAAAACACCAGAAAATATAGGATAATGTAGGAACTATAATTAACCCTCATAAAAATTTGAATTATTCATCCAAAATCTACACTTTCATTAAGAAATGTAAAATTAATATAATAAACATGAATGAATATAAATTATTTTGCAAACAAATGAAAATATTGTAATTTTTCCTTCATATTTTGCCTTTGAATATGTAGAGGGACGGTCTGCTCCTGTATGATTTTTACATACGTTTTTGTTTATATAATTATACACATCATAGTTAAAAATGGTACTTGAGCAAGCATGCATTGATATTTCCAGTCGAAAAACCATCAGAAAACACTAATATTTTGCTCCAAAGTAAACAAAATACAATCTTCATGATGTCATTTCTACATTATAATGTCACTGGGGTGAAAACCTTTTATATACTTATTTTCAATATGATTTCAACTACATGTATCTTGAACCTTATTTTTTTAAGCTCTCTTCAAAACTTTAAATTTGGGGCAAGAAATGCATACCGGGTAATACTGCATGTAGTCCTTTACAGTAAAAATAATAAATACTTCCCCTCTTCCTAAAAACCATTCTAAAATAAAACTGGTTTTTTCTAATTTAACAACATGTAATATATTTACCTGAGCAATAGGCCACAAACAGGTTCTTAAGCTCACTTCTATCGCCCAGAAACTGGAGTCCCTTTTCTGATCCGGAAAATCCATAGTCCTCAAGTCCCATCACGGATGAGAGGATCAAGCTCTCCATTCCTGCTGTGGATAGCTCCTTTACCTGAAGCGAAGCAGGGAGATTCATATTCATGTTTATACTGGATATGAGTGAATCTCATTTGAATATTTGTATTTGAGGTATATGTACTTAATAAATGTACTTATTTTCCTTATTCTTAATTTTTTCCTAAATATCAATTATCTGTTTAAAGAATGACAAAGTGAGGTTTTAAAATACATGAAAATACATGTATATGTGATAAAAACTTGATATGCTAAAAAAAAAACCCACAGTTCCCTTCAAATCATCTTGCATACATACCAGGCTTTGAAGCTGTTTTTCTACAATTTTCCAGATAAATCTTGAGTGCTCTCCCTTCTGAGATTCTCTTAACATTTCCCCTGTAATTTCATTAAACAAGTACCTGTTACAATATATTACTATGCACTCCATCATACATGCATTTCTTTTACAGGTTAGATGGCTTAAATACATGTATATTGTGACTACCGTATCTTTCTTTGAAAAGTTACATTTGTAGATGTTGTTTGTAATTTATTTGATAAATAATTTTTTATAACCCCCCCCCCTTTAAAAAAAAATGCAATGGAAATATTATTCAGTATTGTTATTAAATGAATCAAAATGCCCTTACCTCTATCGTTTAAGACTTGCTGCAGGAACTCCTCTGTGAAGCCCACTCTCTCCTCAATGAACTTGATCCCTTTCTCTGAGCCATTGTACTGGAAGGTGAACCCCCTCAGCCAGTTTGTCATCAGTAGGACCTCTATACCTGCCTCCTTCAATATGTTCACCTGTAACACACACAGAAATATGTCACAACTCATCTCTCTCTCCCCCCTCTCTCTCTCTCTCTCTCTCTCTCTCTCTCTCTCTGACAAAGTTGTTATAAATGTTTATGTTCATGTATGGTGTGTTTTTCATTGTCAAAATTTTGATAACTGTTTCTCTATTTCATAACTTCAGAAGAAATATAACTATATACAAAACTGAAGTTGATCCCAATGCAGAGATATTTAAAAATTATTTTTTTTTTAAATTGAATGATCAAATTGCAAGTATTGCATCAAATGCAAAAGAATTATACTCAAGGCCTGAATTACCAAGGTAAGAAACTGAGGTTGAACCAACTCCCAGACCCGACTCTTTTCATGATTATTGCTGTCTTCCTCTTCTGTTTCATATTCATCTGAGTCAACTTTCATTTTTCTTTTTCTCCCTCTCTTCTTCTGAAGTCTTTGGGGAGTCTCTGTTTTGGATGTGTTGTTTGTGGAGGATCCAATATTTTTATCACTACTTGCTTGCTTTCTATTGGGGGATCCAATGTTTGGGACACTCTCTGACAAAGGGAATTTTCTAGGCCTGCCTCTCTTTCTTTTCACATCTCCATCTGTCATGTTGTCTTGGAAATAAAAGTATTAAAATCAATTAATTGAACTGCCAAAAAATTGCAATAATTTTTTTTTTTTTTTTTTTAGCAAATTTTCAGTTTCATGAACACAATTCAAATAAATCATTTACCACTGTCTGTTTTGACTGGTGATGAATTTGGGGAGTGTTCAGTTTCTCCAACCCCTTCCTCAGTTGAACTTTCACCCTCTGAATCTGCATCTTCTGACCTGTTGACCTTCACTTTGATGTAAGATGAGTATTTCTGGTTTGGTTTGGGAGTTCTTGAACTCCTTCTGCTGTTTGTGGTTGCCATGGAAATCTGAAAAAATACCCATGTTTAACATATCATTTTTAGGATTTTTATTTCATTATTGGTTTATACAAAACAGAATGTATATAGAACAGTTGCCATTAATTGGGATTAAAGCCATATACATGATATACCGGTATATGTAAAGTTTTGATGATGATGTAAAGTTTTGATGATATTCAACATGTCGATCAACTTTTACCAGATAAATTAATCAATATCACGCCTTAAGTAATGGGAGTTCATTTATAATTGTACCGAATTCAATTGGATAATTTACTTAATTTATACTTAAAGATTCTTTTTCATTTATTAATTTCTCCTAAACACCCACTATGAGTGCATAAAATGAAATAAAAACTAACTTATCTACCATTTTCACGTACATGTTCTGATTGTATACGTTTATATAACAACTTGGTTTAAGATCCACATCAACCAAGTTGTTTACATGTTCAACTTGATTCAATGTTTAATAAAATTTGATGTCTCCATTTACGCATTGAATGCATATTTTTGGATGTCATCGGTCCTCTAACACACCAAGCGGTGCAGACAAATTTAATACCGCGCGTTAGCATTCAATGCTTATATTTATATTCATACTAATGTCTAAGTATTATTATGAAATATATGTTTATTGTCGCTGTAAAGCCATTATATACGCTCTTAGTCAGGGATATGTAACATACATGGAACAGCAATATTAGCATGCTATTTAGTTTGCTTACGAAACTAAAAATATAGTGCCAGAAACTTTGTAGAGAAAAATATTTTTTATTTAGGAGTAGATATAATTTAATGATTATTTTTCAAAAGTACATATCAGACTGGTTATGTAAGTTTGAACGTTTCATTTAATCTTACAAAAATAAATAAACTCAAAACACGTAGAGATGTTTATATTTGTGCACATGGCGCATGAATTATCAAAGTGTATTCATAGAAAATTGAATGTCGCAGATTTCTAATGCAAACATAAGGGAAGTCCGAAATATCTACCGTTTTCTGGCATGTAAAATATCAAAATCGTTAAAAAAGCCAGGGATTTTGATATTTTACATGTAAATATCAAAATCATTAAAAAAGTTTTAAAGGAAAACAGCAGATATTTGCCGTTTTCCTGGCTTTTTAAATGATTTTAATATTTTACATGCCATTCCTGGCATGTAAAAGATCAAAATCGTTAAAAAAGCTAGGAAAACGGCAGATATTTTGGACTAATATAAGGGGAAATATACACTGAATGTACTAAATATATGTGCATGTACAGTGTATATATACGTCCCAATTTTGTACACTGCATGTCCCTACTCAACTGCAAAATGCACTGCTATATCACAGGGGCTTGTGTAGAAGGAAAAAAACATCGTTTAAAGTGGGTACCTCGGAGGAAAAATCCTAGAATCCTCCGAGGTACCCACTTTTTTAACAATGTTTTTTTTCTTCACAAGCCCCGTGGCTAAATTGTAACGTTAGTTTTATTTAAACAAGCATACACCAGACGCAGAACTATATACGAAAATCTAATAAGAGACACACAATTAAGTACATAAGTATGTGTAGTTTCTAATGGAATACGATTTTTTCCCATCAATATTTTTTCTCGTTTTGAAACCGAGTCTCCCAAATTCAAATTTGTCCGATAGGTACCTCAAACACTTGCTTTACACAAATACGATATAAAACAATAAATAACTATATTAACAATGCCGTCTTAGCGATAAAGAATCGACAAACTTTAAAGATTTATTCGATAAAAGTGGACATTACGCTTGGTCAAATCTGAGGAAAAAATGGCGGACTCGGATCAAGATGGAAAACATGAATCGATACGCATTTCAGAGAAAAGTTGGTTACTTCCTTTAAGAAATAAAACCTTTGTAGCAATCAGTAATATCTCTTGTACTTACAATTGAGCAAACACTTTTCTCAAATTACAACACACAGTGTCCTCAGTTTGTATACATTTTCTTTTTAAATGCCGCGACCCGGATGGCAGATTTTAGCTTTTCCGGTTTTTCTAAAATACGAAACAAATAGCAAATCCGTTTTAATCCGGAATGCACGAACAGACAAATATTTTTTGATTTACGCATTTTGACAAAATAATATAATAATTGTTTTAATCCGGAATGCACGAACTGACGAAATGTTTTTCATTTACGTATTTTGGGAAAATATTTTTTAAAAAGCTGTATTTTAAAAATTATAGGTTGAAGTAAAAAATATATAAATTATACGTTATTCTGTACAAATTATATAAGATCAATTTTTAAAAATACACATTCAAAATAACCACAATGAATATGATATTTTTTCAGCGCTCAAATGGTAATCTTTTAATTTTAAAAGATTTAATACATCTGCAATCTGGCGTGTCCATGTCTCATATTTCACAAGGGGGAATGTATATACGTAGTTCCGTCCTTTCGACTCCTCAATTTTTGAAAAGGGAAGCAAAAAGCCATTAAATTGTCCCTCAAATCGAAAACGTTAGCCAGTTTTGAAGTTGGAACAGAAAAACAAATACTGGAAGCCTTCTCTCCATCATGTCCATATGACATACATATACATCTTTCAAGTAATGACGAAGTATCAGTTGGGGTTGTCTATCTTTATGTCTACTGATTATATGTACGAAAGGATGACTGCACTTAAGGACATGCGATATTTGCGAGAAAATAAACTTCAAAAAAAAGAATTTTTCTTTCAATTGCAGAAATGGTCCACATCTAAACTGCAACTTTACGTAATTGCGTTACATAAAAGTATGTTGTTACCAAGTACGAATTTGTTTTCATAGGCGGGGGTCATCACGATTTCTTGAATCTTCATACGATAATGAGGACGCCCACTTTTATACTGACTTCGTACATAGTCAGCGCATGTTTGTCTATTGTTCTCCGTTTAACAGTAGTTGTATATTTGCATTATCAAAGTTATGTCAAAAGGAGATTAATAGACAAACATGCGCTCATGGTTAAAATGAGAAAAAACTGTTTCTTCTTACTTTCGCTTTCCCTGTTGTAACCAAGGGTTGATGCATGTTGAATATTATAATTCACCACGTGATCTCTCACCTCAGGTAACTTTGTGAATACAAAATTCTATCACGTGACGTATAAGGTAGCGTGTTATGTGCTAACTAGGACAATGTTTTCGAACACGTTAAGTTGTCAAGCATTGATTTAAAGACTTCTGAACTTTCCTGGGCGTGGTCAATTGTTGAAACCATAGTAAATAATATACTTGTACCATATATGGAATAGATAGGGTTATGATGAAAGAGTGATCACATAAACTTTTATACATAGCATTGTTATTCATGCCAGTCTAATTTTAGTACCATTCTGATAATGTCAGCTCCACCTCTCATGCATATTAATATCGATCTAATGTTTGGTCAAGGGCAGACAAGCAAAAATTCTCCTTTTTTCGAAAGTTGTAAGGAGAAAAACATAGAATGAGCTTATTGTATCACAGTCTAAAATCTTAATTCATGTTGGAAATAGACTAGACTCTTTAAAAAATTTTAAAAAAGTGATATTAGGTTAAGAAATAAACGCAACAGAAGCGACCGAAAAGGGCCCAAAACCCGGCGCTAAGTGCAGTCATCCTTTGTCAGTATGCTATAATATTCGGGATGGGGAGGGGTGGAGGTGGGGGTCCGGAACCCTAAAACGCGTGTTTCATTCAATTGTTGCATGTCAGTGCCCGGTTAGGATTAAACATTGAATTCTTATTGACAAATGTATTGATCGTCTTGATGACTCCTATATACTGATTTTACTCACTGGTGCTTGGGGTATATTTTTTTTATACATAGCTTATTCGCGTTAATTGTGATTTTTTTAGTGTAGCATACATCAAGATATAATTAAAAGAGTAAATGATGAAAAAATCGATACAACTCGTGAATGTTGGGGTGAATATTATGGGGGGGGGGGTCCCGTCCCCAAGCATCTGTGTTTAAATTTACTATACTAAAAAATATTGCTTAGTGAAATTTTAAAAAAATGTTAACATTTGTCATCTACGTACACTATTGTTGGACGAGTTTTAAAAATTAAGACACTGGTCATTCATTATGCAACAACCATCCCCAGTTAGTACACTAGCTAGTTCTGTAATACATGGATTCGTAACTGAATTCACAAATCGTGTAGTTGTTATTCATTTCACCCTCCCCCACTTCACTATTGATATTAGCCGTTAGATATCAGAACTGTAAATACATGTACATTGTAATTCAAAAATATAAGGGGTACACGTATTTTAATGTGATTTCATCATGCAGTCAAATCGAAACATACATGCATGATGCGCGAATCCAACAAGTATTTAAGGAAATTGCATGGTTAGCATTTAATTATGCTTTATAAATTTGCATAACTGAGTTGGAATCGGTGTATTAAGAATGAGACAAAGATGGATTGAGATAGATCATTTCAACATCAGCATTTATATAGAGACCATGATATATGGTCGATAGTTTTTTTAATGCAACAGAGACTTTTCTGTGGCTCTTCATTTTCCAGGATATTTGTGAATTCTTATTCCAATTTAAGAAGGAGTACTTTTGTCACTATTAAAAAACCGAATATATACATTTAAATAGAAAATAAATGTTTATGCAATATAAGTTTCAGATTATAAAACTATAGACCGTGTGGTATGTCATGGTCAAGAAATGTCACATGTTTTCAAGATCACGACCATATTTTTCCAGAGGAAAGTGTTGTTATTATGAAAATTAAAAAAAAGGGTTCTTGTTAAGTTTCATATTATTTTTAAAAATTGGTAAAATATTAATTTTCATTTTGGTGTAAGTATACCTAATGCATGTATAATTTTATGGGTATGTATACCACACCGTGGCACATGTATTACACCTATACCCATTACATTTGGAAAAAAAATATATTCGAAAACCATAATCCAAATCATTTAGATTAGTAATTAGTAACTTGTATAATAAAAAATTAACAGGCGATTCTCTATATAGGAAGCGTATTGAAAAATGAATGGCCAAAAACAAATTAGGTTTTATTACTGGGAATTCACAACCTATAAGCTGTTTGTTTTAAAACTTGTTTTGTTTTGATCAAGAGATTTTTGAAAACTAATTATTCACAAATAATCATCTTAATTACCAGATATAAAGGGGATGTCCCAGCCTTATTCCTACATCACAAAACCTAAGATTTGAGCGGATTGGTTGATCATCAAAAGAGGTGATCTCGTCACGTGTCGATTTCATCTGCGGTTTACTTAGCATGTTAATTGTTCCTTATTTCTGTCAACGAGTTTGATGTATATATGTGTCAAATTAATTGTCATTGACGCAAGCGCCTAAAATTATAATCTTCAAACTCCGATATAAATGCATCTAAAAGTTTTCACCTGGAAACTTCACAAGTAATCAAGGTTTCTCATAGGTAAGCATTGCATCGAACTGAGAGAAAAAATGTGAAAAAATCCCAGTAGATACATTATTTGATAAGAAACGTTCAGGATACAAAAGATATGAATACCTTTTTTTTATTTTTCTTCATTAATTTGTTTTAGATTTCTTTTCGCCGAATTCTAAACATGAAGTTTGGAATCTGTGTTATATTGGTCGTCTTGTGGACGTATACCTTGGCATGTAAGTACTCCAATCTGGTTCACAATTCGGTACACTAGTATTTCCGGATTCTTCTTTATTAATTCATTACTGTCAAATTCACTATAGGTGCAGATCTATATCAAACATGTACATAATTATACAGTACTGTTATGAAGTTTAAAATTTCATGTAAACTTAGCTTAACAATTACTTTTATTTACCGTCATAATTACGTGTTAAATGTACATGTATATATTGTATGGTTCTAAAATTTATTTAGACTAGAAGTAGATTTAAATTACTATATTAGACGAAATTGTCAAATGCGTAATCCGTAATAGTTTTATTTTATGATATATAGAAACAGACTTTTAAAAATTTATAATAATTCATTATTCATGAAATATACTAGTACATATGATTAAATATAAAAATACAATTACGCATTACATTATTACATTTCAGATGACCGGGACTGCCCCGTACAATCGAAGGTAAAATGTAACTACAAGTATGACGTCCCTTGCTCATCGACATCGGACTGTGAACGCAAAGGGCGCCGGAATCAGATATGTTGTCCCGACGAAGGGGGCCACCCCGTGTGTACACCCCGACGCCCGGGCACGTGTCCCTTCGTCAGAACCCGCCACTGCCGGGCCAGTAACATCGTGAAGACAGCCTGTTCCAAAGACAAGGACTGTCCCCTTCCCGCCAAATGCTGCATGAACTCAAAATGTAGGAATTACTGCGAGTTTAACCCAGTTTTAGGACGCGGGTACAGTGGTTAAAAATGAAATTTTGTCAGTGTTTTTTTTTTTTTTAATTTCGTTTTGATATATGGATTTATTAATTGTTGCTGTTGTTCATTTTTTTCTAGTTTTTTAAATGGTTGTTGAATTTACGTATATAGTTACATGTAGTTTGAAAAAAACTTATCGAGTTATCAGTGACTTTGTCCCCTTTAAACCACGCTTTAACTTTGAGTTATTGTATATTGTCACGTACTTCAAGGTCGTATAAAAATTCAAATGAATCATTGCCCGTGGGGGGCAAATGTGATAGTTGTGGTTTTGATTCGAATTTAAATAAAATGTGGTCATATAATAATCTTATTGTTCTTTTTATATACTTTGATTTTAAATTTATTTTAATCAAATACTGTAGTTACGGATGTTTTGAGAGAGAGAGAGAGAGAGAGAGAGAGAGAGAAAGAGAGAGAGAGAGAGAGAGTTGTATACTCAAAAATATGAAACTTTACAGATACGCGTTCGTATGTAGACAATATAATGGTAGTGTCGTTGCGTATATTTAATTTCAAATTCAATTCAATATTGGAACAGTTTTAATATCTTTGGACAAAAAGTTAACATGAATATGCACACACCTTTTATCCCACTACATTTTTTCTTCCCATTACAATAATGATATGCGTCTTCAACATTTCTATACATGTACATAACGGACTTTGAACGATATTATATTCAAATAAGTCACACATTAGTATGCAGTTATTACAAAGTTTAGTGTGAATCATATTTTGAATCCTGTCTCCAAAAGAAAAATATGGTGGGGGAGGGTTTTTTTTTTTGCATTTGAAATATTATCGTTAGACAAATCCGATACATGTATATTATAGGCTATAAACCACTCCCATCAACTTTAACCCCACCCATAATATTCTATGCTTTCCAATATTGATATGAATAAATGCATTGCTCGTATAAGTATATATCTTAAATCCGCGTCCGTTAAGTCTGCCACTACAAAGAATGTTAGATCCGCCACTATGAAAATATTTTGATCACGTGACATTAAAGAGCCGGAAGTAAAACAAAGTACGTTGTCAAACCTTCTTCAAGCTCTTGTAATGAATAAGTGAGATCTTCCTATATTAAAGGATTATAATTAGAGCGCCGCGGTAGGCCACTCGGATGTAATTATACAGTCTAGGTTGTAATTATGGATTAAAAAGTGTAGGATTACGGAATGGTCCCTGCTATATCATGGATACAGGTAAGAATTTAAAACATCTGTGAAATAGTGCTCCAAGGTTTGAAAAGGAAAGTATGCCCCGCAGCTACACTTAGAATGGAATTTACCTTCGAATGATTACTTTTTGACTAATTCTGGGGGAAATATTGAAACATTTATCAAGTTTAGCTATATCTTAACCAGAGATATAACGTTAGTACCTATCCATGTGCTTGTTAAGATAAACACTCCGGATTTCCTCTGTTAAAATATTTATCTTCATATATTTCCAGAATCCAAAGGGCTTGCATTTTCGTCCATTTGCTTTTCTCAAAGGTTTAAACCAGAGTCTTTTTTATGTTTTGTGCTTATTTCTCAGCGAGAGAGTATGTGTGGTCTCCCTCTCTGCAAGGCTGTCTGTTTGTCAGTTCAAACCCCCAGCAGAAGCAGTGTTTATTTTTCTGGTTGTTGTTTTTTGTATACTTTGTATGACACATGCAATATACAACATTTTATGTATCCTGAATCATCATTTCATTTTTACACAATTGCCATTTTTTAAATACATATTTTGTGTTTGTACTGGTATAAGTCTGTCCCAAGATATTTATGCAGCACATTTGGTTAATTTTTAATTAAAAAAATATACATACATGTAAAAGAAGTGCAATTAAATTCGATGAAAGGGAGAATTTCTAAGATATCTTCATTGACACATCATTTTTCACTCGAAAAAAAATCACAGGATCGAAAATAGATTTCTTTCGGAGATTTATAATGGGGAATGTTTACATCTTTTCTCCATTCGGAAGTCACTTGGAATAATGTTTGTTATTGCCAAATTCACCTGTGTATACATACCATGATACAAAAACTTTCTTCACAATACACATTAAATACATCATGATTATCATACATACAGGGTGTCCCAGAATATCTGATACCATTTGAAATTTGTGTAAAAAAATTATATTTGGGCAAAACTTGTAAACTGTGACTCAAATAAAGAGTAAAACCTTTTAATTTTTTCCACAAAAATAGTTTGGGAGTAAAACGTGCTCTTATTTAAATTATGATGTCACAAAGTTGCATCATATGTCTTTGGTTGAATTGAATTTTAAACAAGATAAATCGGACAAGAGAGCAGGCATCTTCCATTTTTAAACATTATTATCAAACACAGACTCCATATATAGTTGTGCAAGTTATAAAAACAGAATATCCTGGGAAAAAGCGACTCAACAAGCAACAGATTCTTTAAATTGTGAGAAGATTTGAAGAAATGGAATCCATACAGTGGCTGTTGTGAAGAATTTTACTCATCTACTTAACGTCGTCATTGATCAAAAAGGACGTCATTTGGAGCACTCTTTAAAATTGTTGTATTTTTATAAGCAATGCCCAATTTGTTATTAACTTTTGAATGTTTGTGAAATTTGTTGAGTGAAAATTTACATCATATACATTTGTAAAAATGCATTTGATGTTTTGCTAAATAAATTTAAACAAAAGTTATTAAAAGAGTAAATGGTATCAGATATTATGGGACACCCTGTATGTACATGATAGATGGTCAGGCTTGCTAATGCCCTAGCTGAGACTAAGATTCCAATCCAAGCCCAAATATCACTAATACATGTGTATATTTAAACAATTCTGGTATCAAAGCAGTAACCATGTATCTATAATTAAGTACCATATCGGCATATCCAACATCAGGATTTTAAAATTTGTCCTTCCAATCATGAATTAAAAAACCCTAAATTTTTTAGCCTATTTCTGATGTGGGAACTACAACCTAGCTATGGAGTGATCAATGCAAAACAGCTAACTCAGCTTATAAAGTGACAATATTATGTAATTTTAATTTCGGAATGACTGCAAGAGGCTAGAACCATTTTAACAAGAGCTTGGACTTTCAGTGGGACGTAACTATCTATTTATTGCGTCAAAACAAGTTAAAATGACACTGGTTTCAAGCGAAATATACACCGATCGCGAAGTCTTAGCTCAAAAGCCAGACAAATCTTGTTGATTTCAAAGTGCCATATCTGAGTGGCCAGCAATGAAAAAGACAGACCTACGTCACATAGCTGTTTGACACAACTACCCAAAGTCCAAGCTCTTGTTAAAATGGTTCTATATTTTGGCATTGACAGAATATCTTAGGTTTGAGAGGGCTCGATGGTTGTGGCCATTTTTAGACTATATTGATCTCCTTAAGAAAAAGAGCTCTTATAAAAAAAAAATATAAAAATACCAATATTCAAAAGTAACATATGGAGTTTTTCTTTACAAAGCAATAATTTATATAAAGCATAATTTATGGCTTAAAAAAATTATATCTTAAAATTTAAGTTAGATCTGATTGTTAATTTGTTGACCATCCGGCCTCCTTAATTTGGTTTATAGGGTTACTTTTATTTGTTCAATGCAAGCAATGGGTGCAGGATACATATAAATACACTACTATTAAGTTAACGTGTTTGTACTAGCGGTATCAAAAAAAAAAATACAATCAACGCTTATCAGATAGTCAGATGTCTATACAAGAAGGAAGTGATTAAGGAAGTTCACCCAAGGTCATGCAGCCCTGCAAGCATCAAGGGTGCTTTATATAAACTGTATTATAGTCTTGAGTCTTAACTACTGTATCCATATTCCGAAACATTAAAAACTGCGCTGTAGATAATGAGAAGAGGCATGGGGATATATTACTTGTGAATATTGATGCATTGTTTAGTAGACAGGGATGTAGTCTGATTATTCTTTGAATGACCAGGCTCATTTTGATAATCATCTTGAAAGCAATTATAACTCGATCTTTCTTGCCTTCTAAGGAGACAGGATGCCCAACAAATTAACCATCAGATCTACCTTAAAATTTTAATTTAAAATATGATTTTTTAGCCATAAACCTTATTATATAATATATATATAGTAAACAAAAAATCCAAATATTTCAGGTTTAAAATTTTAATATTTTCCTATATCTTTTTAGACAGAGCTCTTTGTTGTAAGGAGATTAATATTGTCTAAAGATGGCTACGATCGTCCAGCCCTCTTAAAACAAGATTCACCTCCAATATTTAGTTACATTAACATTGTAATTTTTCAAAGGCAACATGACAAACAGGAGAGTAGTAAATTGACAATCAATTTACAGTCTAAGATCTGATGACTCACAAGATCAATATTAATTGATGACCCATGCATGGAAAAACCATTGTTTTTCATCCATTTTACAATTTACCTCTATAGACAACCTGGCATGTTCTGTAATATTTTCTAATTATATTGAAACCTGCTGGCAGGAATGTGTTTATCAAGCCTACTGCAATCAATGGCTTTTGAGGTTCTCTATGAGAGGGAATGTGTGAAATTGCTGTGGTATCATTCAATTATACATGAAACTTCAAACACAGCTGATAAAAACCAGTTGTACCATACTGGGGAACTAGTTGTGGGGGTTTGCTTCATTCATTTATTCCTATATGTAATACTACATTCAAGCCATATTGCATTTAGTACCTATAATCTTTTAATTGATGAACATGATGAAAGTGTGATCCAATTGTTTAAAAATTTTGAAATAATTTTAAAAAATCATCTAGACTCTATTAAAGTCTATTATACTACATTGTAGTGGGTTGTTGTATAAAAAAAAATGAAATTTCTTCCTTGTTGTAAGAGAGAGAGAGAGAGAGAGAGAGAGTAACCCAGTAATCAAACGTTCAAGACGTTCAAGACCCAATTCGTTCAAGAATCTGCCACTCTTGACTGACTGGTCACTGACAGACAGTTTTTAGACCTATATACAGAGGAAGGCAGAAGCAGGGCAAACTAACTGTGTCATTCACACAAGTAGTTTATACTGCAGACTGGTGCTTATTTATGAATAGACAGGAAATGTATAAAGAGGGGAGAGCTTGTATATTCAGAGACTGAATTGCTCTATGATTCATGCTCAGCTTTATTGTTGAAAACACAAAGTTTGGAGGTATTTTTTTTTTCATATCTCCCGAATGTTTCATTCAAAATGCACAGAGGACCGCGACTGCTGATTGGAGAGCGTTCATTACACACACACACAAGCACTTGACGTCTTTTTCGTATTGCGGTGCGTTGCTGGTTAGGGATCGCTAAAACATTGGCTTTGATGGTCTCACAGGGTATGCTTGCAATCTCAAGTACTAGTGAATGAAAAAGACATTTCCTACTCAGTAAAGTCAGTTGGCTGAGAGCCGCAACTTTTACTTTTGCTATACACATGTGATCATCACAAGAATTTTGTTGGAATGAAGGACTCCTTGTCGTTGGTAAACAAGGTCTGCACTCAGACAGGTAAATTAATAAGTTGTTCAGTTTGAAAATATTTTCACCTGCAAGTATGCATGTATGTGTAGATTGCTTAGTACTTATACTTACGGTATTTGTCTTAATATTTTAAAATGCATCATACCCAAAGCCTATTGCAGTTTCTTGCCGTTTTTATGTTAATTAAATCACTCTTCTGTAACTAATAAAATTTTCTTGCTTATATGTTAGCTAGATGACAGTGTTTGAGAAAGAATTTGAAATTGATGAAAGTGATGAAAGTGATGATGGTTGTTTGGATGTTGATGATGATAACATGGTGATGTATTTTTATTGTGCACTTGGGATACTGTAGATTCCTTATTTTACGCGAGTACTTAATTCCGTGTTTGAACAGTTTTGCATCAAACGGTGAGAATATAAAATTGTGAACGCCGAATTTATATCATAATTCTAAATAGTTTACATCTGTCCGAAAAGTAATAGCAACGATTTTTTAAAATCAACGAGATGTGTTTCTTGCGATTTTACGCGGATATTAATTCCTCGCATTTAATTATGAATTTACAGTTATGAAAGGAAGAACTTGATGATGCATTGCTTGCTTTATATGCAGTACTTATAACTTGGTCAACACTGATGATTTTTTTAAGTTCTTTAGAACGGTACATGTACAGTATTCTTGAGTTGAAGAAAAAGGGGTCAGAATTTTTTTTTGAATTTTTGTACATATTCTTGAACATATTCTGTAAGTATGGGAGTTGAGACCATAAGTTTTGTACTTTGGAAGGTGGAGTTTTGGTAGAAGTTATTTAACGAAACTTTCAACTATACTTCCTAGATCTGATCTTACCGTACCGTAATTGTCATGATAATTTTCTTAATAACATACTTTAACCGACATTATCATACTTGATGAAGGTCCATGTATAATAGTATACTTTTTACAAATACAAAATAAAATGAAATTTATGACATATCACTGTCAACTTTAATTGGGAATGGTCAATCCAGACAAAATTCAATGTGTACCATTTACAGTGGTTCACTGAAGGCACGCTGACATTTAAAAGTCCATGCAAAGGATCTTCTTTTCTTAATCTTGTAAATTAAGCAGTAGAATGTTTATGTTATTCTTCTTCAGCATAAAAGTTCTAGAATAAAAAGTAGAACTGGATTAGAAAATGTAAGTTTTCATTAAGTAAGTCGTAGGAGGGGGGTGGGGGTATAAATATAAATGTAAATGTAAAAAAATTCCTTGGGAAAATTTTAATGTTGGGAATTATGCATTGTGTGATTCTTCCTAGTATATATGTTGTGTATGTTTTACAAGAATCCTTTCTCTGCCAGACTTGTGCAAATTTTTACGTTAACTTAATCTCTTTATTCCGTACAGATTTATTTATAGATTTCATGAGGTTTAAAAAGTCTCAATTTGCTTCAAGCAGATAACATTCCTTAGTTTTTATGACAACATTAAAAACTCATTTTTTTTTCAAAGTCTGAAGCAGAGAAAAACATGGCCCATTATATCAGCAGGCTTTCTAAACGACTCTGATGTTCAACTTCAACACCTGGACAAAATGAGATAAATCTTGCTAATTATTGTGATTAGCATGAACAAAAAATGAAACAGAAAATTTCAAATGTTTAGATATTTTGGCAAGGGTCGTACTGAAAGATCTGATAAAAAGTAAATAATTATCATGTTTTTCTTATTCCAAGATTGAATGCTGATGCAGTCAAAATGCTGTTCATTTGTTTTGGTACAAAATTAAACCCATTTTAAGTGCTGGAATACTTTAATATGAGCATGCATGCAGTAAAGAACAACTACATCATAACCCGTGAACTACGATACTTAGCAATACACATCATAGAATATGCCAGCAGAGCATGCAGTTGCACTTGATTGAGAAATGTTAAAGCAATTAATATGAATATTCAAATGAAGTTATGAATGCAACTGATGGCTGCATGTATGCAAAATATTTATAGATATTGAAATAATAATAATACATGTATACATTTTATCTTGTTATTAAGTGAAAATAAACATATCATGAAAAAAGTTGATGTAAACTACATGTATTATTTTTTGGTGTAAAATGAGAACATGTTATATACTATCAGTACTACATTTGTACATATTTGTACATTATTTAGCAGGTATAATCCAAGTATCTCTTTTGAAAATCAGTTTACTTTAAAAACATACAGGATCTTAATTATTAATGCAACACTTTCTGTGGTCATTACCATGATTGTGTTAAAAAGTAAAAGGACTAATTTTCTCTCTTGATTTTTGGTACATGTAATACATGTACATAAACATCAACATGTATATCCCAAACAGCTATTTTAAAATTCATTTTAATTTGGAATCTTTCAAGATATATAATTAATTTATTAATGCACCACTTCCTTGGTGCTCTAATTATGTGTAGAAAATAAATATGTGTACCATTCATGACGTTATCTCCTTTGATTCATTTTAGAACCTGGGCCAATGACACAGACTGATGCCAATGCTAATAAGTAAGTACTAATTAAGATTCTAAAAATAGACATGACACAATTGCAGGTGTAATTATTCTGCTTCTTCCATTATTCCTAGTTTGTTTGGAAAGGGAGGAGTCGCTACTGCTAAAGTGATTAAATTACTCATTTATTGTTTGGGAAAACCCTAAAATACCTTCAGATCTATGTTGTATCTAAATATAAGGACACATGTTTCACAAGCTTAACATAAAGGTATAAATCTTGGATAACGCTGAGGACTCTTTAAACTATTGTGACACACGACTGTGGTTTTTGTATTTTTATGCAAGTCATACTCCAATTCAGGTTCTAGCTGGGATTATGGGTTTGCGATAATTGAATGATAATTAATTATAAATGTAACTTCAACTGTGAGATTAATGAAATGATATGCTGCTTAATGCAACTATGCTTAATATAAATGATAATTTCCAAACATTAATTATTAATAACATTATAATATCTTTTTTAACTGCACATACTTATACGTATGAATGAGTTCATCCTTTACATTTTCTGATACATGTACCGGTACTTTGAAATTGACCATTTATTAATATCATGAATATTATCGTCATGTTTTATTTTTAAACTACACCCATTATTAAGATACAAATCTAATAATATTGAATATTAATTGTTAACGCTAATATTCAATATAAATAGAACAAGAGGACGGGGATAGGTTTTAATGAAAAATTTTAAGAAAAAATTGCAAATTTTGACTTCATCATGTAATGAAAGTGACCTTCATGCATTTCTTGTGTGGCATTCTATGACCTTTGATATTTGGTTTACAAGTATCAAGAAAAGAGGGTTGTGTTTTGGTCTTTAGTTATGCCTGATGGGGTTTTCTCTTTATTGTTCAATGTTGTAGAGATTCTCTAACATGTGTAGTCAATTAACGATGCACTCAGTTTATTTGTTTAACGTTAATGGTGCTGAACAATGAAATAGTTGTTTTGGTTAAAGTAAAATTATATTGCAACAAAGGAAATAAAGGGAAATAGATGGTTTTAATGAATTTAAGGTGACATTTAAAAAAAATACAGAAATATTTTTACAAAGATAAAATATTTGTTTTTATTATCAGAGCTATCAGAAAGTTGATTTGTTAAAGCACTGCATGTTGATGGGAATCTGATGATAAGACATTTTCTCTCTGTGCAGAATTCAAAAATGAAATATGATCAAGACTTTTAGATAAGATGTAGGTTAAGAACTAAAAAACTGACATATTTTTTTTTTGTATCTATTTACAAAACAAAGCAGTGTTTTGAAAAACACACCATACATGAACATAAAAATTTATAACAACTTAAATGTCGGAGAGAGAGAGAGAGAGAGAGAGAGAGAGAGAGAGAGAGAGAGAGAGCAGCACAAATATTTTGATGCTTTGACCTTGATCACATATCTTATCTGAAAATCTCAGTAGGGAAGAAAAAATAATTTGTACAGGTCTGGATGCTCATGTTTTGAGATGTATATTTAATCATGCTGGGCCTTGCTTTTGATAGAAAAGCATCACCTTAGCACCTGGTGCAAACACATTCGGTTATCAGGAGTGAAAGGTTTCCATTTCCCAAAGTCTTAGATTGTGGTGTGCGTCTATGTGAGTTTGATGTATCGGGGGACTTAAGTTTGTTTTTGCTGGGAACTGAGTCATTTCTTCATTATCATGCATTTGAATCAGCATTTGAGATTGCATTTTTCTTTTAGAGAATATATAAATCCCTGTGGAACATTTACAATGTTTTTAGAGCTCTGTATAAATTATATTTGCCCCAGATAGTAGAAAATGTGGTATGGAGTCATTATCCATACATCAGTTGTTCATATATAATTTATGTATAAATTAAATTATTAACATCAAAAGAAATTTTTACATTCAATTGTCATTTTACAGATTTTTAAAAAATTCTTTTAAAATACTGAAATTTTATAATTTTTATGATAGCAAAATATATGAATCAAATTTAAATTTGGTAAAAAGTCAACAATCAATAGATAGATATCAATAGATATCATGTCCTTTTAAAATTTGTTCAAAAGATTCAAAATAACATACACTCAACAAAACTTCTAAGTGTTCATCCAGTAAAATGTATTTCCAATATGAAATAAGCTCTTTTATTTGTCTTGCCATCAGGGTGACTGATTTGCACTTTACTTTCAAATTGCTAAGAATGATGCATTGACCTTGACCTCTGGTTGCGATCGGATACCTTGACCTTTGCTTAATATCACTAACACTTCCAGTTTGGTTGAATTTAGTTCAAAACTTAAAAATTGTTTTAAGTTGCTGATGAAAATGATAATGCACTTAAGAAATAGAAAAAATTATTTAAGGAATAAGGAATCATTCTTTGAGTATTATGAGGTGATAATTTTGGTCGGGGCGTGATCAAATCCAATAAAGCTCGAAGGGCTTTATGATAGATTTGATCACGCCCCGACCAAAATTATCACCTCATAATATTCAAAGAATGATTCCTTATTACTTATATTTATATAATTTTAAGCCATCTTATGATTAAATATTTAAATATAAATAAGGAAATCCCGCTGGCGCCTCAATTTGGCGTCATTTGAAGTTATGGGTTATATAGTACAAAATCGATATGTAGTGTTATCACAGTCAAAGACACTGGAAAATGTAAATATATCAAAATAACGTTTCCTTCGGATTGCTTGATACAAACAGTGTCGAGGACAAAATAAACAGCAAATTTAAAGTGAGTACAATCTGTTGTAGAAACAATGCAGACACCAAAACTCCAACGGCTCTGGCTGCGTTCTCAGTGATCATTTTGACCATGTTAAGTGGTTTTCTTTTTAAACTATCACCAAAGACTAAATATCAATCACAAAAAAATAACAATTATATTAAGCAAGCGCAGAAAAATACCAATTTAATGTTTTGACATTTTGTCACAGGTAAATGATTTTAATCGGTGTTGTTTAATTTTATCTGTGCTAATGATAAGATTAAGACATATCAATTAGGAAGTGCTTAAAATTTCACATCATTTTAATTCGTAATTTCAAAATTATTCTATTTATTTGGTTGAACACTTAGAAGTTTTGTTGAGTGTATATATGATTACCGGGTAGATATAACTTACAAATAAGATGAGTTATTCCCCTTTAATTTTTGAGGAAACTCAATTCAGTTGTAGGTAAAAATTGAATGTATTTCAATTACAAAAACGAATAAAAAAATCCTCATGAAAAAGATGCACACTTTATTCAGTAAAATCATTACTCTACTCGTTAATCTATTGTACAGTATACATGAGTGAGACAATGAAATTGCCTCCCTTACATGACAAACATTGTACCCAACATCTGTTAAAGGGACTTAGACACGATTTTAGATAAAATTTTCCTTTTTTATTTTTTATATATAAAATGGTTTACTTGCACATTTTGAATGATTGACCAAAATTTGAATGTTAGAACTCAAGTTATAAGAGAGATACAGAGGTAAGAATTCATTGTTATGTAAACAATCATCAGCAGAAGAAAGCAACATTAAATAGAATTTTATACCAATAAAAAGCATGTAAACAATTACAAGGCTCGAGCTTTGTTTACAAAACAAAGAATTTCAAACTCTGTATCTTGCTTATAACTCAATTTTTGCCTTTCAAATTTTGACAAATCATTACAAATACCCATATTAATCATTCTAAACATTAAAAATGAAAAAATAAAATTAAAAATGTTGAGCTCAAATCGTGTCTAAGTCCCTTTAAAAGATGAAGGGTGTGGTTGTTAGAACTTGATGTATGGATCGATGTAGATGTTGAGAACTTGATGTAGAGGTGTAGATTGTCGTTGGGTGTTTTGTTATTGACAGTTTATGCAAGAGAATGGCAGGTGTGTTCTCTTGGGTTGTGATATAAACACCCAGAGAAATTAATTAACTGTTCTCACATTTGTTGAGTTAAGCATCGTACTGATATCTTTTTGGCTAAGACAAAGAGGAATTCAGACTCTCAAAGCATAAATGTTTACCTTGGAACATTTCAAAGGAAATAAAATATATCTTGCAAAAGAGAGAGAAAGAAAAAAAAAACAGAAAAGAAAAAGAAAGCCAAGAGCAAATCCATCTGTCTGAATCTTTCATTTGTATTGAAAACAAATAAGTGAGTGTGGCTTTTTTTCTTCTTCAGACTCCCAAGATGCAAGCCACCTGTGCCGAGGAAGCCATCCATCAGCCCCAAACCGGCTAACCTTTCGCGGTCACCCAGTGCCCCATCCAATCAAGGTGATTCAATGCAGAGAAAACAAAACCTGTCTGTAGGAAATGCAAATTGCAATCTTGCATGGAACAAAAGTTCTCAAGAAACTTACTTCTTGTATTTCTGAATATATATGATTGATATCTTCGTTTCCATGATGAAAAACATTCTGAACAAAATAACAGTTGTTAGATTATTTTTATTTTGGAGGGGGGTGGGGGTGGGTTGTTACATATGTTAAGCAGATTTGAGCTGCACTTGTAGTTTATTGAAATGATTTATAAAGTTTGATATGCTGTGAATGTATTAGAATTCTTGATGACTCAATTTTCTTGGAGGATTTCATGGTTTTCCATCTTCAATGAATTTACATCCTAAATGAATTTTGAAACATCATGCATAATCTTTTTTTAACTATTTATAAAAGCGAATTTGTAAAAACCCATAGAAAAAATATCATTCCTCAACCATGGGAAGATTCGGTCCAACAAATTTAACTGATTCCATGGCAGAATGAATCATAATATAAAACAATACATGTATTTAAAAAAATATTTGATGATGTAATGTTTATTTCTTTTAGATGGTAAGGCACAAAACTCCCCTCCTCCTTTGCCAAAAACACCTCCAAATTGTGGCTTGAGAAAAACAAAGAGCACATCTAATGCCCGAAGCACACCACTCAGCACATCAGCACATGTGTCGAGCACAAACCATGCACAACCAGATCATAGCACATCAAACTCAAGCCAGATAGCCATTAATGGAACATTCGACCCAACAAATTCATCTTCACAGAATGTGGACCAATCACATTTAACAAATTTCACATGTGACCAAAATCAGAATGCAGCATCATCAAATGAGGACTTGACCAAATTCTCCAAAAGCCAAAGTTTTTCAAAATCCCCCAAACCAAGACTCCCGAGAACGTCGTCCAATTCTAAGGTCAACCAGAACTGCAGCCCGCTCTCTTCAAAATCAAATTCTCCAAATGTGGTCCGAAAATCAAAGGATCCAGTGTCAAAGAGCACCTTTTATGGCGATGAATGTGATTCGGTTGAAACTCATTCAGGAAAGAGCTGTTTTTATGTTGCACCAGAAGATTCAGGGAGCAAGACAACTGTATATGACAACCAGGCTGATAAACAAGCAGCTGGTGTGGACAGGAATTCTTTGTCTGAAACTGCTTCTTGTCGCAATGGAGAAAACACCAAAACCAACTCAACTAAAAAACCTTCCAAAATTCCACCTAAAGTTCCTCCAAAAGTAAGTCCCAAAAGAGTGGGGAGCCAAAAGAATCTCTCTGCTTCTGGTGATTCTCAACCAAACTTTGTTCCTTCATCCACTTCTGAGTGCGTGTCACAGAACATTGAAGTGAGGATTGCAGAAACTTTGGCATTACCTTCTGGAGATGATAGTGGGCATTGTTTGAAAGTGGATATAGACTCTGCAGCACAAGATGTGAATGGAAACTCTAATGTTGCTAAGGTACAGACATTGAGTCCCAGTATTGGGGGTAAAACTCCATCCCCAAGACCAAGACCCCAGCCCAAACCCAGGAAAAGTATGACCCCAAGTCCAAGGAAGATTGGGGAAAAATTTGAAGATGATATAAAAAGTGATGAAAGTGAGTCAGTTGATCCTACACCAAAGAAAGAAACAGATGCTGACAAACTGAGAGATGATGTGGATAAGGTGTCTGAAAGTGTGGATGAAGTGAAAGACAATGTGGAGAAAGTTTTAGAAAATGTAGAGAATAGTCAAGTTGAAAAGGGAATATCCTGTGAATGTAACGAAGAAGAAAAAGTGAAAGACCTGGAACAAAGATGTCTAGTGAATAAGAATCCCCTTGATAATGTTGACGTAATTTATAGGACATCTGAAGCCAAATCCTCTAAGGAAAGTCCTGTGGACCAAACTAGTATTGTCTGTGATAAAACCAAATTTAATGAACCCATAGATCACCCTGAGATTAATACCCGAGACAGTGTGAGGCAAAGTGAAGAACCTGTGCTTTCCGCTGTGGAAGAAGATAATTCAGCAGGAAATGTTGTAGAGAGTGATTCAAAGAAACCTGTGGATATTTTAGGGGAGGATCTTCCAGAGACTTCATCCCTTTTGGATGAGATTGAAAAAATTGTCACAAAGAGGATGAATAGTCTGGAAAATGACATGGAAGAGAAAAACCAAAACGTACCCATCAGACCCCCCAGACCAAAGCGTGAGTCCAAGAAAACGTCTTCCATATGCTTGGATGGGAACCAAGAGGAAGGGGATTTCAGGGGTTCCACATCATCTGTAAATGAAATGCCACCTCCTAGTGTTAAGAAACCACCAAAACCTAAAAGACACAAGCTCAACAAGAACGCTGTAAGCAGGAGCCAGTCAGATGTGTCTGGAATCCGTTCACATGGGCTGGATCTGTGTAGCAATGAGATTAACATTGATGCAAGTGAGGATGACAAAGACAAGAATGGCCCTATTGTGCCACCTAGAAGAACTCAAGCTAAAGGTGGAGGCAAGGGTAGAAGTTTGACTGTGGATTTCTGTGTGCCAGCAAACCAGCATGCTTTGCTAAGGGAGATTGCTTTGGCAGACCACAGAAGGGAACTGGAGGCTTCTTTAAGTCCAAAGTCCTCACAAAGTGTTGAAAACCTGCACACCCAGACAAGCTTGCAAGGCACGAATCGACAACTCCGTCCCTCACGGAAAGCACCCCCACCCCCACCACCCTCCATAGACTCCACTCCTAAATCCACAAAAACTAACTTAAAAGACTCCACAGAGGATATCACTCATCCACACCATAACAGTATGCTTCGTGGCTCTCTTTCAGCTCCCACATTAAGTGATGATGACACAAGTAGTGTGGAAGCTCATGAGTATCACTACATCCCTGAGGACTTGATTAATCCACCATCAGCTGACTCCACTCTCCACAGAGAGATATCGCCTTCTCCACCTGATCTTCCACCTAGGACTTATAATACAAGTCTCTCTACTTCAACCTCTGTGATTGGTCAGTCTGTTTTGAATGACAGCTGTCTGTCAGACAAGGACCGCCCAATGAGTGTGGTCAGTGTCTTCAGCAGCCAATCAGAAAGTGGCTCATTTGGACATGGTAATGATGAATCAAGCTCAGAGGATTCAGAAACTGAAAGTAGTGAAGACAAGGTAAAATATATATCTGCTTTACATATATAAATTAAAAGTGAAGGTAATATTTAAAAAACTTAAAACTTCAAATATAAAGTTTAAACTTTGTTATTTGTGTGTCAATGTGTTTTGTTATATTTTAGTTTTGCAAAAGATCACACTGTTTGTACGACACGTTATAGTTTTACTTGGCAAAGTAACTATTAAAAATGCTAACCATGCTTCTTGAATGAAATGAAATACAATTGCAATTTCTTATTTAATGCCTTGGGAATCTAACCCTGAACCAATTCATCTCCAAATTTTGCACAATGCAGAGATGCTGTAAATTCTGTTTGTTAAAAAAATGAAATCTATTATACTAACATTAATACATGTATTGATTCGAAAACAAAATGCATGCATTGAAATATTTTGAAACTTTTCCCTCTTAAAACAGTTGTTAACACTGTTGTGCTGAATAAATTTCATGGAATCCTTTGTAACTTAGTTATGTGGGAAATTTTATTGCACAACTTATTTTTTATTCCTGCTTTAAAAGTACTAAGCTGTCAACATGCTTTTTGATCTTTTATTTTCATCCTGATTTCACTTTAAATTTTTTTTTATCGATCAGTTTTATTTATGTGTACCATACACGATGGCGTTACAAAGTTATTTTTAAAAAAGAGGAACTAAATTGAAAAATAAAATATTTCGGTGCTTGTAAATAAGTTACAGGAATGAATCCAGACATAGAGGTAAATAAAATTTAAATCAGTCAAAAAATCTAGGAATTTAATTATTTTCTTGTGTAAAGAAAAAATGGGTGTCATTTAAGAATTTATCTCCATCTTAAGTTCATCCATAATTTGATTGGTTTCAGATTGCCAGGAAACGGGCCAAGAAAGTGTTCTACATCGCTAAGGAGATCTGTTCCTCGGAGGAAGTTTTTGTTGACGTTTTGAAACTCTTGAATCTGGTAGGTTTACAATATCGGGGCAATGTCTTACGAGTTGCGATGACTCTATACACAGAGGAGATGTAAACATTGGGGGCTAGCTGACTTAATAGAGCCTGGGGGAAAAACATCAGTGACCCTGAGGCTTGAACCCCTCAAACAGGAAGTGTCTTTTCTAATTGGTTAAATAATCCATTCACTGCACAGTAAACTTTTGTTTTGGGGGAGGATCAAAGTGTTATATACTAGGATGATTTTGAACGTTATGAGTGGGGATCATCTTCATTTTTTTAAAAAAAATACATGTACAATATTAAGGTTCTTATTTTATTGATTGTAATGCAGAATTCATTTGAAATGTTGTGTAATCTAGCTATACTTTAACCATTATATTTTCCTTAAAAAGATAACATTTTATGTCTGTTCCCCTTCCCCCCCTTTTTTTTTGCATTCTCAATACAGAATGTGATAAATTTGCATTTCTTTATAACTAAGAACTTTTCTCTTCAAACTTAGTTTTCTCAACAATTTTTAAAGCTATAAACAAATGTAAGGAATGGTTAAATTTGCTAATAATTATGGTCTTACAACAAATGATAAGTTAATTTTAATGTCTCACAACATAGAGTGTGTGTTTTTGTGTATTGTGTCCAAGTAGCGTAGTAGACAATGCACTCACTTCTCACCGCTGCCACCCGAGTTCGATCCCCGTGATGGACAGTGGTTGTATGTGAAAGGGTATGGTGGTCGCCCACTTGGACACGTGGGTTTTCTATGGTCAGTCTGGCTTCCTCCCACATCAATGACCCCCTCGCTCTAACATCCTTGCCAATGAAAGATATTTATATAAGTTGTAGAACTTGTTTATCAATTGTTGTAAAATAAATAAAGTTCAGTTCACTTTTGTGTATTGTAGGATTTCCGGGTGTTCATTTCCCAGGCCACAGAATCCAGTGGTAAGCCTGTGATACCAAACGAAGTCCTGAACAAGATCCTCAACTACCTTCCCCAGTTACAGAACCTGAACGAGGAGCTACTGAAAGATCTACAGACCAGGGTAGCCAAATGGTGAGAATGGGGTGAAGGTGGGGTAGGGAGGTGGAGGAGAGGGGTGGTTCACAACACCACTTAGGTCAACTTGAGGGTTGACATAACCTGGAAAGGTGTTGTGAATGATGAAACAAGTGAAGAAGTTTGGATGTTGAAAGGAAATCAATCATCTTTGTGTTGTCCAGAGGGTTCAGTCCTTGAGAGGCCCCAGGGAGGGGGTCTTAGATTGTGTGTGTGTGGGGGGGGGGGTCTGATAGTCTTCATTGTTTAATGGTAAAATTCCAAATGGGGAGATTTTGGAGGCTAATTCTTGTATGGGATTGATTATTTACAATGTGAACAATTAATTTGAGCACAAATGTTTAGGAACATTAGAAAGAGTCGATACATCACTTAGCAGGAAGGAGACTAGAAACAAGAAATGGTTCCATAGACCTGGAATCTGGCCAAATGATGATGGCAGAAGAAGGGAGTTGTCTTCTTGTATATTGGAAAAAAAAAGTTTAATAGTTGGAGTTGTGATATGAAAGTGTTTCATATAATTTGAAAGAGAGGCTGTGGGAATGAGGAGTTGTCTTATACGGTTTGAAGTCTAATGGGAAAAGATTCTAGATTTATGGATGTCAGAAAACTTGACACAGCTTATACCATAGTTTATCCTGTCAAAAGTAATGTATTGGGTGTGTGTAAATAGTTTTCTTCAAAAACAGAGAATTTACATAATTATCAATATGATCATGGTGCTAGATAAATCAATAAATCAATTTTGATGAATCTATTTGCAGTTGTTTTTATCAACGGAACTTTAAGATGAGATAAATGCTGTATGTTATGCACTAGAGTTGGTTCGATCTGCCAAGATATGCATCATGTGCAGCATGTGTCTTAATTATTCATAAATTTGATGCAGTGCAAGATTAGGCTGTGCAGCTATAGTCTGCTAACAAACAGGGCCGTCGATCTGTTTACATCTCAATCTGTATTGATGCTACTTAACCAAATTCCTGGTGGTTAATGTAGAGACATGTCAAAACAAAAAACAACAACACACAACTGTTATATACCTACATGTACAATGAATATTAACAATTTAGAAATAAAACAGAAATATGTTCTTTTATTCAAACAATGGAAGTACCAGAATTCCATGATTCATTCATAATAAAATGATCTTCTGTACATTTCATCATTGTTCTTTGCACATCAAGTTTTTTTTTCATTTAATGTTGAGTAGATCCCTAAATTTGAATGTTTATTGAAGTATGATATCAATGAGAAAAATATATAACCATTTGTAGAAACCAACCTTGAATCTTAATTTCACTAAATATAATTAAAAATTTTTATGCCCAAGAGTTTTAATGAAACGATGGTAAATGTATGATTTTCTAGGGAGGATAAACCCCAGGTGGCAGACATTTTCGTAAAGAAGGGACCATTCCTTAAGTTGTACACTTCCTATATTAAGGACTTCTCCGAAGCCACGGAAATCATGGACGAGGCTTGTAAGAAATATCCCTCATTTCTCACCGCAGTCAAACAGTTTGAGGTGAGTCGTTACACACTCCTTTCAAATGTTTTAGATGCACTGCATTGTTTGGAAAGTTGTAGTTATTAAATGTGTATGCATCAGTTTTCATACACCATCTTTTATTTACATAACAGAATTAACTCACATTTTTTTCAAAGCATTTAACTTTTAAATTGATTTAATGGTGTTAAAATCTTTTAAATTCTTTTTAATTTTCAAAAATGAAACTAAAATGCTGGTATTTAAATATTTCTTTAAAAAGTTTACATGTTGGATATAAACATGGGTTAGCTTGTGTTCACGTTAGTCATCTTTATATTACATTGAAGTATTGTTTTGTTACAGAGAAGTCCCCGATGTGCCAATTTAGCATTGAAACATTACATGTTGAAACCCATTCAGAGAATTCCACAGTATAAACTGCTGCTTCAAGGTAAAGTACGCAATGCTTGAGGAACAATGCTACTGAAGCAGGAAATAGTCATTAACTGTTGAAATGCAATAGTACTATTTTTATCAATTTTAGTGACTTCTGTCATATTTGGCCCTCGACAATTTGATTTATTTTTTTCATTGAAATTCATTTTTTACAATCTACCTGTAATTTTAGTGATGGAAGCTGTCAGTGAGATAGTTAAAGTTTTACCTGGAAACTATCTTATGAATGTGAACTTGATTTTAACTGCTAGGTAGTTAGGAAAAAAGTATCAGTCATTTGACGTCATAAATTGATGCAAAGTTCATGGATTTAATCTAATGAAAACACTCAAATTTGATTAAAAAACCAACAATATAAACAAGGATATATGAATTTTTGTTATGAATTTAAAAAAAAAAAATTATGACATTGTATTTTGTCATCAATTTTTTATCAAATATTTGATAGATTATCGGAAGCACTTGACTCCAGATTCCCCAGATTATCCGGACACGATAGGTGAGTGTTCAATCCATATGCATGATAAACAAGCTAGGATATTAGCTGATGGAGGAAGATGATCTTTGTCATCAAGGCCGGGCCATTCACTCAACAACTACCAACAAAAGTAATGCAGGCCATTCACTTAACAGCTACCAAATGAAAGTTATGCAACTGACTCATCCTTATCTTGTTCCACTTGAAACTTAGTCATATTTTGAGATTCATTGTCATAGATCTATTCATTGTCTAGAAATGACCTACATGTGTGACGTCATTTCATAGAGTGAGGGCAATGTCAATGCATATAGATCTAAAAAAGCCAGTGTTATATGTATATACAAGATAGGATTGAAAATTTAGAAAACAGAGAAAGTTGGAGAAGGGAAGAGGTTGAATTGGGTTGTTATCATTCCGGTTTTCAAATTATCCCAAAGCCTTACCATGTCTGAGTCTCACAACACATATTATGAATTTCTTGTATTAAAATGTAATAATTATTGGTTTTTAAAGCTCATTGGTTAGAATGCTACAAGCTCTTTATCTGCTCTGTGTAGAAATAGTTACACTCGTGTATCAAATGAGTAGTTGTACCAGTGCAATACGTAACCCAAAATCAATGAACTCGTGTTACTTGTAAGTTTTATATGTAGATCGTAGATGTAACATTTTGACGAACCACGATATTAAGATGATGCAGTGTACTTGTGTATATATATATATGTGTGTGAAAGATATGAATGCATCTAATGCACTCAAAAATAGCAGCTCACACTTAAATGACAAGGCTTGACCCAGTTTTGGTGTGTCTTGTTGGACTACAATAGCCAACACTTATTGAGGTTGCCCTAGTGACCTTGATGAGTCAAAGAGAGGCTACTTATCTACAATAGGATGATATGGGTGCATTAAGTGTGGTGCAGACAGATTATGACATTATACTTCCATGTAGGGGTTTGGCTCAGTATAATGTACTCAGGTTTCATATGAAATATGTTTTATTTTCCCACATATATACCAGAATGCAGAAAAAAAACTTTAAAATAAAAATTGTTATTATTTGGGTGGGTTTTTTTTTTTGAATTTGCAAAATTACAATTGAAAGAACAAAACCCAATCTTTCTTAATTACCAGTAATCATTTTATTTTCATTATAAAAATGTATACTCAGTAAAAAAGTTTCATGGTTGAGTTCATAAAATTGTCCTCTTTATTTTATGTAGTTGCACTAAAGATTGTGTCAGATGTTGCAGACCATGCAAATGAGAGCATGCGGCAAGGGGTATGTATTACTTTGTGTAACTTTGTATAACATTGTATAAGTCTTTGTAACTCTGTACAACACTCTGTAACTATGTATAACTATAAAAATCTGTACAACACTCTATAACTATGTTTAATTATGAGTAACTGTACAACACTCTATAACTGTGTTTAATTATGAGTAACTGTACAACACTCTATAACTATGTTTAACTATGAGTAACTGTACAACACTCTATAACTATGTTTAACTATAAATAACTATGTATAACACTGTGTAGCTAAGATACTGATGAATGTATTGCTGAAGAATAGCTGTTAAAGGGGTTGTTGCATCAAATATGATTGGTTTAGGTTATATTTCCAAGGCAAATTAAAATAAATACCGTAAGCATTAGTGTCAAATAAAAAACATTTGACAAAGTTCTTATGTGGAATTCTGGCTTCATTGTCTCTATATATTAGAGGTAAGGTTTTAATTTTCAGTTGGTAAGAACCAGTGTTTTATATGTTTACAGGATCATGTGCAGAAGATGTTAGAGATCCAGAAATCAGTTG
Source organism: Magallana ariakensis (assembly GCA_020458035.1). NCBI lineage: Eukaryota > Metazoa > Mollusca > Bivalvia > Ostreida > Ostreidae > Magallana > Magallana ariakensis. Next base: position 49,395,882 of record CM035813.1, read on the forward strand.
AAGGGAACTATGAGGTCATCAAGCCAGGCAGGGTAGGTTTACATGTATATAATAAGAATACTGGCCTCTGAGTGTACATATGATCTCATATATATACACTGCTTAGCTGTATCACACTTTCACATCCATTCAACGACTCTATATTCATAATGAAGATTGGTCAATGCATTAGAATTGGATGGAAAAAAATTATGTATAGAGCACTGCTATAAATTAAAATGGTGGACTATAGATTTGGATTTCTTTTCTTTTCTTTCTGTAGACCTTTCTGAAAGAGGGAGAGTTGATGAAACTTTCCAGGAAAGAAATGCAACCCAGGATGTTCTTTTTGGTAAGCTAAATCAAAAATGATTTAACAAAAAATAAACTATATCAATAAGCCAAACAGTCATGTACATGTATATCCATTCTCGTTTAAAATGTGAATCTAATCTTGTTTTTGGCACTTATGACAAAAAAAACTTAATAATTAAAAATAAAAAAATTCTGTGAGAATTTGGATCATTTAAAAAGTTATTCAATACACATGAAGTATTTCTAGTGCATGTTATCTAAATAATAATTTGAGGCATAAATAAAATCATCGGTTATAAACCAACAAGATTGAATTTTTCAGTTTAATGATGTCCTGTTGTACACTTCCCCTATTGCCACGGGAGGATACAGATTTAACAACGCCCTAACCTTGGTGGGAATGAAAGTAGGTCAAAGATGTCATCAATAATGTATATTCCTAATTAAACGTGAGGAATTATTATCAACGTAAAATCACGAGAAGCATTCCTTGCAGATTTTAAAAATCTTGGATATTTTTTTTTTTTTTTTGAAGTGCGTTTACTGTACAAATTACAGCAAAAAAAATCAGCTCTCACGATTTTTTGATCTCCAAATTTGATATAAAACGGTTACCAAAGAATCTTGAAATCTCTTAAAATAAATCATTTACAGACAGTATCTTACCTGGTTGCATAATCCAAATGATGTACACCTAATGTTACTGAATCATGAAGGATATGAAGTAATTATTGGTTTTGTGACCATCCATCTTTGTGTTGTAGGTGAGCAAGCCAAAGAGAGACGACCTGAGGACCGAGTTTAACATCATCAGCATACAGCGCTCGTTTATGGTGATCGCAAAGTGAGTACATGTATAACCGGTAGTCAACGCTCACAGCAAGGGAAATAACTGTGGAATCATTAAAATTCATGGGGGCCAATTTTTTGTGGATTGCCTAAAGCACTATGAGCTGTAATTTTTAGAATTTTATTTTGCTGCAAAAACCTGCTAGTATGATAAGGCTGCATGTAACTTTAACTTTATGATAAATAAGATTTGAAAAAATCATTAATTTTTGTCAGAAGAAAGATTTAATTCTCTTCTAAGGAATATATAGCAGATCAATTTTTGTACAGGATGACAATTATTCAATTTTGCTTCTTAATTAAGGCTTCTAAACAGCTTTTCCCACAAAAATATGGCTAACAGAAACTTAAAAACCATGATATTTTTTGTCATTTTAGTAGAAAATAACATTTTCGTAAAAAAAAAATTTCAACATGAAAATTGCAGCTCATATTGCTTTAAAATTTACAGGTTTGTGGGGACGTAATTTTGTGTATTATCTTATACCTCCAGAGGAAATAGACTTTAAAACCCATGATTTATTAATTCGTGGAGGATGTTATTTTATGGATGAGAGGTACCCACGAATTCCACAAAAATTGAGCCACCACAAATTCTAATGATTCCACAGTTACTGTAGAACTCAACAGGGCCAAACAGCCATGCTTTTCATTAATCTGACATTAATCTGACATTCTTAAGTTGTTAGATGGACTTCAAGAATTTAATTTATAAATCTTTAAACTTTATGTTGAGCTTTGCATTTAATTGGTCAAGTAGTCAAATTTTAATATTTTTAATACATTTATCAATGGATTTTAACTGTGTGTTGATGGAGAGTACAGTCATGTTTTTAATTGAGAAAATGAAATGTAAGCTCTTTTTTGACTTGTCAGTTGCCAGCAATATGTTTTTGTGTTGACGCTTGCCAAACCTCTTGTCAAAGACATGACACTTGGTTGTTCTTTTTATTCTTTCAATTTGTTGTCAGAAGGTCCACATTTTTTTATGAATGTTAAGATCATGATATTAATGATATTGTCAATTGTCAATTTTTATTCTACTGGTAAGGTCATCATGACCTTACCAGTAGAATAAAAATTGACAAGTCCATGTACTGTAAATGTATTATATTTGGCGTGTACGATATTTGGCGGATTATGATTTTACAAAAAGTTAATGTGGATTTGATTTAATTGGTGCATATTTATCTATTTATATATTACATTTGGCGATGTTCATGTATTTGACTTAACAGATGCCGTTTTCCACCAAAAACACTAAATAGAATACACAGCCAAATGTAATACGTTTACAGTATATTTAAACATCAATAAATAAGACCGTCTTGTGTGTGTACAGGAACGAGGAGGAAAGGAACAGCTGGGTGGACATGTTACAGAGAGCCATCGACGACCAGACACACCGCAGGAACACGTTCGAAAACGGAAAAACCGGCGGACAGGTAAACAGAGAAATCACGCTCCAAGGGATTCTAGGGATTCTAGTTATCACGATGGAAATATTTTTTTTACTAATTAAAGATAGCAGCTGGAACAGCAGATAAAATATTTTTTTGATGGGTTGGGTTGGGGGGAGAAGGTAGTCATGCCTATACTTTGACTGTACAAGCAGATAACATTAAGATGTCTACATGACTAGATTTAAACAATGTTTTATAGAGTCCTGTTTGCCCAGGATCTGTGTAATTTTTGCAGTGTCCTATACGATATCTGAATGTATGAATAGTTTGAATGGATTTTTTTACAGGCGTACTTAAACAATCCAAGACAGGTACACAATGAAGACACTGTGTGCATTGCTTTATACCAGTATGCTGTGATTGATTTCTGTTGCCAATCATTCATGTTTCAGCACAGAATTTTCAATTTTTGTTATGTTTGACAATTATTGCTGTACATATACTGGTTCATGTAGTATGTAATGGTCACATTTTGCAGTACAGATTACTTTGTGACTTTTTCACTTATACTTCATTTTTCAATTCAAGAATTGTGCTAATTTCAAACCCGATGAGATTTTTGGACCACAATGGCTTTCAAAATGGCTATTTATCAAAACAACGAACATATTTTGGAAGGAAAACCATAGATTTTCTAATAAAAGTGGTAGGCGGAGTTAAAATGCAATGGACTTTCGCGTAAAGCTGTAAAGTTGACATGTATGGATTGAATGCAAATCTTTTTATGCAATAAACAACATTTTTAAGTAAACATGGCATTATGAACCTCATTTACTCTGCAGGCGAACCAAGGATGCTTTTTATACTCATTTCTTCTCCATTTAAAATAGGTTTTCCTAATTATTCATTCAACAATTTCAAAGGTATAATTGTTAAATAAATATTAAAAAAAAATTTTTGGAGACATCAATTTTGTTATATGTGACTTGTCTGACGTAGATATTCATCAATCGACAGAAAATTTTCTGACATTCTACCGACGAGGAAGTTAAAATGTCACTTAAGGTAGAAAATAATTGATAATAAACCTCCAAAAAATGTTAAAATATTCAAAGCACCCTTTTCTGATATTTGAAACCTTTATATACATTTAATGTGATCTATGTATCACTGTAATATGGAATCTAATAGATAATTTTCTTTGTTGAAACTACCTTCCATTATTTCTTGTCCATCGTGTTTTGTGTGTTTGCATCTAATCTATGATGCTTTTCTTCTTCATTCTGTATATTATGTTATTCATGGGATGTAACTCTTTTATCTTCTGTGATATTCTACTAGTCTTGCTACAATTTCTATGTTGTTTCATAATGGGTATTTTTAAGGATTTTTTTTCATATTTTCAAAAAAATATGGCTTTTTTTTTTAATTTTTAAAATCGGGGATTATGATAATGACATGTCAGATTTTTATGCATTTTTATAAAATAACACACTAAACACACGTGTTAGAGATACAAGTATTAGATGTTGTGTATTTTTTGCAGTCTTTCTACGACATCTACGACGTGAACTATGAGCTGGGCTCCAAGGCGCCTATCTGGATTCCTGACACACGTGTCACCATGTGCATGATCTGTACGTCAGAGTTCTCCGTCACGTGGAGGCGACATCACTGTCGAGCTTGTGGGAGGGTATGAAACTTTGGCGCTTCTTTTTAAACAAAGAAAATAGATGATATTTACAAAATAATAAGAAAACTTTTAATAATTAATAATAATAAGAAAATAATTTTTCATCTGATAAATTTATATTTAGTGAAGTTTTTTAAAGTTGTTTCTTAAAAAAACTTCACTAAATATAAATTCTTAAAAATTCTTTAAAAAAATTTAAATATTTTTTTTTTTCTTGATTAATAAGCATTTATGTGAGGAAGGATGCAAATATTGATATCAGCCTCCATTTGTGTAAATAACTGGAAGATAATACCCTTATCCTCCCTGCAATTTTTTTAAAGTCATTTTTTAAGCACATTGATTATCATATTAATAAACTCACTAAAAAAAAATTTTGAAATTCAATTAAATTTTGGTTTGTCAGGTGGTGTGCTCTAACTGTTCAGATAACCGGGCCCCCTTAGAGTACCTCAGGAATAAATCAGTGCGAGTCTGCGAAGAGTGTTTCCAGAAACTCCAGACAGGTAAAATACACAAAAAAAACTCGGTAATCTGTCATGTGACATAGAGTAAAGAGGAAGTGGGCGGTAAAACTGTCAATTAAGGATCTTAAATTGATTTCCAGATCAAAATATGGAGCTAATTCAATTTTTAAATAATTGATTTTAAAGAAGGAACTTTAAGAAGATGTAGATTTAGTTTTGAAATTTGTTTGTATTTCAGCTTTAGAAGAGAAGGAAAAACATCATGGTTTGGATGACAAGTTCACACAGGGTCAAGACGGGTCATTTCTTAGTCTGGGGAATTTGAAGGAGAGATTTCGACAAATTCGACGCAGTGCCAGGTTCACACATCATCCGACAACGAAGAGACCGGGCCGACTCAAAATTGTAAGTCAGGAGTTGGTCAAGACATGTTTCCTTTGGCCTCAAAATTTTATGGAACTTTAGAAATCTTATCAATTTGTCAATATTGAATATTGATAACAGTAATGAAAAAAAAAATTACAATTAGAATTTATATCTGTTGATAAATCAAAACTTTTAAAAATCTTAGATTTTTCTCATATATTCCTGTATTCTGGGAAATTTTAACCCCAAATTAATATTTCATTCCACTCATTGTTTGTCTTATCATTTCTTTTCACTCCATGTTAGTGACAAATGAACCTTATTCACAGATAGAGTTATCTGTCTTTAAACTCACTTGTAACTATGTTTCAAAGACAAATATAAACAGACATACAGTATTTACTTATTACAGTTTAAGAAATTGACCCTTATGCAAAAGTCTTGATATGACAATGGTCATATTGATCGTACATGATATGATAGTACATTTTTTTTTTTCTTGTGCATGACTTTGTATGTTGCATTATTTTCCAGCATGCCAGTGACCCGGACGCCACCATCAGCGGCTACCTTTACAAGTGGCACAAGGATAAGAAGTGGAAGAAGTACTGGTTCGTGATGAAGGACAAGGTCCTCTACACATTCAAGGCTTCAGAGGTAATACTGAATACAGGGTTATTTTTGTCCCGTGTTATTTTCGCCCTTCTTCACTTGCAACGGTTTTGCCCCGTCTTGCATTTGCCCGCAGATAACGAAGGCGAAAGGGGCAAAAATAAAACGGGGGCGAATATAACCCTGTACACAGTAAAGGGGGCATTACTTCTGTACTTGCTTCATGCATATACAATGAGATTGAATTATTGCAAGCATATTATTCAAGGTATTTAAAGTTTTAAAAAAATGATTGTGTGTTACTGATTATTGAATTCTACTAGTACCGTATTTGAGGAGATTGATAAGAAAAGCCCTGATTGAGATGCCATATATTCAGTATTTTTTTTGCGTGTCACAAAATTTGCAAAAATGTGTAACATTTTTAATTTGCGTCGGTCGTGCATTTTTTGCGATTTAAAAAGTTTCTTATAGAAAATAATACAAGATATAATTTTCGCGTATTCAATAATTTCAAATGAAGTGATTGCAAAAAAAGTGAAAATTAACTATAGATCATCACGAAAATTACCAGATATGCGGTACGTTGTAAGAAATATAAAAGCCAATGTTATGCTTACTAGCAACAACTTTTTAACCGATCGTGTAATGACAATTTTTTTGAAGAAGACTTTAAGGTGCCCCTGACCATGTTAACAACTTAGCATTGTTCAAAGTTTCTATATTTTAAGGTTTATTCTTTATCTTTGCATTGTAGGATGTGAATGCTATAGACAGTGTGTCCGTCCTGGGCTATGAAATATGTCACTACACTGAGGTATTGGCATCCTCTTATGACTCTATAATATAATTTGAAAAATGATGTTTTGATGTAATGAGACCTCTTAAAATCAGAAGCTATCTTTCATCTTTAGTTGAGGTTAAACTTACTTTGTTCAGAGATAAGATTAAAAAAAAAACAACATTAATTAATAGCAAGTTGTATATCGACCTGTCTAGATCTAGTCATCTTTTTTTTTATTGCATTGCATGTATATTAGAACTAACTGGTGACCTGTTTATTGTCTTTCACTTATCAGGTTTTTGAGGGAATACCAGCTAATCTGTTGTTCAACATGAAACATAAAAACCAGCCACCAATCATCTTCCACTCGGAGGATGAAGTCACAGCCACAAGGTACGTCCCTCGTGATTGGTTGATTGTCATTAGCCAATTATAAATCAGAGCTCATATAACATTATGATAATTTGTATCATATTGTCTTAAAATATATACTGTGTTTTTAATAGCAAGTGAAGTTTTATGTAGTATGTTATTTTTGTATGTGATTTCAAAAGTATTCATGGTTAAAAAGAGTTGTTGCCCTTTAACACATAAAACTGTTCCACATTTTGACTGATATAACTGAAAAGTTTTAATCTCCTTAATACATTATATTTACATTTGCAAATATGCTTCCTTATATGAACCTATAGAAAAGCGAAAACGTTCAATTCTGTATGAACGTTTTCGTGACGTCACAATGATCATAGCACGCGCTTATCGCTTGTCGCTTGGATTATTGTAAACATAAAATCTCCGTTATTTTAACAGTTCTGAACGATTTGTTATTTTCAAACGTAAATATAAGTAATAAACAGCAATGTTAAAAAGTTCACCGAGCTATGAAGTTGGTTGGTACGTGATCAAATCTACTGAGAAGCCCTTCGGGCTTCACAGGATTTGATCACGTGACCAACCAACTTCATATCCCGGTGAACTTTTTATATTGCTGTTTATTTCTTAAATAAATCATTTCCCTTTGACTCTTAGTATTTCTTTCAACAGGTGGATACAAGCAATGGAGGAAGCTTCACAACTGAAGACCTGACCCAAAAGTGGGGTGAAAATCTCAACTCGTAACTCGTTGTGATTCCAATGATCTCAGACATCTCGGCAATTCTCGCAGCTGGATATCTTGTATATCGCTGTCATCAGTACATATAGTGGAGGGCTGCCTCGGTTACAGAGTGCTGCCTTCAAAGCATCCACAAGCTACTGGTCCAAAGTGGCCCGTAAATGTGTGTCAAGCAAACAATAACTTTCAGTGCGGTTAGAACTAGGTCGCAGACTCCGGTCCATGTAAACGCTTGCTAACTAAGGTTGACAAATAGTTAAAGCTTATGATAATCTTAAAAAGTGAGCATTTAGAATTTGGTGCATGCTGCTTTCATTTATGCTGTTATATAAATAGCAGCATAGTGCTGGAAATAATGACTATGTTTAAAATAGTGTGATAGAATTGCCATTCGTATAGCTACTGTTTATAGCATTTACCGGGTATGTATTATACATGTACAAACACATTGTATGTCAGTTTACTTAGAATCAGCATATCCAGTGTTTTAAGATATATTTATTGATTTTGATATCGGACATAATTTTTTTTGTTGTAGAAATTATTGGCCAACAGATCATGTATTATGAATGAAATAGTGCCATATTTTATTTTATTACAAAGTACTAAGAGATTTTTTTCGGGTGGTCGTATTTATCATTTTCAATGAATATAAAATCTAGATGTATAACAGGGTGTTGATATTAGTAATAAAAATGTTAGAATATCTTTTTATATGCAATAATAGATAATGTGATATCCCAGATACTATAAAAATGTTTTCTTCTTTATTGAATCCCAGCAAATCTACAAATGATTTTCTTTTCTGTTGTGTAACAAAATGAGGTTGTCTGTCTGTCTGTCTGTCCCTTACTCCCCAGAACCCTCTCTCTCTCTCTTTCTCTCTCTCTTGATTTTCTGTGTTTACTCTTTAAGTGTTTAGATATTTAAATGCCGATATCATCTAATTTTTTTCGTATATAATACATCGAAAAAGAAGTTATGTTAATGCAAAAACACGTTGTCGTATGAAACTAAACCCTCTGTGCAATAAAAATGATAATATATATTGTGATGATAAGACATATTTGTATAGACATGGTTCTGTAGTTACTGTATGTTGAGATATCATTGAATTAAGAAAATGTCCAAAAGGATCAAAAGTACAAAGTGGATGTGAGCTAATGCATTGAATTTAAAAAAAGTATGTAATCCATGTGAATTACTGTAGGTATATTGCATTAAGCAGTAGTGATATAGTACAGAGACTTCAATTCTCTAACATTAATTTGTAATTTTGATATATATATATATACATAAATAAACCGTCAGTGCATGTACATGTGTATCTACAATGTGTAATGAAATATATTTTGGGATATTTTTAACTTATTTAAAATCTGTCTGTACATATCAGATTAGTGAAGAAAGCTTTGTACACACTTGGAGATAAAGAAGTACTTCGAGTTTCATTTCATAAATCTTTTTATGCATGTTACATTGGTTACATAATTACCTCCCTTTTGCATGGAATGGCATTTATGAAATAAACCCACTTTTGATCTGAAATGGCCTATTATCTGTGATTAAATGTTGGTAAGAAGCCTCTTTTATGTACATTTGTCACAATATTTAGGATTTGGTCGTCATATAATTAACATTGCAATGGTTTCTATTTGTTAAACAATAGTGTATTTTTGCGCTAGCCTATAGTTGTTTAGACTATGATATTCTCTACCATAATATTTTGTTTTATAGTTTTCTGTTTGTGGCCGAATCATTAAAATGATTATCCTCATTGGTTGCCCAGTTAATTAAAGTCATCCCCATTGATGGCCCCTCAAATTTATCCCTGTTGATGCCCCCCCCCCCCCCCCCCCCATTATTATATTTGATTCATGTTTTGTTAAGAATTCTGTTAAATTGTTATTTACAGTACACATGCACTCAAATAATTTTTTAAAAAGGATGTATAGTGGTATGTTTTTGTACCAACAGGTTTTTACATAAATTATATACCTGTATATAAGGTGTACCAATTTATTCCTGTGTTGTATGCAATTAAAATCAGCTAAACCATATTTTGTTGTGGTCTTTTTTGTGTTTTTAGCATTTTTTTTTAACCATAGATTTTGTTTATCATGACTATACATATGTGTACATATACATGTATGTACTGATGAATATTTTACATAGAAGTTCGTAACAATGTACTAGTATTTGCCAGACTGGGAGAGTTGTAGGTGTAGATTCCCTAGACCCATTCATCTCTCTCTCTCTCTCTCTCTCTCTCTCTCTCTCTCTCTCCGAATAATTATAGCTCAACTCAACTTACAGCATAAAAACAAAGTCTCCATGTGTGAATACGTTGAAGGATTTAAAATATTGACCGTGAGCAAGATTTACAATATCCTAAGAAAGAGTGTACTAGTATATACATGTAGTTAAAATGTTTAAAAATAAACAACAACAAAAAACATGCATGAAATGAGTTCCGCAAACAAGAATGGTTAATGCACTCAATTTCAATTAAATTCATTTTTAATGTAAAAGTCATACGTCTTATAGCAGTTATTACAATTTACAAGATCATAAAAGAAAAAATAAACCAAATGCACTATAGCACGGCGTCTATTTTAATAGTAACTAGTGTGCTATAGACGGAGGTATAATTATTTAAAACAAATTAACAATACCAAACACAATAAATGATACACCAATCATAATTAATATCCTGAACAAAACGTGAAAAACGAATTAATATAGAAATATTGCAATATCGTTTGATAATCTGATTTCTGGAACAACTCATACATTCAAATGTTAAAGGAACTCTCCGGAAGAAAACCAATCGAACATTGGCGGTTTGCTATTTCAGTATTCATTTGCTTTAATTTGAATGTTACAAAGTGTCTCGTCAATTTATTTATATCGAGTTACTAAGTTTTCAATTTCATTAATACATATTCTGTTTAGACCAGATGAATAGAATATGTTTACGTCATAGCTCAAAATAAAGTCAAAATTACTGCAATTTGCAATGAATGAAAATACACTACCACAGAAACCAAGAAAACATACGGTATTGTAATGAAAAAGTAAATTAATAAAATGAAATACAAAATTCCTCAGAAGTGACCAATTAATTCAATTAAGATGTAAACTGAAATCGATTATCCTTTCATGTCTTCTATTGATTGATTTCTCCTCTTTTCCTGTCCCCCCGAATTCTGTCCCTCCAATTATTTACACGCACGGTTTATGGTCCCCGTAAACTTCTCTTGTCACCAAGGTTCCGGGGAAATCAACGGAATTGGTTTGGAAAATGTTTGGACGCGAAATAAAACTGATTTGTCGCTTCCGTAAATCAATTATAAACGACCTTCGTGAGCGATTGAGAAAAAAACCGGTGTAGTTTTGGTCTCGGTATTGGAAACCAATTGCAAAATAATACTCGTCATCTGTCTTTTATAACATTAAAATGGCGGCGTCTTCTTTTTTCCCCAGACGGCGCTGCGGGAAGAGTTTATTTCTGAGACGCTGTCGTTTTCAACTTTGAATATCCTATCGAGAATCTGTCTATCAAATTCAATTGATTGACGTCACCAATGTTCAACGAAATGTTCGAATTTGGTCCATCTTTAATTGAACACTGCATGGTTTATACTAGAAAATAAAGAAATAGAAGACCCCTGTCGGTTTCTATGACGTAAATGCCGTCCAAAATGTTTTGAAATTGTTTGGAGAACGTTATAAGGTGGAATGGGACACCTGTCGATATTAACGTGGATAAAGGTACATTATAATCAAAATACTCTTACCAGTTTAGAATTTTAAAATTTTACAATATTTGACTTAAAAATATGTTTAAAATTTTTTGGGAAGGTTAACAATCCCAAGCGGGATTCGAACTCATGACTTACAGATTAGTAGTTTATGCTCTAACCCATTGCGTTACGCTGTTGAGGAAAGTTGGGGAAGAAAACACTTATGAAATTACCAGTACACTTGATGTTATTGTTTATTTCGATAGGAAGTAAGTCACAATATGAAGGTGTTCCATACCACCCAAATAACACAACATTAATGCGCTGTTTTAACGTACAAACGCTTTCGTCTCCATTTGACACAAGTTCCCGACTTGGTTGGGTTCGTTTAAATAAGGTTTGACTGTTCAATATGGTAATATGAACGATACGAGCGCTTTGCTAATTGTTGAAAGCTCGAATAATTACTAAATAAACATTCTTTCCGAACCAATAATTTCTGAAATGTCTTGACATGTTACATTGTTTTACACAGTTTCTTGTGGGTTTTTTGATGGCTTGTTTTTCTAAATCAATTTGTTAATTCAAGAACATGCTAAAAAGAATAATGGCTGCACTGCTCTTACGAATGGATTCGTCCTGATTTCCCTTGGGGGGATATGCTCAGCTTCAAGTTAAGAATTTCTCCGTTAAATAATTAGCTGATTTCACAAAGTCGAAGCAAAAATCTCTTTTCCTGCTTGGTAAATAATTTCATTACATGATGATGCATTAGGATCTGTTGAACGTTACAATGGAATTATCCAAAGGGAAGTTGTCTGAAAATAGCACTGCTAGGGAAGTTCGTTAAGACAAATTTTCTTTGGCTTTGAGGGTTGGCAGAACAAGAGCTGCAAGAACTTATTTGAAAATATAATTTTATCTTTTTTGGAAAAGGAGGGTGGGTGGGTGGGGTGTTGTGTTAGTTCAGTTTTCTAGATAAGGTCGTCTGAAATTAATTCCTTGCTTCTTACCTTTTAACACTTTAAACAAACGAACATTTATGAAAACAAGTATTTTTACTGACAGATATCAAAATACAGGGATGCTGCCCCTCCCTGGGGGGGGGGGGGGTTAGGGGTTGGGGGTTTGGGAGGATCCACCTGAGTTATTAAGACCAAGTTTATGTATAAAAATTGGTTTGTGTATCAGTATTCACACTCTTTGTAAAAATGCAGCATTTGATGGAACCTTGTATTGAAGTTTGACTGGTTAACGCATGCAATTAATTACTCTTTGAAATGATCAGGATGAGGGCAAATGCGCAAAGTGCAGGCCTGGTGTTGTCAGAGAATTTGATTTCACCACGAGATGCTATGGCCTCTTTCACATCAAGATAAGCTGAAAAACGACCACGTCATTCCAAAATCAATAGCATTTATTCCGCCGAAATGGATTGTTTTAATTCTTATCAGCCTTTAATATGGTAAACTAGTCGGGATCGGCCGACCGTAATGCCATACACAACAGCCTCGAAATGAATGATCCGGGCGATTCTATTACATGACACCCTTATCACAACTCAATGCATTGCGTAACAAATCGATGAACTATCGAATGAAACAGTTTCTATTTCCTAAACGGTATTCCATTATGAAAAAAGGAAACATTTAAATCTTTAATTTTTATTCAAATTAAATCCATCAATTGTTTATCAGTGATGCGTCGGGTATTTTCGATAACTTCATGCTCTCAAATTTAACTGAATTGATGCAAATTTTCGTACCACCTGGAATCAGTTTAAGGAGCAGTGCATCTGAATAAATACCAATATCAAAGAATACAATTATATATTAAAGTCGCAGTTGTATACGGTTCGAATTCTTGTCTTCATTTCTCGAGTTCTCGAATTCTCGACGCGTTCGTGGTCTCGATGGAGATAGGTGTTCGATTACTCGATTCTTTATCTCGATTTCTTTTTCTCAAATGCAACTTTACGACACCGAAAAAAGCAATCTCGAGTGTATTTATAAATAGGGCAATATGTTATCTGTTAAGATTTCAGCCACACTCCATTAAATCTAATGATATGGCAGAAACTTAAAATACTGGTATCATGATTAGAGAAGATGTACGTGTATTAATTAAACCAAACTGAAGGCAATAATTCGAATTGACGCGTGGAGCCATCTCATTTTATACAAAATTGACGGGTAAATAACTGCCATGTTGTAAAATTTGAACTTACTGGGTGGGTGTAGATACACATTTACAATATGACACTCATGTTTGTTTTTTTTTTTTTTTGTTTTTTTTTTTTTTTTTGCATTTACACCCACTCAGTAAATTCAAAATTTACGTCATAACAGAACGTATGGTTCCCGAGGTTTTGTACTATCGGAAGACATTCGAGGTGTTTCCGACCTCTGCCAAACAGGACCAAGATGTTGCGATTACACATGTCTTGAACGTTCATATGAGAGAAAGGAATTATATTCAGTTTTGCATGTATGATTATGCATGCTAGAATTTCTACGTCAGAACGAAAAATGTATCAAATTGTGCATCAGTATTTTGGTACCATAGTTATAATAATCAGTCTGCATGGTATTCTTCGATTTCAACCGATCTACAACATCAAGTTCTACATGTACCTGTGATTGATAAAAGTAGCTTTAACGTCTGTATAGATATTTTTAGATTAATAATATAGATTATTATTATTTAAAGTTATACAAAATGAGAGAGAGAGAGAGAGAGAGAGAGAGAGAGAGAGAGAGAGAGAGAGAGAGAGAGAGAGAATGTAATTAATTACAACAAACTTCGGGTATCATTGAATTACATGTTCATTACATTTTCATTTAACACGATTGGAAATAGATCGCGCTTCCTAGCGCCAATCTGATATTAAATCACACGTTTGTGTCCGTATTATGACGAAGGGAAATGATTTGATACGACTAAACCTGATTATATTCATAGTTGTTTCTTCGCCATGATTCCCTTTTGATGTGATAAATCACAGATCTTTGAAATTAAAATTATTGATCAGAGCGTCTTTAAATCATGGTGAATTGGACGTTTTACGTAGAAGTCCTATATCATTTTCCGTAAAACCAAACTCTCTTCCAGTTTCCATGGTTTCTACATATCCTTGTGATGTCGAAAATAAACTACATTCTGTAGTGTAATAAGGGTTTTATGGCAATTACATCGGACATCAAGTAGAATGTCGTTGAAAAATCTTCCTTGGACCAATAAACTTTTGTTGATAACAGGGTACTTTGCAGATCACAATGTTGTCATTATGATATTAAGGTTACTGTTCACCGGATCTTGAGACATGACCTTTTCTTTCCTTCACTGACTAGAGATTATATTAGGAGCGTGTAAAGATTCAAGCAAAGCCTGAATTTTCTAAAGAGTTCTGTCAACAAACTGTTCTGTCGAAACACTTAAAATGGCTACCTAAACATCGGTTAAGGGGATATTGTGAACGTTGCGAATTAATTATACTGGTACTGTACCAGTTATCGGCTAAGACCAGTTATCGGCTAAACTGAGAGTTCGGGTTTATAGCACGCGACTATCTGAGATTTTTTAATTTAGACCTCTGTTTTGAATAAAGAAAAGTAAGTTTGCTTGAAAACTTTCTTGAATATGTTTTAAACATGAGCTTAAACGATCATTGTTTACCGCTGATTTACATCTTTGCACTTTCAGCAGTGGGGGAAGTGACGTAATATGTTAAAAATAGAATATAATCCCTTTGTGATACCTTTTCATCTCCCTTCTTTGATTTGACATATAATATTACTACATATAACATGTAGAACCAAAGGAATTCACTAAATTCTGAGTGATTCATAGCGCAGTTGAACGCCTGATTGCACAATATTATGCATTGAATAGTCTACGATTTTGTGTATTACCGTATGATAACAAACGAATAAATTTATGAGATTTGTTTATGCATCATAACCCCTACGAACTTTAGTCTGACCCAAAAAGGGGCATAATTCAAATTACATTTTGCAGAGTATCAAATCAACATGTACAGGGATTTTACTATGTTATTATCGCGAAGCCGATAACTGGTACAGTAAATCGTAAAAACTCGGCAAATTCTGGGCGTGCTAAAAAAGCACACAAAAAGATGTTTTGGGTTCTAAATAATGATTTAACCTAACAGGTGCATAAACAAGGAGTATACCATTTAGAGCATGTCAAGTTTTATTCAAAAATACCAAGAAATAAGGAAATACGAAAAGAAAACGTTAAATTTTAGCCGATAACTGGTACAGTGCCAGTATGCAGAATCAAAATGTGTTTTAAAAAAACTTAAGGAGTTTACCAAGAATTTGAAAACAAATATTTTTTGTAAACACAAACATTTGTTGACAGATAACTTCTGGACAGTATATACATTCAAATTTTCTTTTCTTGGGAAATGAGTTAGATAGACAGAGTGCCTGTTGTCCAATCCTATCTTTAGCCTCAAATAAAATCAAATTGTGCTGATCCCACAACTAATGTATTCTACCTCTTAACTTCTGAAATGTTTAATAATAAAATCTTATAAAATATTATTGATTCCATATAAGTCTCTTAAAGCAGTAATTTAAATAAATATATTTTTAATATTTCTAAATGACAACAATCGGCAAAAGAATCGAAAGAATTAGTTCGCACGTTCGCCTTCGTACAGCTACATGAGAAAGAAACACACGAACGAAACAAAGATAAAACACGCGTCATTCACTGTATAATAACTTACTATTATTTTATGACGTGTGAAATATCAAACCGTTCAAAACTCTTATTCAAGACCCCATAGAAAGAGCCTCTTCAACTTTAAATCTTTTATTACTATTACCATGCAATATTTTATTTTCCGTTTTCCAGAACCCGCGTTGAATTTGTCAAAAACTTCTCACAAATTCTTCTCGACGGCTTAACCATTCGGGTCCCTCGTTGCATAAAAATTTCTCACAGCATGAAAAGAAAAGCTTCTTAAAATAATAGAAAAATGTTTGAAAACGTTGAAACCAATTATCATTAGGCAAGAAGAAGCGAGGAATTTATCATTTTTAATGCATGCCAGCGGATCATTCAAACTCGGCAAGCCGAGCTGGCATCTTCTAATAATCAGTTATGATTCAAGGGTTGCTTAGGATTTGAAAAATGAAAGACGAGGAGAATTAATACATCCTCTTATTTCTTTTGGAAAGGATTCATTTCTTAATGTCATTACGTTCCTTTGTGAAATTAAAAAAACCCGTAAGTTTCATTAAATGAACTTGAAACATTAAAGCACACTGGACCAGATGTATTATATGGATATAATTTGACGTATATTTCTTAAATTAAGTATACACAATTACTGGTGTAGACGCAATGATAAAATTATAGAGTCAAAAGATTTGCACTTTTTAAAATAATTTAAAAAAAAACCTCAATTATACAGGGGTATTTGACAAACGTCATAATCAAATCTCAACAAATTTTCTTTCACCATTTACAATTTACTTTTACAAAATCCAAACATTTATTGGAGGAACTCCCAGGAAATTGGACCGATATTTCTACTTTTCGATAACAACTTCAGGTGCATTACACCTAAAAAGAAATCGAACCGAGATTTGTTAAGCCGAGCCTTGATTGCGTGCTGGAGTTTTATCATCTTCTAAATTTCATCAATATTCGTTCATTAATCTTGAACTCTATTGAACCAGGATCGCTTTTTATTTTTGATAAAACTATAATCTTTAATTTCTTCCAAGACAAGATGTCGAAATCACTCTCCCATGTTAGCATGTAGGTTCATTAGTAGTTATGAGAAATAAATCTAATGAATTAATACTTCATTAGATTATAAGGTAAAAATCTAATGAATTACAAAATTCGATCGCGAACATTTTATTTCAACATCGATCATAATTGCTGCCTATTCAACTTTGTTCTCTCTCTCTCTCTCTCTCTCTCTCTCTTTCTCTCTCTCTCTCTCTCTCTCTTTCTCTCTCTCCATTGTATATGTACATTATAAACCCATTCTGTCTCACATAGCTCTCTCTCTCTCTCTCTCCATTAAACCCATTCTGTCTCGCATAGCCTCTCTCTCTCTCTCTCTCTCTCTCTCTCTCTCTCTCTCTCTCTCTCTCGTCCCCTGGTATATATATAGTAGAGCCTGAATGGTCAATGGTGATGATTATTGAATGCTCCCTAACATGAATGGTCACTAATGAGTACTCCCTGACAGACGGGTCGATCCCAGAGACCGAGACATTTCCATTGTTAACGATTTTCCACTTTAGCCGTTGAAGTCCTTTGGTACTCTGATATGAATAGGAACATTATTTTTCATTACCAATATATAGGGATAAATAACACTGCCAATAAATCTATTTTTTTTTCAGCCGAAGCTCGTGGTTGGAAATATACTGTTCCAGTACGACCTTATCCCCAAGCTATGTCTGGGGTTGGAACATTTCTGTGTTTCAGCAGTCCGAGTTACAGGTTTTGTATAAATGCCATATTGATTACATTTAGAAACGGACGCTTTTTTTCCTTATGTTTTTATACGGTTTTTTGATCTCCAATTACCCCGACGATTTCTCTACATGTAATGGTTTATGGTCACTATGATTACCCTTTAATACTTTTAATTATGATCATTGATATTATTACATTGTACATTTGAAATTCAACACTCAAAAGACTTTAAATTGCGTCCCTCTCAACAAAATAACACCAAGTCTATATAATAAGTATCTATCTAGAGGCATTTTGAAAATAGTACTTATTTAGTACAATTGTGTGAGTTTACTGTTTTGTAAAGTCCGAAGTACACTATATATAGCTATGGAATGCATTATTTAAAAAAAAAAACGCAATTAATTATCAACACAATGATAAACACTGAATTTAATTTCATCAAACTAGAAAAAGTGATCGACCGTATTTATATATAGATATTTATAATTTTATTTTTCACTTGGTTCTTTTCACTCTGTTCGCTAATCCTGCAATTAAATACAACAGGCAGAGGATGTTAAAGGTTCTAAAATGATAACAATTATTTCTTCATCAAAGAAAAGATCATTCAGTTTCTTTGAAAAATGATACCAATACATAATTCCATGCTAGCTTGTAGGTTGTTAGTGGCTAATTTTTCAAAAAAAAAAAAAGAGCTATTTTCTTTTAAAGGAAACAATGCTCTAGAAGTGCCTTTTTGTTGAGAGATGAAGTGTATAAATTACACAACTAAGGAAAATTTCTTTTCATAAAAAACACCAATTGTCTTTATTCATGAAATCCAATCGCAAAAAATTTATTTCTTTAGAACAGATATCTTCCTCTGATATCTAACCATCCTTTTCCAGAGGAAATCGACCGGGTATTGGGGGAGGGGGGGGGGGGGTTGCTGCATGGAGAAACTTAAAGGCTTGATATATATGGCCAGGGTTTGATATCTATCTGAAGGAATCCAATTTACACGAGGCGATTTCTTCGATCGCTTAGAAATAATGAACTTAACATCTCGTAAAACGTGACGGGCCTAGAAGAGAGAGACGCTGAGCTTGGTAGAGCGGTCTGTGTTATTCCAGCATTAGTGTTGTGTCAATCTTGGCTAACTCCGTATCAGTAGATCCTTTGTCATTGCTCAATCGTTGTCCATTGGACTAGTGAACAGATTTATTCTTCTCGCTAAATCGGGTAAGGGGTGAAATTTTATTTTTCTATTTCGATATGTGTTATTAAGATAATTATAAAAAAGTTTATTTTTTTTTAAAATTATGGATTAGTAAAAAGAATGATTTTTTTCGGTTAAAACATGATAATCTATACATTCTCTCAATCTTGATTTAATGATTAAAGGATTATATAGGACACATACAAAAATATTCAAGTATATGTACGCATATCAAATATAACAACATGCATAGTTGGATATTGCGCAATGATTAGTATTTAAGAAAATACTGCCACAATGAAAGTTCATGACATTGCTTGATTTTATAATGGTGATGGGTTTTTGTAATTAAGGTAAAAAAATATTAAAAAAGAAAATCATCACTTTTGATGCGAAATATTTTGAATGAATCATTTTGATTATGCATTTATAATATACGTATATATTACGCAGTAATCAAACGTATATAGTTATTATCAAATGTCGTTAAACAGACTTTTAAGTAAAATATTGCATTGAAATTCTTAAGTTTAGCCAAAATTATGAGCAGCAAAAAAAAAAAAAAATGAAAGAAAACGCTTCCAAATAAAAAAAGGAATATAAAATAAAAGATTGTGTTTCATAAAAAAAACAACTGTTGCTCTGTCTACGAAGCAGTTTTAAAAAACAACCCTAACATTTTGTATAAAATGTATTGGCATGGAAGTCAATGTATTTGCTAGTTTTATCCCCCTTGACGAGTTAAACTGCAATCCTATTTAGAATGCACTAATCCCAGTCGTTAAAAAATTCTGGTATGCACCCTGATTTATTTAAACTCTTACCACCGAGAATACATACAAGTATATAAAAGTAAGTAAGTAAGTAAGTAAGTAAGTATGTAGGTAAGTAAGTAAGTAAGTAAGTAAGTAAGTAAGTTTAGTAATTGTTAATTAAAGTGACATTGTGCATATATGACATTTGTAATACAAAATGTATAAATATTAATAATTTGCATCCGGTCACTTGTACTTATAAGTCACTTTATATACATTTGTATTGTGCATGATTTCAAATTTATATTACAGCATAAAATAGAATCATATTTCTGGAAGTTAAAAAAAAATAAATACAAGAATAAAAAAAAAATAAAAACTGAAAGATTATGATTTCAGTTTTTGTTAATTAATGGATAAGGTACATAAAAAGGTTTTTCTTCCATCTGCGTTCTAATGTACTTCTGTTGTAAAAAGTAATCTGCGTTTTAACTTGTTTAAGCTATTAAAGAGACCCATCACTATAGTCATTGTTATTTTAAAGCGTTTCTCTATCTTCGACCAAAGAAAAGTTGTATGAATGTAATTTTAATGAAACGGATTTAAATCAATCATTTAACGAGATGCTAGTGGGTTTTTTTCTATTGCGAACATATCAATTTGTAGACGTTTGAAGATGATGGTACATGTGCAGATCACATACCAATCAGTTTTTTTAAAATGTACCGCCAAGGAGTTGTGTTACCTAAAAAAATTGCCTTTTTATAATGGACCATTGAAAAACTTATTGATTTAATATGTTTATATATTAATATTATTTGTACAGCATAACCCCATATTATACTATACTATTATAGCGACCAATGACATGCGCGGATCCAGA
Source organism: Magallana ariakensis (assembly GCA_020458035.1). Lineage (NCBI taxonomy): Eukaryota > Metazoa > Mollusca > Bivalvia > Ostreida > Ostreidae > Magallana > Magallana ariakensis. The sequence goes on from CM035813.1 coordinate 49,416,520, forward strand.
AATTTTGTCCAAGTTTGGGAGGGGGGGGTCCGACGGTTATTTAAGTTTGCCCGGGGGGGGGGGTCTGAGGCATATTCTTTGGTAATTTGATAATGTAAATTTAAACATTTTGAATTTTGCAGGGTAGGTTTGGACACCCCTGACACCCCCTCTAGATCCACGCATGAATAAATAAAAACATTTATGAATGTAACAGAGAGAGAGAGAGAGAGAGAGAGAGAGAGAGAGAGAGAGAGAGATTCACTTGTTATATAGTCGACCAACTATATTCATCTTTTTCATTTAAAATACGGATCTCGTATTTTTTTTCTCTGTCTCTCCTCTTTTTTTTTTTTATCAGCCCCTTATAGTGTGGAAATTCAATTACGATTTTTTAGAGCCTCTTTAAAGGGTTATTTTTGTTGCAGTAAGTCTGGTAATTTAATTAGAAATAGATTAGAGTGATATGTTTTAACTCTCAAATGATAGTCCACCAAGGAGTCAATTTGTTTTAAGTGCTTTCAGAATATCTCGACTGACTAAAAAAACCAGAAATTGAAGCGAGTTTATTGTCCAAATTTTACTCCTAGGACCGATTGTCTCCCTTTTTGACGCCTTTTATTTTCAATTAACACCATGTTAAAAGTAAAATCTTATCTGGAAAATGTCAGTCGTATGTTCACACAAGAAAATCTATCAACAAATGTTGATGATTTGTATCTAAAATGTTTCAACCCATAACATTTCTTAACATAATTCTATCCCTTTATTAGCAACTTTAGTTATATAAGCTGTCGGCATCACATCAAAGCATCAAGATATCATGATACAAAAGGCCTACTACCGTAGATAGTAGAAAACACAAATTCCGGATTTAGATGTTGTTTTTTGTTTTGTTTTTAGTTTTAAAAAGAATTGACTTTTTTGTTAAAAGTTTAGTTAATTTTTACGACCATGTTACTATATTGTAAAGGATTACTCTTTGAGTTTTTGGCTTTAAATTTTTTCCGGGGAGGGCTCGTAATTTATTTATGTGTCTGTGCAAGCTGTCAAATATATCCCCATCATCGACCAGCCACATAACTAAAATTGTATTTTGAGCTATAACTATATCAAGGTGATTGTAATTTTTTTTTAAATTCCAAAATTTATTTTGAACAAAACTCACTACACTACAAAATCAATCTTATTTTAATACCATTTCAATATGTAATTTATTATTAAGTACATATCATATTCAAATTTGCGTCAATGTTGGCAAATATATGTAAGTTGGACACATAGTTGATCAATACAGCACAATGTGTTGCATACCTTAAAGTGTTATCTGGTCAAGATGTGCATGGCGGCTCGAAAAAAGTAAAGATTTTTATCTGCCGTTAAAATAACTATAGTGCTATCTTGATTATATAAAAAAAAAAAAATAAAACAAAACGACCGCGCCTCCAAGTTATGATTGATAGCAAGCTGTTGTCGTTGGTTCAACGTTTAAAGTTTAGAAAAAATCTTTTTTTTCTTCATCAAACAGAGTCAATGACTATGAAATCATTGGTTCTCTGATATATATATATATATATATATATATATATATATATATATATATATATATATATATATATATATATATATATATATATATATATATATATACTAAGAATGCGAACTGCATGAAACTAAGATCCCAAGCACCTGTGACAAAGATAACAGAAAATAGGGTTGGAAATGTTCACCCCCCCCTCTCCCCTTCTCCGTTGAACTTTAAATCCTGCAATCCTCACGACTCTCATCTTTAATCCGTTATACATTTACTATACATAACTATTTAGCAGAAAAGTGTTAAAAGTTACGGTTAAAATTGAAGTACTAGTACATGTACTTTTCAGTATGTACAAAAGTTCGATTGTAAAAAAAAAAAAAAAAAAAAAAAAAAAAGAGAGAGAAGTTTTATTGTTTTTCACCCTCCAGTCTTTATCCACCAATTTGTTTCTTGAGTCTAATTATAGAAATTCATGATTTGTTCAACAGCTGAAGTGGAAAATCTGGCTTTTAAAATGGATTTTGTTCAATGAAGCGCATCATTCATAGATCATTTTATAACGTTATTGACAACACTCGAATTGCCCCGTGGACACAATGACGATTGCTTAATGTTTAATGTAAAGTGCATTAATCCACAGCCAAAAAGTTAGAATTTGATGTTAATGAAGCGAAATTTCCGATGTTTTTTGTTATTTGTCAAACGCAATATCCGTTTGAAGGTTTTGTTTTCAAAAAGAATTTTACATACCGAATAGCATTAGATTAAAACAACCGCTGAATTGTGAAGGTGTAAAAGGGAATGCCTAATTATAGGAAAAACTACAAAGACTGTTTAAGATGGTGAATTATAAAAAAATATATAACAAAGCTACTTTACTTTGAATACTGAATAAAAAATATAAAAGTAATTAAAAAACACATCAAGCAAAATAGCAGACAAAGTCAGAAATACGAATGTACCGTCCATTTATAAAATTATAGAATAATATGTTTTCATCTACTTTTTCTCCTTTTTGTATCCAAGTAAATACAATCAAGAATCATCAGAAATGTAAGGCTTAGATCATAGTAAATCTCTCTCTCTCTCTCTCTCTCTCTCTCTCTCTCTCTCTCTCTCCATTATAAACCCATTTTTTCCCACATAGCACCCCCCCCCCTCTCTCTCTCTCTCTCTCTCTCTCTCTCTCTCTCTCTCATTGAGTAAATCAATCTTTTGTATTAACTACACGAATGCATATCAAACATTTTATTTATTATATTAGAACCAACATATTTGGTCGCTAGACGCTCTATACATGTCAACATTTTAGAGGCAACCAGGCGCCGGCAATGGTATTTGTCAATTTCCTTAATTAAACCGAACAATTCCCATTCTCATACAGACGAAGCAGCACCGGTCATTTGCAGGGATATATAATCCTCAATGACTTGACGGATTGCTGTACACCCAGAGAATTAATAAAATTTTGGGCGGAAGATGACGCGTCCGACAAATTGACCATTTCCTGGCCGATCCAATCACATAGGTAGCGAGGATATATCAAAATGCACGAGGCGATGGTGTCGCATCCGTTCAAATTACAAAAAAGAAAAAAAAAAAAAAAGAATACAGCAATGAATTTGAAAAAAAGAAGTGTGCTTGAAGTGCTTAAAGTAAACACGAAAATTACAGGTCGTGAGAGTTAGTGTAATATTTCTTAATTAACTTTCTTTTAAATGGAATGACTTTTTTGCAGAAATCTAAAAGAATGTACTTTAGATTTCTCAAGCTTTTTCAGATTGTGATATGAAATTGACCAATTGATGCATTTACATATTGTACCAATAAGGTAAATTGTACAGTTTAAGCTTAGTATATAACGATTTTCTTGCATTGTTAACAGAACTTATCTGGTTATGTTACAACCATTTTACGCCCTTCTTTAGTTGTTACTATTTATATTGTCTTGAAATTAGATTTTGAATGTAAATATAAACATTTGATTTTTTTTACGTCAGATATAACACGCGTATTCAATTTTTTTCTGCTCACTTGGACAACCGATGTCAAAGCAAAGATTCGTTCCGGAAGATACATGTAGGTTGAATAAATCAATTTTCTTTACTATAAAGATGTTGTAAGTTTCTATTTTAAACATCGAGCGAACATTTTTTCCTCTAATTTCAAACATATCATTTGGTTCAAGAAGCCTGTAATGTCAAAATTTTCAATGCTTTGACGTAAAATTAACAGCAAATTCTTAAAAAAAACAGCACAAGAACAAACACTTCGAGCGCAAGAATAACAGGATATAACGAGAAACCAACGACGAAACAGCTCGAGTCGTCTGCTTCATCTCTCTTCATTCAATAAATTTCTTCATATGACAGAGACAATCAATTCACGTTTCTTTCTCTTGGTGACAGGCAAGTCGATTGCCGAGAAACCTCACAACAGAATTAATTTCCAAGACATGCAACTTGTCAGCTTGCGCGTGGTGTTCGTTTCCATTCTAATCTTCGTCAGGAGCGGCGCTGGCGTTCGGCGCGACCAATCACGCCATCTAGTGTTTATGAAAACAATACGTCAAAGCGGTAAGTTGACGAGGGACAGGAATCAATTTTCACGCGACGTTAGCGGTCGGGATTTTTTTTTTTCATCTTCCAATGAATATTATTTGCAGATTTTATCGGGTATTATAAAGAAGCTAACCTCAATTTTAAGGTCCCGAGAAGATTTTGCTTATGCTTTAATTTGAAATATAACATGTAATAACTAGGGATGTCAACGAGTACTCGAGTACTCGACTATCGCTCGGTCACACCGATCATCGACTATAATTTTTCTTAGTCGATTACTCGTTATAAAGTGAAGAAAAAAAAATTCAAAATTTTTTTTTTATCTTATTGCGGCAGTTTTTGATCTTCGAATAAAAATAAGAGTTTTCTTTTCTCGGCACTTTTGACCATGTTATACTCTGTTCCATCGAAAGGGTGTCCCTTTTTAAGCGGCTTAAAATTGATCTATTTGAATAGAAGTACTTATGCAAACATGTACTTAAAGAGACCAATTTGTGGTTCTTCTAATCAGTTATATTTATTGGATTAGATGTTTAATATATAAATAAAAATTTAATCATATCATCTCAAGGCGTTTGTTTTTTAAATCATTAACTTGAATTGTTGATTTGGCACGGAAACTTGAAAAACTTGAACTTGGAACGGGACAATGACAAACATGAAATATGTCACATTTGATTTGCCTATGATGATATGCATATGGAGCTCAATTAGGTGTAAGCGTCACAAGAAAAAGGAAATGATTTGATAAGGACACACAGTTTCAAATAAATGAACGAGTACTCGACTATCGCTCGACTAAAGGCTCCGATTAACCGACTAAAGCAACCGAGCAAAATTGACATCCCTAGTAATAACTGATGGAAGGAATATGGTTTCAAACCCATTTCATGCATTAGGGTATTTTTGGTACTTATGCAAGTTATGGACAATCTTTATCTTGCGAAATTCTTCTATAGTTAGTTTGCAAAAGACTACCTTTATTCAGACGTTTTGGCACATATAAAATGCAAATACTTAAATCAAATAGTGGACCTTTTGTACATCTTGCGTCGATGGATTTCACTGTAGAAAAAAGAAATCCAGTGTCGTTTGTAGTACCTCGAGTCATTATTTAGACACAGTACAAACTTGGACCGGAGTTACTAGTCTAAAATGTGTTTCAAGTATTGTGCCAAGCAGTAAGTACTACAAACATTTGTTTTGGTCTCGCATTTTTTCTACATTTGCAGACTCTATTAAATTATCACAGTTCTTCAAAACAGTTTTTGAGTTTACCCAGTCTTACATTTGCCCGCTGACAATGAGCGAAAGGGACGAAAATAAAACGGGGCGAATATTTCACTGTATACAGTAATTTATGTATTGTCAAGAGAAAACCAGGATGTGATTCAAGCTTGGAACCATCGGACACAAGAGATAACACTACCCTTGTGATACATTCAATGGTTTACTTAACGTATTAGGATAGTATGACAAGATGCTTGCACTAGCTGCAGAACTGTAGTTCCACGGGAAATTCGGGTTGACAGTTTTTTCTATGGATGGAACTGTAGCTCCACGGTCCGTAAACCCGAATTTCCTGCGTGGAGCTACAGTTCTGCAGCTATGCTTGCACATGATAAAAAACATGTTCTAGATATGTTGGTCGATAAAGTTTTGTGCTGAGAGCAAATATCCTATTTTGCTTGATTACATATCTTAAATTTTGGCATTCCGTTTGTTGCATTATTTCTTGTTCATCAATTTCAGAGAGCTATGAAATATCCTTGGAGTCTTTGAGCAGTACGTTTCATGCAGAGGTCCATTAACCTTTCGTTTAAGGAGAAAACAAAATCGTGTTGACTATTATTTCATGATAGAATTTGATTTAGACATGGGGGCATGAAGATCTTATCTCGCACGTATTGGTCAGATTAACAAAGTTGAAACTGTAAGACCGCTGTGTTACAGAATCAAGTGCATGGGGTAATTGATCCCTGTCTGGGGTGAGTGGGTTTTGGCAACATTTGGGACGACGACCCTGATTAAGACTGTTTTGTCTGTAAATGACTCCAGGATAATCCATCACCCACAATAAACAACGAATCGGCCGTACAAAGGTACAATAAACAATACACTATCTGGGAAAAATTAACACGTGCTTTACCGAACTCTGTCAAGTTGGCGGGTTTTTTTCTGGATTGCAAGAATTTTTGAAATGGGCGTGAATGTGTTTTTTTTTCTAATTGCTGCATTTTAATATTTCACTTTCTCATGATTTTTAGATACAAAACACCTGCCGAGATAAGTAAGATATCTATTTTTTTGTTTGTTCACATGCTCTTTACTCAGTTGCTATTAAATGTTCCTATGCTGTTTTAAAAAAAAAATCACAAACCTCTAGTTAATTAATCAATTACAACTTTATTTCTATTTGTGGTTAAAATAATCAATTCAAAGTGTCAAAGATACACTTTTTTTCCTTTCTTGACATTGTTAACTACCATGTGCAGATTTAAAACGGTTGTGGGTGGTCAAATAAACTACCGAAAACTAGAACTAGATTCCTTCGAGAAGCAAGGTCCCTTTAGACCCCCCAAACCATTTTTTTTTTTGGGGGGGGGGATTCCCGTACCCAGGATTCCCGTACCCATGCCTGTTACTATAGAAATCTTTTTAGAAAGCGAGCTGTTACGTCCTATCTTTATTTTAGAAATACAATAATGTTTTAGGGCTTAATTTATTAGTTCAATGATAAATTTGATTATTTCCCTTAATATTTGATACACAACCTAAAGTTTTGGTAATTGGTTGAAGACCAAAATATATGGACACGCTAGTGTCCATCTTAAATTTAATTAATAAGTTACATTTAATTCATATAATAAAAACATTTTCAAGAGGGTTTCGTTTTGAATCATGTTAAAAACCTTCTTGACTTTATCTTGTTATGCGAGTTTAAAAAAATCTAATCATTTCTTGCAGGCTGCTGTAAAATTTCCTTAATTAGATGTTCAAAATTTGTCTTTCTCAATATAATGACAGCGAAAAGGAAAATTAAATTGATCATTAAATAAGAGATAAATACATTTAACAACTCTCCTATCCTGCCATTCTCTTAGTATTACATTTAATGGTCATCTTAAACAACCATCATTGAAAAATGGAAAATCCAAACGAAGAAAAATAATGACTCGAGTGATTATAGAAAAACAGATTCCTGTAGTCCCTTGATTTCCAATTACAGAAGCGAGGCAATGTGGCAAATTTTATTTCGGGAAGAAAAACAGTACAGTTTGACATGTGAAATAAATCTTTTTTAGCAAATTATACTATTCGAGTTTTTACGACACTCAAGGGAGGCATATTTCGGACAGCGAAATCAATGTTTCGCCGGTTTACGGCAGTAAAACATGAAAATACCGACGAAGCCGCCAGGTAGTGGGTGAGAAAGCTGGCAAAAGCAATTAACATAAACTGTCCGCAGACGAACCATAGCTAACAGTGTAGACACAGAAAGTCAGAGGTATATTTACTTATGGGTGCTTATCTATTAATTCTCGAGTCATAATCTTATCGAAATTACGCAAATGCCAGACATTCATCTTGTTTGACCGTAAACCATTCTCTTATTTTAACGTAAAACCACACTTATCTCTATATATCATTTACAATAAAGCAAATATCAAAATTACTTAAGGTATATAACGTTTAAAAGATATTTGTGCAGTATATTCCAAAAACGTAAAATCACAAATGCATCCGTCTTATTTTAAAGATACGTTTAATAATTATACAATCAATGTCTTACATGTAAATTTTATCTATTTACATGTATATAATTTTGTAAATTTGTTAATACATGTAAAAAAAAAATAATCGGAAAGTCTTTTACAAAGTTATAATTCAATACTGGGTTTAAAAAAAATCTTTTGTCGTTAACTACAAATGAATCTACAAACCTCGTTCGTGTGATGATCGTGAATTGATTGTATTTCAGTCTTTGATCTTAAATGATCTTTAACATTTAAAAAATAAGTTTTGCATCAAACTTGAATTGAACAAAACCCCCAAAAAACCCAGCTACCTTTGAAATTTAAGGGATGGATGTTGCTTTGTTCTGTCTCGGGAAAAAACTCATTAAAACCATGATTAAGAACTTTTATTACTTGGTAAAGTCTCTGAACTCTCACTATTGTCTTTGATTAATGTCCCATACAAGGGCTGATTATTAGGATCAAGATGATATATTCTTCTTCTATGTTCTAATTCATTTTATATTGAATTTTCGTGTGATCGAAAATTTACATTTCTTTTTTAACAAGGTATTTTTTACGTTCTTGTGTGGAGTTTGTATGCAAAAATTTTATGAATATAAAACATTTAAAAAAATGTTTTAAGAAAGTTTATTTTTATCTACTGAGGCATTTAATAAGTACTCAAGCTATGAGCAACTTCCTGTTATATTACAAAAACATGCATTCAAGCTTGTCTTAAGGCTTCTCTTCTCGTCTAACAATCTAACAAGAATTTTGTTAAGCGAGATTATCGTCGAATATTAAAGTCTTTAACCTTCGCAAAGAGTTCCAATTCAGAATCCGTTAATATCCGTAGTGATCCTCTTCAGCACCACCGAACCTCTTTAAGATCCCGCTGACAAAACCAATTGTCGTCTGGGGACGTTAGAATCGAACGCACCGACCGCCGCAGGTGTGTTCAGACTGCTACTCGATAGCAACACTTGTATTCTACAACCAAATGCAATTTCCGGCGAGATTGCCTCGTCCGGTTTTAGATTTTATATTAAAGGTCAAAATGAGGAAACCTTAATGATGAAGGGAGGGGGAAAATAGAAGAAAAGAAATGAACATCACGAATCCGTCTAAAGCCAGATTTACTGCAGGGACAACGAAAATATAGACCGAGACCAAATAGATTTCCTAACATAGCAAACTTTCGGCTTCCCGTAAATCAAGTTACGAGAATTCATTTCGACACCGTATCAAAGGATTTGCAAGCAATAAACAGGCGAAGTTTATGGTTTTTGTTTGATGCGTCCGATCCAATTTCCACTGAGATCGATCAAGAATAAGATTGGATTTTGTTGTGTCTACCAGATATTATGAGCCTTTTTTTTAGATACTTCATACGGATGAATTTGGTGTCTGTTCGGACTACTTGTCAAGATCCGATTTTCATTAAAAATGAGTCCATGACAAAAGGCGGATACTGCCTCTTCTAATACATAGACACAGATGCATTAAGTTGACATGCAATTTCGCATGTATGAAACTGATAAATCGATTGGTTATATTATTATTATATTATTTTATTGATTCAGTCTTGCATTGATTTAGTACAGACTGCAACTTCAGATTTGTACCTCCGGGAAATGAATGAGTTGATCTATAGAATAAACATGTAACCAGTTTTTATCCTGCCCAATAATTGAAATGACTTAAGATGGTACTCTTAACCTGGGCCCAGTTCCACAAAGCTATTAAATGATTCATTCTCAAATATAAGACGTGTCAGTTCTGTTTCGCATAACGAACACATCTTTAGAGAACGATTGAACACATTTGAAACGATAAAAATACTAAAAAAAAACCCCACAAATGTGGCCTCATCTTGGTGTTCTCGCTAGGAAGCTGATTTACTAGCCTACTCGAATATCTATTCAATTGCAGTAAATTGTTTTGATTTTAAACATACATGTATGTACACTTTGTAAATGTATATCAAAATTTTCATATCGTCTGCTCTTTTGTGTAAAGAAGCCAGCATTTGGCGTCTTAAATCAAGTGTGCTTTAGTATAAATTTCAAATCTTTAATACTTTTGTAAGTGAATTGAAACGTTTAATATAAGATGACAGAAAATAATAATCACTTGTAGTAAAGTTAGCATAGCATGAGACCTATAAGTAAGATGTACTTAAAGAAAAGAAAGTGAAAGTATATTCTCATCATTGCAATTATATCATACTTACGTGTAGATCGAGGTAAACGAAACTTGTCAGTGTTATTCACTTCCTCTTTCAGTTTCTATCCCCGAAAATACGTACCCTCCGAAAACACCTACCTATACCCTACATGTGATAAAACATCGTGAAACCACCATAAGCAGTTTACTACGACAAATATCTAAGATTTCTTTTTTTCACATTTTTAAAGTAGAAAGACAGAACATTTTTCAAAGACTCTCACACACAGCTAATTGGTGCATGTATCATATTTAAAGTTAATGCTTCATATAAGATATATATACATGTATAGATAAACACTTAACTATAACTTTTAAGAATAAGAAATCATTCTTTGCGTATTATGAGGCGATCAAATACGGTCGGCGTGATCAAAACCCGATCACGCCCGACCATATTTGATCACCTCATAATATTCAAAGAATGATTCATATATGTATTTATATAATTTTCAGCAATTAGAGGTCACATGTACATTAATTGTATTATACATGTACTATCTACTATTTACCAGATAAAAGTTATCACCACCTTTTGTCATATCCGATCATTTAGACATATATTGAACAAGGCAACCGATAGATTACCACGGACGTTTTATTCAAAAGCCAACTTTGTTGTGAAACTGGCCCCTGCAGTAGATGTTAGCCGAGTCCGCGGTAAGGCGATTCTAAATCAAAATTATATCGATATCATTACATAATTGGAGCTCTGAGAAGTTGACAAATCTTATGATATGATTTGATAACGGACAAATCTTGACTATAGGAGACAGCTGGTCTTGTGGGGTTCCTGAATCAATTCACTATCGCCCCTCTTATAATCAGTAACTTAGTGTACCGCCGATCGAAATATTGAGCTAGTGTGTCGGGCGGCCCGTTGAAAGAAATACTGATCGCTTTCTATACCGTTAATATACTCTCAATCTTTATTCGTTAAGTATGATTTAATCGGAGGAGCTTTAGTCATAATTCACTTCCAAGCCAATAGAGTTTATAATTATTACAACGTACAGCCAATAAAAATGCTTGGAGTAAAATCGAAAGCATCTCGGCCGCGGAGTTACGGTCGTATTATATGATTCCTTTACCCACGCTATATAGTATCTCATTTGCGTTGAGTGTATAGGTAGAAAAACTCGTGTCATTGTGTTTTTTCCTCACTGGTGATTCTACCTTTTATTGGTCATTATTTTTTACAGATTAATAACTTCATAACAGGATCGTGTGCGTGTGTATCGAAAGGAGATTAATATCACAAAAGATAGAACGCATTGGACTTATAGAACGACCTGATTTAACTGACCCTTTGAGAGGAAAAGTAAAAGTTGGGTGAAATCGAAAGAAGCTCCAACCAAGAAGAGGCAGACGTTTTTCTCTGTGTCATTTTGCTTTCTTCAACTTTATCACTAAATCAAGGTAATTTGTGTATTTTTCTTTGATCGTTTTTATGAAAGTGTTTCGTATATATGTGTCAGGAGTGTGAGTAACCTATAGGGAAGTAATTATATCGGTAAAAAGTCATAAGAAATGAAAGTAGATGAAAAAATATACTCAACTTGGAAACGAAAAAAGAGAGAGAGAGAAATCGACATAATTCCAGGTGATTACGCTTTATATAAATTTTTTATTATTGAAAATATAACTTAAAAGAAACCCATTCTTTAAAAGATGTATCTGCATGGTCTTAAAAAAAAAGTTTTGTGTATAAATACATACATGTATATATATTTATTTATATATATTTACATATTTTTATCAGGTGTATTTGTATCGTTCTGAACCGATGAATGGGAATGATAGCAATACATACATGTAATAACATAGTGAAATAGGGGATAAAGGGGGGGGGGGTAGGTAGGTAGGGTAAATTTTGTACTAGAGTTTAAAAATTATAACTGTATGTGTGTTGAATTGGTTAATTTAGAATCACAGGTAAAGGGAAAGAAACAAGGGTAAAATTCAATATCGCGAATTTTAGCTCTCATAAAAGTCCCATAAAAGTCCTAATAGGGGAGATGCCAGGATATACCTTAAAAAATCTATATAAACTCATTAATTTTTCAGAATCTGATTTTCTCCTACAAATTCGTTAATTGTACATCGTCGGCCAATGCGTTAGGAAGTTTTCAATAATTCATGTTTTTACCAAAGATCACGCAGGCAAATCGAGGGGGGCATAACGTCATTTGTAAAACGGAAACCAAGATACTAGATAATTAAAGTAATTTGATTGTAATGTTTTGACCAAATATTGACAGATAAAACATTGCCGACGAATAAAAAAAAATTCGATTCGCCGCTTCATTTAAGTTCATTTGCCTCAGCCACAAAACATCAATGCAAAGAGGAAGACCCTTTGCGTGTTTTTGTTGCAGTGGGTAAAACGCGTTATTATGAGTTCAAGTAAAATAGGTAATTAACAAAGGAAAAAATATAAAGAAAATTAACTAACGTTTTCTCTCTCGCAGAGATATATCTTGATTAGATAAAGATAAGGAATATGGTGATTTCGGAATTTCGTTTAGTCATGCAACCCAGACGATATCGTCGGCAGCAATTTTTGCCAGTTGAAAGAAGTAGTTATGGCAAACAATAATAAAATTCTATCAGAAAGATTATAATTAGCATCTATTTTGTTTTTCCAACTCTCTCTCATTCTCTCTGACTGTAGAAATCAATTTGTAAGAAGACGTGCTTATCTCGCCTGCGCGTGCGTCCGACTAATTTGCCCCAGGGAACGAAGAAGTTTTTAATTATTAAAACGGTGAAAACGTGAAATATTCTGAGGCCCAACATCTGTAGCAAATGAGATTAGGCGTATACTAGTGTATGAAATTGATTTGGAGTACTCGTTTCCGTAGATAGTTTTGTTCCCCTTTATATCTTGCCTCTCTATAACCATCATGTTTGTCTCTCCTCATGCCAAGATCTGTCTTGTCTATCCGTCCGTCTGTTCGTATGTTCGTCTGTTTGTATGTATGTCTGCCCCCCCCCCCTCCGATCTGCCTCTGTTTATCTCTGTCCATCTGACTATCTCCCTTGCCGTCCATCACGACTTATGAGTATTATCAATATAAGTGTAGTAAATCTCTCTCTCTCTCTCTCTCTCTCTCTCTCTCTCTCTCTCTCCTTGTTCTTAGAGGAATTGAGTAAACAATTAACATCTTTTAAAATGAACACACCCACTTTGTAAGCTAATATATATACATACATTATCCAAAAATGGCAATAATCATAATTTTTAAAATTCTTCCGCATACTTTCATAAAAAAAAAGTATTAAAAGACGATCGCATACTGGTTCTTTTTCTTTATTGATATTGCTTTAAAAGGATTAAAATAAAGATTGAAAGGTAATATTATATATATGGGATTTAGTTTGTTTTAAAATATGAAAATGTATGGAGAACGAGTATACTTGGCTCTTCCTGTTGCAAACGGCAAATCTAGATTTCTGCACAGAGTAACTTTCGAGTTAATTATCTCAAAACGATTGAAGGCACAATTTAATTACCATTTTACATTAGTTGAGGTGTTTGAAATTGTAAAACAAAAAAAAAACCCCTAAAACAAACCCATCGATATTGATGTATGGAAATTGTCCCGAAAATCGCCCCCGGAATAATAACCGTCGATGGTTTTAAGTTTAATTTTCTACAGACAATTAATGGTTGAACATATCTGCAGAATGATCCCATTGACTCTGGTCTTTTGTTCAGGTAGATTTCCAACGATGTGAATTTTATTTCACACTTCAGTGTTTTAACAGAAAGCATATCCTTTCATAATGACGAAAACGCAGTTTCTTCCGGTGCAAGTAATTTTTGTTGTTGAAATTTTAAGGCATTAACAACGCTATTAACTTTCCTAATTTCCGAAAACCAATTTCTGATAGGATAATATAATTTTGATAGGAATAATGTCTTTTTATAAAGTGCGACGATGTTGTTATTTTTGATCGCGATAATTCAAATCGAGTTGTCGCTCTTATACAAAATATTGAATTAACACAAGCAACGTATTTGCTGTATACATGAATACATTTGGAATCGCACAGGCCTTCATTTATCATAATTCATCCATCATTTTTTTTCTTTTTAAACAAAAAAAAAAAATCAGAATAAAAAAGATCACTTTTTAATCAGTAAGTGTTCTTCGATGTTGCATTTGTTATTTAAAATGTGAATAAATTGACGAAAACCAATCACTCATTCATAACAGTAAATAGAAGTGAAAAATTAATAATAGATGCAATTTCGTCCCTTTTTTAAATGAACAATTACTGAATCGGATTTTACGATTTGTGTTTCTTCAACAATAAGTTCAATTTGGCGGTAAAGTTAAAACCAAGGTCTGATCTGCATGCTTTAACACCCCCCCCCCACACACACCCACAACTACACGCAGATCCGTAGCATATATTCCATATTCTGAATGAATTTTGAATCATATGACACATCTGCGTCATCTCACAGCATACATTTTATGCAGATTGTCTAACATTGATCCGAAGACATGCGGCCACGTCTAAATGACAGCCATTTGTTTTGATTACATGCTGTAGTCCGAAGTCAGAAATGATTTGTTCCTATCACGCCAGCGTTCACTGAAGCTTCTAATGATACCCCTTAATGATATCTTCATCATTCCAGAATTCGCTTTCTTTGCAATTGAGAGCTGTTGGGTCATTTAGGTTCAAAATCAAAGTACTGAGAGTATTCACTTCCTTATTGGTTTATAGCTTACAAGAGGGAAATAGATGGTTTTTAAGCGTACGACAAAATAATTTTGCAAACCTTGTTTAATTCTCATTTTTCTCAATTTAATTCTCATTGCGAATCTTGCTTAAGGGTTGAAGTGATTTTACGTGAAGCGAACAAAAAAACATTGGACACCTTCTAAAATTAAAAAATTCTACTCACATACATTTTGTCAACTTAATGTAATTTTCATCTGTTATTAGAAGAGCACGTTATTACAAGAGCACGTTTATTAATCTTGCATGGTTTGTGTGTTTGTGTTCAGTAAGATGCAGTCCGAATTATTTTCTTTTGAATTACATTTATGTATATCAAGCTGAAAAAGGGAAATGTTTCTTCGGGGTTGGTAAATTTTTGACCCTTTGCCATACACTAGTATTATTTTTTTTAAAATGTGAGCATTTAGATCATAGTTTGTCAGTAAACGAATACTTCTTTAAATTAGTAAATTATGTAAGAAACCTGTTCATTTTCATTTTGCTATACATGTACGAATACCGTACACAAAGCCTGGTATGTAAAAAACATAAAATGAGCAAAAACGTACATCCTGACTTATATAAAAATAATCATGTAGATATCAGGTTTCTTTGTTGTTTGTAATTCTCTTCATATACATGTATTTTATCATGCTTAATTTAACATTCCTGTCTATTTAAAGATGTAATTTATTCTCAGTGTTATAGTTGACCCTGCAGTCTGAACCAATATTTGCACTACGTTTGTTACAAAGTCCGTATCAATATAAAGCCCCACATTAAATGCACATATTTCGATTTATTTGTGTAGCCTTGTTACAAATCAATGGTAATTTAACGAGGATGTGATCTTAATATTCCAATTAAACTCGCGTTTAAGCTGAATAGCCCAAAGAAAAGTAAAAGCTTAAAACAAGCACGCGGCGAAATCAATCGATGTTTTCGTTTTAAACATAGTGTATGGTATCAACTGGGCCTCTATTGATTCAGTTAGACGCTAAAGCTCCATAGTCTCGGGATAAATTATTTAAGCACATGTTGTTTTAGTGAAAATATGGTTCTTTTGAGAGACAAGGCTATCTATTTTTGAATTTGGAAAAATCATCTGGAACTTGCTTTGAAAGTCGCGTGTGGCTGTATTTAAGCGGATCTCGGAATAAGAGGGAAAATTACATCATTGTAGAGAATTGACTGATTACGTTGTAAAATGGAGGTCGGAAACGGGTAGAAAATCTAATCATGGAAACCGTTTGTTTTTATCCTGTAAGTAGAGATGTGTTTAATAATTTAGAGAGAGAGAGAGAGAGAGAGAGAGAGAGAGAGAGAGAGAGAGAGAGAGAGAGAGAGAGAGAGAGAGAGAGGGTGTACATGTACTAACGAGAAGAGACTGGTGATTTAGCGTAATATTCGTTGCGTGACGTTATGTAATCAGTTCGTGACCTCATGTAAGATTATATGGAAGTTATTTTAATTGATTTATGTGAATCCAAACTTTTATGAAGCCCAATACAGGATGAGGCTCTGCCATTTAGACAACTGAAATGTGACTGAAAGGTCTGGAAAGGTGAGGTCTGTCATTCATTCATGCACCTTTAATTAAGTTCCTTTTATAGTCACAATTCTGTTGACAAAATGACAAAGTTTCATCCTGTAAGTCATCAAAGAAATGTACTTGTAGAAATAAGGATTTTGTTTTCTGAACAAGTAAAGCTTATTGCAGAAATATTTAACGGAACGTGAACGTAAATACACGAGTATGTTAAGAATGCACGAAACCTGAATGGAATTAAAAGAGTTGTTCAGATACAGAATTGGAAAAGTCGTCTACTACTGTATTTAGACCAATGAATTGTAATGATATTAACATATCTCTCTCTCTCTCTCTCTCTCTCTCTCTCTCTCTCTCTCTCTCTCTCTCTCTCTCTCTCTCTCTCTCTCTCTCTCTCTCTCTCTCTTCCCCATATTGTCTCTTTCTACTCTTCATCGCAGCTGCAGATCTGGTAGCTCTATGGGAATAATTCCCTTCCCCTTCCCTCCTCTATTTATCTCATTACATCTCTCATAATTCGCCATATTTAGATGATATGTTTTATAATTCATCAATATTGGAGAAAAACCTCGAAAAAGAAAAAAAATATCTAGACCCAAAGGAGAAAATGCAGTAATTATATAGATTAAACATTTCCTTGAGAGAGATAGACCTATTATTTCGCGTCTCATTTCGGCCATGTTGTCCATAGCTACTCTCTGCGTTAGAAGCGATACCAAATCCACTTTCTTTTTGGCCATTAATTATTTTCCTGATATCGACTTTTCTTTCCTGTTATTCGGTTTCAGCAGTCTATGGTTCTTGTGGGAGTTTGATGGTTTATTGTTTTGGTTCAATTTTTCTCTCCATTTCCATCTTTTTCCTTCATCGTCTTAAAGTGAATGCGCAGACAATATGTTTATGCCCATATGACCTATTTGTTAGTGCAGAAAGATAACAGGCTACACATTTCAGTGTAACTGAATCCTTGTGATACTAGTTTAAGTAAGTTGCGTGAAAATCTAATATGAAGTTTGTTTTGGAAAATATATCATCAGGAATAAAACATTAAAATTACAAAAAAAATTGTGGAATCAATATATTTTTTCGCGGTCGTTCAATTTTCGTGGTCACATGTATCTTTTAACCCACGATTTATATCCCGAATGAATCGTGAAATACAGTCATTATTTATTTAAGCGAATGAATATCATCCCCATACACAAACTAATAAACAATTGGCAAGTAGAACAGAGTCCCTCCTCCATCGCCTCGAATTCAAACCGATTCCACTGTATATTATTGACTTGTTGACAAGCTTTGAAAATAAAGAGTTTTGTAACACAAAATTCAACACCGTGACGATTCTGTAATAAGATCAGTCAAAATTTTTTGAAATTTGCTTTTGCAATATTTAGAACTGAATTTAAAAGGTTGAAAATGTGTAGAATTTCACTCATTATTATACGCTACAACGATATGTAATAAGATAGTTAGCTTATCAACTAGTATTTGATTTCTACCTGTCGTCAGTGTATTGATTTTTCTCTTTTCGATTTATTCCCAAGCCGGCGAATTTTTGCAACACTAAAATGTAATTATGATTTGTAAGCTAATTGTTAATTGCTTAATGTAAATTCAAACATAGAAACCCCTCGGGTATATTTCGTGCAGCATCGAATTAGTCTATAGAAGAATGGAAATACACAAAAAAGACAGGGGAAAAAATGGCGCTCGTGTCAATATGTCAGACCTAAATCAAGCTAATGCAGAAATGTCGATTGGCTTTTCTTGCAGGTGAAATACGAAATGTAATTATGCATTGTGTTGGGGAGTATTTACCGATCGAATAGAATGTCACATTAGATCACTTATGTGGATTTTCCTAATATTTGCATTACGGAAATCAATTCGTCTCTCTGATCTGTCGAACACGGTTCTGTGTTTACTTTTGACGCCCTCTAGTTGGTCTTTTGGGCATTACCGGAAGTGATCGCCATACAAATGGAGTTTAATGAGGCGGGTATGTTTGTACACATGCTAACGGCGCAGCATTTGACAATAATCTCTCATTAAAATTCCATACCTGCTTTATTCTGATGCCGAGTGTATTGAAAATGGCAACACTGCAAGAGAACAGATTAGATCGTGTATCTTTAATTAAAACTGCATTCAATGACAGCACAAGACATGCGAACTTTCGACATCGATAATTCATGTCTGAAACAACGCTACAGAATTACCTCATTTAAAATGATACCTTCAATGTAATCAGATAGTTTTATGTGTTGTAATATAAAACTGTATAAAGGTGCGCTCCGTTCCCAAGATACAGAATCAAGTATAACAACATTCATTATCATAATGATGATTGTTCTGAGAAAAGTGAGTGCATGGCATAATAAAATCTAAGACCTCATTTTGCTTTGCATATAACCATTTGTCATCTATTGAAAGGCTTTTCACTAAAAAAAAATTGGTCCTTATTTGAGTTAGACAAAATGCATTAAATTGTTATCTCGTGAAGTTTTATTTATGATTTTAACACATATCAAAGACTAATATTTTTTTTTAATCAGTGCATGACACCGTAATGCAACCTTCAAATATATTTAAATAAACACGTAAGAAATTATCTGGCTGAGAAGTAAAACAACATTCTAATTTATAAGGGAAACTGAAAAAACCTACACGATGTGCGTGCGCAGTTTGTTTTAGTCACCGTTGTGGAATCATGCTGCGTGGATCCATATTTTCATTAATAAAGATGGACTTTGAATGATCCGGTTGGCCGGGATCGCTATAATTTGTACAGATGATGGGCCGGGTGTATCCGCTAGCATTAATATGACGGATCAGTGTTAATAAGTCGCACGATTCATTACTGTACATTATATACGCAGATGTCCGAAGAATTAAACCAGGGCCCTTAATGCGTTTGGATAGATTGGATGACGTTTTATGTAAATGATTTAGTGGCACTGAGGTCAGAAGTATAAAAAGTTCTGACGATATGAATACTGCAGATTTTTTCTAAATTAGCTCAATAAAGTAGTTTTAAGGTAATTTAAGCCTTATTTAAACCAGACAACTTTTAAAGCACAAAGAAAATTTATTTTGGCGTGTACCGCCTGCGTCGTCGATTTTAATTAGAGCAGACCAAACATTGTGCATATTTATATATTGAATGCATCCTAAAGTTTCAATTATATCACGAATAAATGCATTTAATGAGAAGATTGATCAAACAATGATATTGCAAGATTATTTGAAGAACATCTCTCTCTGTCTCTCTGTCTCTCTCTCTGTATGAGGGAAAATGTATAAAGATTGCTAAACTTGTACAATGAATTTTGTTTGTCAAAGTCAACGATTGAAAAATTAAAGCTTTGATACTTTTTCGAAAATCTTGCAAGATCTTTTGCATTCATATTACCGCATAGATCTTTTTAATTTTTGATTTCAAAGAATTTCCGTCCGAAAAGAATAGTGACACAATTGTTAAAAGTCGTTATTGCATTTGAATTGTACGTGCAAACTTGTGATTTTTTTTAAAAAGAGAAAAAAACATTGTCTACAATGGGCGTTGCGTTTAAAAATTGGAAAATACTTTTTGAAGAGATAACGAGAAAATGCGATATTGTTGTAAAACATCGAGTTCACACTTTAAAAATGCCGAGATACTGCATAATTCGAGAATCCTTTCGCATTTAGATTGAATTAGAAGAGATAAAACGTTTCATGGAAGAACGGATTCGTACACATTGGAAATGCATTATACCGCAGATAAACCCGAGGCAAATATTCACCCGATCCAGTTTATCAAGGAATGAAATCGACATACGAAATGTACACGATGCTTATTGCCAATTATATTATGACATTAACACGTGCCGCGGCAATAATCAGGTGCTGAAATTTACGTCGTAAATTCCCCGGAGAGGCGGATCCAGTGTCTATAGGAATAATGCATGACAAACGATCTTGATAAACAAATATATACAAATTAGAGCCTTATGGGAATTTAGTTTGTGAGCTGATGACGTGTAAATTAAATTTTTGGGAGGTTAGGTTTGCGACTATTCGGTGTCATTTAAATCTTTCTAGACCTAAATGATGAAAAATGTTAAAATTTATGTAAATTGGAGCGTACGTTGAATCGCCACCATGGGAATGAGACCCTCCATCCATCAGTAACAACATTAATAGTCAATGATTTGGTGCGAATATGCGGTTAAATAAACAATGTAAATAAAACCATTAAGCCGATCTAATATAATTTTAATTGCCTTTGTGCATTTGTCATTTAGAACCTAAATAAAAAAAAAATCCCCGACATCTAACACCCCCCCTCCCCCCGCGGCAACGGATAGGTGAAACTGTACGTTATTCTTGAGTAAAACTTTTTTATGAATATCATGCACATATATTTATATTGTTTTTTTTTTTTCAATTTAACAAAGTATGAATTAAAAATTATGAAGAGTTTATTATAAAGAGTTTCCGATTACCACCCCCACCCCCTTCTTATTCCCTGCAATGCTCGGTTTCCAGCTACTCTATATAGAAAGATTTTTTGCTGGACATAAAGTGGCACAACAACCATTGACACAGAACTAATCAGCTTGTCCCTGTAACAACATCTTGTGATGGCGAGTCTCTTGATCATTCCGAGGTCTCTCATCGGCGCTCTCAAATTTCTAATTTTCTCATGATCTCGCTGATGCTGACAGGCGGCGGGAAGAAAAATCGATACCAGGGACCCCGAGTAACGCAAGTGTTGTGTTATGATCTCAGCCCTGCATTGTGTACACAGATATATAGGCAAAGATGAGCCGACGGAACAGTTTGGCGTTTCTATCAGACACCCCCCTCCCCACGTCCCTGCCAATAATCTAAATAGAAGTGGTGTCGAAATGTTATATACGGACTCAGCGCGCGCGCGCGCGTGTGTTTGTGTACACCAAATGTGATGATAAGTAAATGAAGATGATACTTATCTAACGGACAGCAGCCGGCGATTTTGTGTGGATACTGCTAAATTATACACTGCATGTGAATTTGAGTTGCCTGGTAGATCCGGGTTGTGAAGACGAAATCCATTAGTATAACAAACAATTGGCGGTGTTTTGAGGTTATTTTTCGCTTGCATGGCGAGGAGCCCGCTACCTGAACGTGTTCCTAGTTTCATCTTCACACCGTGTTATTATGTAGGATTAGCAGTTCAGGATGATTTGAGTGGAGGGGTATGTACATGTATGCTTTCAATTTATGCCTTGTTTACTGGGCGGAAAAGTTATTATTTTATGCCTAGTTTATAAGCCATTGCTTCTGGCGACCATTCTTTTATCTTCATAGTAACCTTTTTTTCTCATTAAGGCTTCCAGTGGCCATCGTTTTTATGATATTGGGATTTTTTTTTCTCTGAGAAGGAAAATGTTCCAGCTCAGCAGGGCAAGAAATTAACAGAAAAATGTCAATTTGTCAGAAACTTGTTATTATCAATTTGACGTCGATTTCACAAGACTAATGTTATTTGTATATACTAATTGACTAATAATAAGCTTATATACACATTTACTTAAAAAATTCAAAGAAATTAATGAATGAAAAATCGACTATAGGTTGGTGACTGATAGAACGTTTGATGTGAAAAGAAATGAAAGCTCTTAGAGAAAATTCAGGATGACAGACCCCGCTACTTCTGTAATCATTGTGTAATGTCAAACAAAGACGTATTTCACGAAGACCTTGAAGAAACATACATGTGCTTTCGTCGTGTATATAACATTGTTGATTACCAGTTACCAACAGACTAGTGCATTATGTACTGTATTAATTGTACATCGTCCGTATTGAATGTACGTTCACATTATGTGATTATCATTGTGATGTTTTACGAAGAAAATTGAATAATGGTGGACTACGGAATACGATTTTTTTTCTTGTTTTCCTTTTTTCTTTTGAACAAGAAGATATCAAATGAACATGTATGTATGACTGTATTAATGTAATTGTACGATGGTACTCATGCGCGGATCAAGAATTTTTTTTCAGGGGGGGGGGGTCCAACGGATAATAAAGTTTGCAAGAGGGGGCCGGGCATATTTTCGGTAGTTTTACTATGTAAATTTAAGAAATTTGAATTTTCCAGGGAGGTCCGGACCCCGAACCCCTCTAGATCAGCGCATGGTACATGTACATAAGATGTTGTTTGTATTCATAAGAAATAATTTAAGTCAAGGTCAGATTTTCAAGGTCATGACACAGTCGGATAAATTGACACACTATGAAGGAATATCACACCTATAAAGTATTTATGATTCATAAACATATATGACTTTGAGTGACCATGTGTGTAACACATGAACATATCTGTTAAGTGGCACGTGCACGGACGCAAAAATATCGCACATTAATTTGTTGATGCGCGTGGTGCACGCGCGCGTTATTGCTGGTCAGAGTTATCATTATACACGTTCTCGGGCATAATACTCCAATAACTCGCCCATCAACACCAGTAATTACCACCCCTGATTATTAAGCAGACGACATTGAGCACCCCATGAAGCATATCTGCACACAAACACAAAACATGCAGTAGAACTGCATAGACCTATTTCACCCTCTATATATTCAGTACTGGAATTTGTACAGAATATATCGCCCACTATTGCACAGATTGAGGATAGAGTGATGGTGCTTTATATTGCACTTTGTAAAAGATAGCAAGTGGCAGAAAAAAGACAAGTTGACGGGGATACAAGATTTTCTGTTTTCCGAAAGACGAAGATTGTGCAATGATTACAAAGGAATTTTATCCTACAGTGAACGCTGCAGATGTTCTGAAAGATCATGTGCAGCTGTTTGCTGAGTATTATGTAAAGTCCATTATGATATCTTTTTCAAAAAGAAGCATTGGAAATACCATCTCTACCCAGAAGAACGAAAATTTATATTTATAAAAAAAAAAAGATAGATAAAAAATTGTGTGAAAGATAAAGAATAAAGAAAACACTCCCAAACAGAATGTAACGATTAAATGATGATAGAATAACATCACTCTACGAAATGAACCCAGAACTCTAGCTATGTATTGAAGTAAGCCCTGTTGATAAGCGCGAGAGTCAAACTGTTTGAATTTGATAAATGTCTTCGGCAGAAGCTAGTTATATATATGTGCGTATGGTTTTCTTTTAGCCCTCTTAAAGCTAAAGAGATTTCCAAAGATTTCAAAGCAATTGGTTTTCTGGAAGAAGAGGGTCTATTTTAAAAAAAAACTGTCGACGAGTGCGTTGAAAAATATGTTATTGTAATTTGTCTGTACACAAGTTACAACAGATAAACGAAGATCAGCGAAATAGCATTCTTAATTGCAATTATATTATTTTTTATGCGTTTGCATTCTTAAACTTCAAGATTGTGCATTAGCTTTCTTATCTGGACAGCAAGTCTATAACTTTGGCCTATTTCTAGGGTCAGATTTTCCTTTTTTTGACCTGACCAATACTCTCTTTTATATAGTATGATATAGCATTAATTTGAATTTTTATCGATTTTTCGTCGATTTTTATCCAAGAAACCGAGACAGCAAACTTGACCACATACATGTTGTATTTACTTGACGAGTTTACTTTCTTTTCAAGTCAAGTCTCTGACACTTCAAATGGTCTTGATGAACAGTTCGATTCTTGCGTCTTATATTTTGAGACTCCTCTGCATCTTCTGACACTTTTGTCCGTTTTGTTAAGCTCGTCTATATATAAAGAGAAGAGCTACGCCCCAGAAAAGCTAACATACATAAAAAAAAATACTAATATGAACAAAATATAGGCGTTAATAATTAGCATTAGAAGTCTCAGATTAATGTAATTTGTTTCTACAATTCTACAAGTATATGCTACATACAAGATTATATTTAACGGACGCTTAGGATTGGTTATTGTTTGAAATATATAATTATCACTCAAGGTTAAGTCTAAGCTCAGTTTAAGCTGTATTGAGAACATGGCCCGATTCGGTGGAATTACAGAGACGCTGCAGCTTAACGAATTGTGAATAATGGAGTTCCTTATATTTACATTTCCAAGTAATTTACATTCCATCAGTAGCTTTATGACATCACATTTAAGTGCGTCAATGTGTGTGCCGTCATCAAAATCCCCTCACAATCCCATTACGCCCCAAGCATCCATTGTCTGCTGCAGAAAACGTGTATTTTGGATGGGAGAAAACGAAATTTGCACACACTTAGGGGCGTTCTCAAGAGAATGAGGTTCATCGATGATTCCCTGTCTGTCGAGAAATATTAATATCAATATCAATACTTGCTGGCCTCAAGGGGAACACATTACAAACCTGCTTGGGTGATAAAACAACAAAACTGAATAAGATGAAAAATCGACCGAATTAACTCTTACCAAATGAAGAGTCTCGCGAGAGTTCGAAGCAGTCGGCGTGATTATATATAGTAGGGGAAAGTTTAACGTTTATGTGTAGAAAAAAGAGGTTTTCTGCAAAATATGTACATTATTTTTGCATTCCTCGTAAGATGGTACATGTATATAATGAAAGTTAATCTCATGTCTACCAACTAGCGCGGGGTCTGTTGAAGATTGGCGATCGAGGGAAGAAAGTGAGTGAAAGCTTGAAATTGAAAAAAGAGATATAATCAGGCAAGAGATGATTAGATTCGTCATTTAGGCTTTTTATCTTGATAGCAATCAATATTGAGATTAAACGAAAGAGCACACAAACATTTGTGTGACCCTGGTTAAGAACCACGTGACGCCTAAATAAGATTGTCGAAAAACGGAAAAAAAGTCACAGTCCTTAAAAATTAAATGGTAGAATTATATTTCAACTAACATGACATGCTATACCTATCTTTGCTATGCTAGTCCATAGGGTTTGCTCTGCTCCTTTCGTCTATACGAAAGCGAAGCGGATAGTAAACCCTCGGCTAGCGAAAACGTGCTACTAGTATAGTAGTATACCGTGATTTTCGAATAATAATGCGGGGGTGAGGATATTTTTTTCATGGGCATATATGTTCAAAAAAACATACACGTTTCTCTTGATTGTCTTTGATATAGCACGATTCGGGAGAAAATGGATATTCCCCATGAACATTGAATATCCAACGAAGCCTATATAATAACCGTAATGCGATTTTCATGTAGTTACTTTTGTTTTGGAGAGCGCCGACTGGTGGATCATGTTGAAAGCCAGATGCTTATCTTCATCCCCCATCCCAAAGTATGGATTTTGGTATTCTTGTTTGCTGTGAAAAATGTTCAGTGATGAACCAGAATTTGAAAAAAAATGTTGATTATGAGCGTTAAATATGAGACATTCATGTGTGAGTTATTTGGGGTCTTTTTTTTTTTAAAGGAGGACATACACATTACACATATCTTCTCAATCTTGGCTTTTGTGAATGCACGGATGGATAAGTTCTTAAGTAACATACCTGTACAATTAAACTTAAGTGCAGATATTTACTCAGCGGGTGCAACGAAGCATTCTCTAGGGATTTTAGTCAATACCTATACCCTCTGATTGTGTGATACACATAAAGAACTTTATTGTAAGGATTTTAAAATAGCAAGGCCGGGACGTCTCTCGGCATCAAATTCGAAAATTTCCCACAAATTCTGGATTCCGTTGTTCCCAGCATTTAAGGTGGCAAATACTTTATAACTGTTTATAACATTATTTGGGATATTTTTACATTCTGTATTACAGTTTTCCGTTTTTATTTCAGATCGATGGACAGTAATGAAAATATCGAGAGAAAAATTCCTTGTGTGACATCATATCAACGGTCTGTCAACTGATATGGTGGTGTGGCCAGTAGTTCTACGTAAGTTCTTTTTCTTGGATAGTAAGCACAGATTATGTGACATTTCCCAACCCTTCTTATTAAGCCCCCCACCCCTCTCTGAATTCACAGTTGTAAAAAAAATTCTAACCATTACAAAGACTTGCTGTTCAATTTCTCCATTTTATTGCCTGAATTTTTGTTATGAACTCTTTAGGTGTTACTGGCATGGAATTTTTCGAATAAATAGAAAAAAATATGAAAGACTGTCTCATACATAACATGTAGATTGACTTGCTCATCCGTGGTGCAGATTATGTCCTATAAAGTAGAGTCTGGGTCGGGATAATAATGTTTTCTCAAATATATAGCTAGTAAACGCGAACCGTGAATTTCATTGGCTTAAGCTTAAAGTAATTTTGTTAAAATCTTAACTGTAACTGATAATCAAATAGGTTTATTTTTTAAAAAAGTTGGACAGGCAAAAGAAATTGAGGGTGTTTTTTTTTTTTTTTTTTTTTTTTTTTTTTTTTTTAACTAAAACCAGTTCTCGAGGTGTATTACGTAAATGAACGTACTGTAGCACAATAAAACATTTCTTTGCATTTTGGGGCCTATTTTTCTGTATGTGTTTGTTCGAAGCAGGTGTTTGTTTGAATCGTATTTATAAGCGGGTAATCAGAATTTACGAACTAAGAACAATATGAAATAGCTACACTACAATAGATATGTGTATGTTAGTGTTCGCTAAATATAGTAGGCCTACATTAAAAGTTACAGGATTAAAGAAAGGACAATTTTTATTGATAACATGAAGTATTACAAGGGATTTTAAGAATGTGAGCATGAAAAAACTTCCTGTAGATTCATCCTGCTGACTGTTTGACACAAGATATTTGCCTTATCTTGTGACTATTATATAATTTGTTTATCCAACCTGGGGGAAGAACTGTGTTATCTGCAGAAGATGTTTCAGCTCGTAGGTTAACCCGCCTCGTATGTGTTAGATGTATAGCATGGGGGTACAAAACGAACGTTTTTATGTTGAGTGTATATAAAGCATTATCTTTCATGCATTTCTTTTGTTTTCAAATAAAACATGTAAAAGAAGTATGCTGTTCGAATCAACCGAGTTTGATGGGAAGGCTCGATCTGTCTGTCTGTCTGTCTGTCTGTTTATTCACATAACCCTCAAATGACCATAAAGGACTGGCCATTTAACAGACCCAAGAATTTTTTTAAAAAGAATTTTCGATACTGTGCTACAGAAAAACTTTTGAAAAAGATATTTTCCTATTTTTCAATTTTCGGCAAGCTTTCAATTTTCAACTTTATACAGACTTGTTAGTAATAAAATAGTACATATCACGGAGAAAAAATAATAGTGAATTATTGAATATAATAACATTTTTAGCGCTAACGTTCATTCTTTCAAAGAGACTAAATTATTTACGCGGGACGATAATTCTTTTACAAAACAATGCATTCGTGAAAAAAGGAGATCTATATTTAAACATATCAGAATGGTTTTATCGGGATCGAAAATAGACCGATAGAAGTCATAGAACATTCCCATATAATTATGTTTTTTACTTGGCCATGATCATTTTATGACTGATCATATACATTGACAGATTAATGCAACATTTCAATTAGTATATTTTCTTTTTACATCCATTGTATCCACGAATGCAAGTTAATAACATAAACTTTTTTAAGTATGCCGTTTATGATTGAAGAAACATTCCCCGAATGATCTAGAAAACAGTTAAAGGGACACGATTTGAGCTCAAAATTTTGAATTTTATTTTTCCATTTTTAGTGTTTAGAATGGATAATATGGGTATTTGTAATGCATTGTCAAAATTTGAAAGTCAAATATATTGAATTATAAGCAAGATACAGAGTTTGAAATTCTTTGTTTTGTAAACAAATCTCGAGCCGTGTTATTTTTTACATCTGTGTTTTATTGGTATAAATTCAATCTAATGTTGTTTTCTTCTGTTCATAATATTATTTATAAACACATTTAATATGTTTACATTGTTTTCCACGAGTCATTTTGTCAAAGAAATGGTAATTCCATACTTTACATTATTTGTAAACAAATATAAGACTCGAGCTTTGTTTACATAACAATGAATTCTTACCTCTGTATCTCTTATATAACTTGAATTCTAACATTCAAATATTGGTCAATCATTCAAAATGTGCAAGTAAACCATTTTATATATAAAAATATAAAATAAAATTTTGATCTAAAATCGTGTCCAAGTCCCTTTAAATCTAAAATAAGCAGTAAACTGGTATCTCCGATGGTTCATAGGGTTTTGAAGGTATAGCGTTGATTGCAAGATATTTTAACATAACATAACATAACATAACATAACATAACATAACATAAATGATAAAACATAATTGCAACCTCTCGAGACTTTCCGACAGAGCTCGGACGCTTGTCGGAAAGACCCAAAACGTTGAGATGGAGTATACATAGAGTCTGTAAAAAGTGTATAATTTTATATAAAAATTGATTTATTGTTAATGATTGTTTTTACATTGATTACAGACACAACAGTGATGATTGTGTTCTGGTTGATGAGCGTCACGTGCTCGGGGTCATGCCCCGACCAGAGCGCCCTCAGGGAGGCGCTCACGTGTCTGCACAACCTGACAGAGGGAGACAACTCCAAGATCAGCATCAACACCGCTGACATCTTACGGACCAAGTCCTTCTGCGAGTAAGTGGGGGAAAGTGTGTGTCTGTGTGTGTGTGTGTGTGTGGAGGGGGGGGGGGGTTAATATGACTTTTCTAAAAAGTAAACATACCTAAACCCCCTCCATTTGTTCAGCAAAATTGGTAAAATTTCAAAAATTGATTCATTTACCTCAGTCTGCTTTACCTGAACCAAACTTTCTTACGCACACAAAGTATGAGGGTCATTTGTCTTTCCAGGAACGGTAATTTCGCGGACTCTGTGAGTTGTCTGCAGCGACTGTACAGCTCCTGTCCGGATCCGGTAAAGATAGAAAACCTGAAGAAGTATGCGGATCCCGAGTTGTGGGAGACGGGGTTCCAGCGGCTCTGTAACAGCATGTCACGTAAGTCACTGCAAGTCATATAAGTTACAGCATGTCACGTAATTTTACTGTTACAGCATGTCACATAAGTCACTGCAAGTCATATAAGTTACAGCATGTCACGTAAGTCACTGCAAGTCAAATAAGTTACAGCATTTCACGTAAGTTTACTGTCACAGCATGTCACGTAAGTCACTGCAAGTCATATAAGTTACAGCATGTCACGTAAGTCACTGCAAGTCATATAAGTTACAGCATTTCACGTAAGTATACCGTTACAGCATGTCACGTAAGTCACTGCAAGTCATACAAGTTACATCATGTCACGTAAGTCACTGCAAGTCATACAAGTTACAGTATGTCATGTAAGTTTACTCTTACAGCATGTCACGTAAGTCACTGCAAGTCATACAAGTTACATCATGTCACGTAAGTCACTGCAAGTCACACAAGTTACAGTATGTCATGTAAGTTTACTCTTACAGCATGACACGTAAGTCACTGCAAGTCATATGTTACAGCATGTAACGTAAGTCACTGCAAGTCACACAAGTTACAGTATGTCATGTAAGTTTACTCTTACAGCATGACAAGTAAGTCACTGCAAGTCATATGTTACAGCATGTCACGTAAGTCACTGCAAGTCATATAAGTTACAGCATGTCACGTAAGTTTACTGTTACAGCACGTCACGTAAGTCACTGCAAGTCATACAAGTTACAGCATGTCACGTAAGTCACTGCAAGTCATACAAGTTACAACATGTCACGTAAGTTTACTGTTACAGCATGCCACGTAAGTCACTGCAGTCATATAAGTTACAGCATGTCACAAAAGTTTACTGTTACAGCATGTCACGTAAGTTAACATGTCACGAAAATAAACATATCACGTTCTTTAAGTAAACTGGTTCACTGATACAGCAAGACATGTATGTAACATGTCATGTAAGTTAAAATGTCACATAAACTACTAGTATCCATTTACCAGTATGTCACATAGTTAAATTGTTACAGCATGTCACGTTATTTAGCGTGACACGTAAGTTAACTACATAACAGCATGTCAAGTGTAAACACTGTGACAGTGAGTAAAGTAAGTAAACAATAAAACCACATGTCATAGAACCAATGATACAACATTATATTTTGTCATGTAAGAAAACAATCAAAACGTAAAATGTATAGCATTTCACGAAAAAAAAAACCACAATGCGATTTTATTAAACAGTTGACACTGTTTTTCGGATACCGGTACCACTACTCACACATCACACCTTTGATTTGATATTGGGTCATTTAGAAAATATATCCCCTTGTAGAGAACGCCATGGACATCGTTTTAATAAGTTTTTATATGATTATTACATTAAGGTCTTGGTTTATAAGATGACAATTTCAACTATAAAACTCTAATACATTTGTACATAACTGACTTTAGAGGTTTGATGGTGTGTCTCTTTTTTTCCCAGTCTATGTACAGAAAGCGGACTGTATTCAGACCCAGAGTCAGGAGATCCAGCGATGCGTGGACAGTAAGAAGGACGTGACGGTGTCCAGCGGGGCGGGGGCCATGTACAGCATAGACAAGGACGGACGCCAGTATGTCCAGAACGTCTGTGGGTAAGGCTGCTTTCTGTTTCTGATCGGCCAATTTTTATATTTGTATTGTTAAATTGCTTGGTGTCTACGGTGTGTGCCAAATTTTGCGACATTTTTCGACAACTTTTTGAAGATCAGTAATTAGGAAATGCTGTGGAATTATCAAAATTTATGGTTGATCAAATTTTGTTTATTTATTCAACCATGCCACGAACAAAAAATTGGGTCTCCAAAAACGTGGGAATTTTTGTTTTAATTCAATGAAAATTGTTTGAATTTAATTTATTCAAACCCCCAATGCAAGTGTTTATGAGGTCCTAAATACCAGTGAGCAGCGATAGACTTTAATCGTGCTAGCACATTCTAATCATCTCTTAACTCATGCATGCTGTATTTAAAAGTTGTACAATATTTCATGCATTAAAAGATATCGCCGATTCCCCCAAAAGTTCTTATTTGAAAGCATTCAATTCTTTATTTTTTTGATACACAATCATCCTTAATTAGCAACAAATGCAAATAACTGGATGCAGTTTGCCGATATCATACTGGAAATACTGGAAAATTCAATACTTGAAAAATTAAAAGGAAGTTTATCGCATTAACCGTTTTTGTCTCGGTGGATTAATGGCGCTCCATACACAGGCCGTACAGTTCCGTTTTTATCGCTAACTGCAGCCCGACTTCATTAAACTTTTACAGTCGACTTCGATAAGAGACTTCCAATATCCGTTCCTTCAACGATTCTTCTATTCTTCTTCTATCGTTAAGTGATGCAATGGAGGTATTCTGCATTTTCAAATTCATCGATTAATTTTTGCGAATGAATAATTGTTAGTAGTTATACTAGAATTCAACACGTGGATAGTTTAATTTCGACTCGTTTTTCGAGTCGCATAATGTTATGAAAGTTTCATTAGTTCTTCCTATCACAGGTTTTTATAGTTAGCATGCTGATAATGTAAAGTAGTCGGTTTTTAGGTGCGAATTATAAATATTTCATGGTTGTTGAAAGACTCCTATTTCAAATAGTGTGATTTGTTATTTTTCAAATTGTTTTCCTTTTTTTAAAATAACGCTAATATTTTATTCATTGCAGAAAATAAATTTTCCTGTTTTAGACACTGTTGAGTTGCTTTCCTAGCTTGTAAAACAAATCAAACAACACCCCTATCCCCCCAAAATCTGCTTCTTACCAGTAGAATTGTTCGATTAGTCAGTATACCGTTTGCCCTATTAATGAAAAAAAAAGAAAAAAAATGTTTCCCATTATTTTGTTTTAAAGTTAAATAAATTACATGTATATTTCTCTTTGGACAGGCTTTTCAAAATTTGGAACCTTTGCTTCAGCTCGCAGATAGGACAGTGTGGCGAGGAAATACAAGCCGTGCTCACAGATTTTTACAGTGGATTAACGCCGCCTATTTGTAGAGACTTCAGCATCGCTTCCTTGGAGTCTGGGAGTAGGACCAATTCCGCCCAAAGTCAGGTCGCTTTCTGGGCATGCGTCCTATTGTGTTTTCTGACATGGATGACGTCATTATCATAATGACGTGGAAGTGAATGTGTGTGCACGTGTGTATTTTAATGATCGCATTCCAGCTTTTTTTACGTAGATGCGCGTGGATCCGATATTTTTCCGGTGTATAAAAGTGCCACTAGACTTCGAATATTCCGTCGAAGAGAAAATTGTGGTGAGAAAAGAGAGATAACTCTTTCCAAATTGAGCGATGCATGTGAGATTTGCAAACACTTAGCGGAATTTTTCAGTGACGCGACAAACATTTCTTACATGTGTTCAGATTCAACTATCACCTGTGTAACATGCTTGCCTGTGTAGCAGTATACATGTGTATTTGTTCTATCAGAAGTGTGATTTACACGTGTTTTCTGAAGATGGTGCGTACAAGAGTAAATGGGGGCAAATGTGTCTATTTTGTCCAAGACAAAACAGTTTGATTGGATGAAAACCTTTTTTTTTATATTATATGAACAAAACTTTATTCCGCTTTTTAACGATGAATGAAAGAGAACAATTGTAGGTTTTTGTGTAGGTTGGAAATACCCCAACATATTTTCAACATATTTTTCATTTTTTTACGTGTCATCTGTATAAACAAGTTTGTTTGTTTTTGTTTCTTTTTTGGTTTTTTTTTTAGAGGTAATAACATTGTTTTAACAGAATTACCACTGAAAAAATATTGATAGTTGTCGGGAACATTCATCAAGACTCGCAAATAAAAGGCGTCGAAATTTTGCACAGCAATTTTTTGTTGGTTTTATAGATTGAACCGCCCCGCAGTCCGAAGAGACCAATTTATAGTACGTCGCGTACTTACATTGTACATATGTACCAACGACACAGTTATTGCTAATAATAATGTAGCCACGCACCCCCATCCCGCTTCAAAGCCACAGGAGATGCAATTACTTATCTGTGAATTATGATGCATGCATGTGCTTGGCTGTTTTTGCCTTCATATCAAAGAAGAGGGCGCGGCGGGGGGTGCGCTCTAATTAACTCACTGGTGCATTGGGTGTGAGGGATGGGGGGGGGGGGGGGTCAATATATGTACAGTCATGTAATGTTTCATCTACAAAGCGGAGATAAGTTTTTATCGAACGAAACATGTACTTATATAATTGTTTGAAGCATTCGTATAATGATCATTATATAAAAATGTATTTCGATCAAGTTCATTACCTTCTTAAACTTAAGTGGGTTTTTGTGTGTGTGTTATTGTTGAAGTTTTTAAAGAAACGGAAATATTTTTTTTATCAAAAAATATTGTAAAAGAATTTGTAAGAAAGTAAGTTACAATTTAAAAAAATGTTTTTAATCAATTGAAAACTTGCTCAACAAATCTAGGCTTTTAATAAACACACGGGGTTAGTTATTTTGATACCCTGTACCATGCACGTGTATTTGTTTTGGGGGAGACACATTATACATGTACTGTGTCAACAGATATTCCAAAAAGTGGTTCATTGTCTGCCAAGTTCTAATTATTAAGTTTTGTTTGATTTGTTGAAAAAAATATTTCTTCATTTTGAGTAAGATTTAAGACACAGACTTTTGATTTATAAGATAGAAATTTGAGTTTATTTTTAAGTTAAAAATAAGTTTTTATTTCATCATATAAGTATAGATATATTCCTTTTCTGTTAATGTTACAAATGTTGCATTGAGTTTGTTTTTTTATTTGCATGAAATCCACAGAGTACATTTTTTATATCTTATATTTTGTTCATTTATATAAAAAATATTTATACCTTTATCATATTTTTTTTTTTTGCTTTTTATTTATGCATCCCTGAGGGAAGATTATATAAACGAAATAAAGATTTGCTAAAAAAGGGTTTTTATTTTCCTTTAACGGAGTTGGTGTTTTTTTCTCAAGTATTTTTTAAAAAATCGACATACATAGCTAAACCAAAATTCAAAACAAAATTTTGGCGTCTATATGCTCCTTTCGGTGCTACAGTGTATTTAATATGACCTTTCTTCTCTGAAAGTGCAAATTGCACATAAATCGCTTTTTCCTCAATAATTTTTAATCGGAATAAAATCAAATCTGCATCAAATACAATTCTATACTTATAAATTAAGACATTTTGCCAATAAACTACGCAATACCTGTACCAGAGTAACTGCTTACACCTTTGGTATTTCAATATATTTGAGTTGATGTCCGTAAGCTATAACTGAATTTTACCTAATAAGTAATTATTGTAAAATAAAATTAAAAACCTACTTTCATTTTCGATAAACCAGCCCGAAATAGCAAAAAATGAGAGTTAGGTGGTGGACACGCTTTGGCGGATCCAAGCCAGTGAGAATTTGCATCAAAATATATGCTTGCAGTGAAATAATGTTGAGTGTTTACGTAAAGAGTAAATATATTTATTGGGAACTTATGTAGGGTATACAGAGAAATTAAGATAAGACAAAATTAAGTGGAATTAATGAAATGAGCCGAATCGTTTCTTGAATGCGCGATTATAGTTTTTAAGGATAGAACTTTCCAGAACGGGGTAACCAAGAACTGTTACGTGTTGGGGGTAAGACTATCTGTCTGTCGTTACTGTGGGATAAGGCCCTGAGTAGAATCGGACCTCGGAGTATAAAACAATGATAAATATAAGCGCGACGTATGTACAAGATCTTGGTCTCCCTGGACCAGGCTATGGATGAAACCGAGCACTATCTCAAATATCAATTGGGTGTCTTAGAGCAGTGGCGCAAACCAATGTCTCAAACCAAGTGCCCAAGCACAAGATCTTCGTGCTACCTTGTGACTCTTCACCAGGATACTTCAACCTAACAAGGGTATCTGCGCTACTACTGGGTTTAAACACTAGATGTCCAACAGCTCGTTAAACCACAATTCCCTGCAAAGGATACCAACACCTCTCGTAGCCGAAATGCTCAACCGAGGATACCAACACCTCCAAGAGCCCGATACCCTAGAGAAGATGCCAACACTTCTCTTATCCGAAACCCACTATGTGTTCACCCTTACTAACTCTCTACTAAGCTGTAGCTATCTATTGAGGATGCCAACACCTCAATCACCGTCGAGAACTTACCGCTACCAAAGTGTTCAACACTTAACTTGCAGAGAGCAGTCACAGACAATAAATAAACGACTCTCAAACTGCGAGCCTTGATCAGAGTGAATTACATAGGGAACCCCAAGCCTCACAATGAATTGTTCCACAATAGTTTTTGCAACGGTTTCAGCTTCCATGTTCTTCATAGGAAAGCTTTCCGTCCACTTGGACATGAAAATTGAACACCGTCCCGGCAAACAACATGCTAATGCTGACGCACTCAGTCGAAAGCCATGTAAGCAATGTGGTTTTACTACGGACCAGGAACGTGAAACTGTACCAGTTGTCTCTCATGTCGAAGTTAAACCTTCCTCTATGTCTATACAAACCCTCCAAGATAGTGACCAACGCTTAAAGATGGTCAAGCAATGGGTCGCAAGTGGAAAGAAACCCGATTATGCTACAATCAGCAGTGGTCACTATCGTGTTCAATTTTCATGTCAAAGACGCTAAGTGACTCTAGCCATCGAGCCAACTGTCCCTCGGGATTCTTAAAGTTTAGCAGCCAACGCAAGGAACTATGATCGGTGCGAACTATAAACTGCTTTCCATACAGAAAATGTTTAAAATACTTGGTAAAGTAAACAACTGCGAGCAACTCTTCTCTGGTGACGCAGTACTGGCGCTCAGCCTTGGACAGAGTACGACTAACGTAGGCGACGGGCCTTTCTACACCGTCAATGTTCTGAGATAATACGGCCCCTATCAACATATTGCTGGCATCCGTATCCAAGATGAATTCATGGCTAAAATTTGGCATTGCCAGCACAAGTGCCTTACATAGTCTTTCTTTCAAATCAAGAAAAGCTTCTTTGCATTCCTTGGTCCATTCCATGGCACTTCCTTTCTCTGTAAGCTTGGTGAGAGGCTTGTCTCTTTCAGCAAACTGTGCTATAAACCGTCTATAATATCCACAGAGACCAAGGAAAGAACGCACCTCCCTCCATTGCATGGCTCAGGCCAATTTTTCACACCACAACTTTCTCTGGATCTGTTGAGATCCCTTCTTCTGAAATGGCATGTCCAAGGTACAACACTTTCTTGGCAAACAATGTACACTTCTTAGCTTTCAGTTTAAGGCCAGCACCAAGAAGTCTATCAAACACGGTTCTTAAGTTCTGGATCGTGTCTTCAAAGGTCTTCCCTACGATGATAATATCACCCAGGTAGATTAAGCAGGTTTCCCACTGCAGACCTGTCACAACTTTCTCCATGAGTCTCTGAAACGTTGCCGGTGCGCAACTTAGACCAAATGGCATTTTCTTAAATTGAAACAGTCCTTTCCTTGTCATAAATGCTGTCTTTGGACGGTCTTCTGGCTTAACTGAGACTTAATATATGACACGGAATTTCCAGACTAGAGGTGACCCAAAATGGCTACCCAAAATCAGAGGAACGAACCTCTTTAACTGTACACCAAACAAATAGCTTTTAAAAGTCTAGTACATTTATTTTTTTTTTTATTTAGAAATGCTTTTTTCTTTTGCCTTAGGACGGGCGTTTAAACGTTTTCCGCTAAGCATGTCATTTTGTTTAAAAACCAGATATTCTTCCGGCTTCAGAGTATTGTTTTAAAAATGTTGTTCGCCTCAAATCGGTACCAATTTAACTGCCGAGATAAGTTATGTAGAAACCACGTGCACATACTGTATATCAGTTCAGGAAAACTGTAGTAGATGTTGGTTGGAATTTCATTATTACCAGTAGTCCTAATTAAAGATAACGAATGCTCTATATTTTGATAATCAACTACAAGGCCAAGGTGGTCGAGTTTTGTTTATTTATTTTAGGGGGGTGGGGTGGGGTTGGATCCACTTTCTTCTTCCTGTAAAAAAAAACCCTTTGTATGTCATTTTTGTGAATATTGTAAGATTTGATATACATGTATTTGATGAAAAGTTCTAGCAATGATTATTGATGTAGAATTGATCTCGACAAAGCAATTTGTTAGTACATGTTAATAAAAGATGACTTTATACATGCAGAAATAAGTTGATAACATAACGTTTATTGATAATTAATGTCAACATGTAACAAAGTACAAAAGTAAGAAAAACTAGAGCCGAGCTCGTTGCAAGCAACGAGAAGGTCTTCCGTTACAGCTTCAAGTCGAGACAATCTGATTAAAATCATATCCTTGATCCCCTCCTTGTTTTTCTATTTTCGCTACAAGAGGATCTGAAGAAACCCCTCTTGAGATCACCCCCTGTTGAACGTTTGTTTATAAATATACATGAGTTATTCTAGCAATCAGAGCAAGTGTTAGGAACGGTAATTTTGGGTTACAAACAAAAATGGAGTTGTACGACGAAATGATGTCACATGTTCGTGAATCTTTCGGTATCAGCAAGTAAGAGATGGAGCATAAGTTGATATTAGACGCCCTTAGGGAATCTAAAGAATGTATTGGCATAACTTCCAAATCATGTAACTGAGGAATGGAACCGACGATTCCATTGGTCAAAGCAAAGTTATCCAGGAGGTGACCTCAAGTGGGGTTTCTTCAAATCATCGTATAGCGACTATAGAAATTTTGATCAGATTGCAAGTCAAGAAAGGATTGTCATTCAGTCTTAATAAAACCACCCCTCTTCTTCTTACACTTGTCAGGGTCTGACAGTTATTGATATGAAGTCATCTTCACACTACCTTAACTTCTGACCAATCAGGGCTTTAGAAAATCAATTTGAACTCTTCAAAAGGAGACAGAAAAATTAATTCATGCCTATTTTCTATATATTACTGCAACCTCCAGACTGCATAGTATTGAAGAGTTACACTTCTCATAAAACAGATAAAGGCATGTCTGTAATAAGTTAGGGGTATATATTTAGATTGTATGCAAATTTAAAGGTCATAGAAAGGTGACCTCTTATTGATACCTATCCGACCCCGTTGAGTGTAAGGAGAAAAGGGTGGGCTGTCATTAAACTGGATTGTCAATATGATAATAGTAAGTTCCGAAAACGAGGCTCACTATCAAAGTATTATTTTCCTACCAGACAAACTCTCCTTTTAACTCATTTCACGGTTATATCAATTTATGATAACTTAAAATACATCACTTATATGTACATGTATTTAATTATTCCAACCAGAAAATCGATAAATACGTTTACATGTATGTACAACTGATGACAGGATTCAAACTACTGGTATGCCTATATCATAGTGTAAAAACACAAAATCCACTGCGCTGATGCATGGAAAAAAGTGTTATGTTCATAAACATTTTGATTCCCTATATTCATACTTAAACCTCTACCGCTAAAACATGGAATAGTTTATGTAAAGTGCAGTGTTTAAAGAACACCAATTGTAAATAAACAATAATGCCTTCTCACATCTGAGGGTGCGCTATTAGTATACGAGACTGAGGTGCTCAGTGGTAGGGATAACTATCCGTATAATGTTTGGCCATACAGGTCTCAGTTTTGTTTTTTAAAGGATGAGTATATTTATCTGAAATCTTCACAAGCAAGTAAAAGAAATTCACAAATCTTCAAAATCATAATCCGCGGCAGTGGTAGGGGTTGTGAGGCATCTCTAACTTCATTTTTTTCAAATAGGATTTTTTTTTAAATATCCCAATATTTTTTTTTTTTGCCTTGAGCGCTCATCTAGAAAGTGTGTGGGGGTGTCAATACCCCAAAATTTAATTTTCTAAATATAAATTTCAGAAAATGTTGGCAGGGGTGGGGGCAGAACTCCAACTGAATCAAAAATCCTTTTTGTCACTTTTGTGTGACAGGAAGAGAGACCTCTGGTTTACAATTATTTCTATCATGTCACATATACATGTTTTAGTTATAATATTTTGGAATTTTTTAAAGATACAATGTCATTTATTTGATAAAAATCATATATTTATGCATACATGTATTAACATGTGACGTGTGAACCTAAAAATAATCAATTTTGTTCAGTTTTTTACTTGAGTAACAGAAAGGCATAAACCAGCGTTTTGTTCAGAGCACTGTGTACATTGTATATTTAAACCAAACCAAAAGAGATGGTGTGACGTCAAAGCAATTTGTTTTTGTTTTTTAAACAAAAGAGTTCTACATAATGTCAACCTCCAGAAAATACGATTTCTCTAACTTTAACATTTACAACACATGCGCGGATCCAGAAATTTTTTCCAGGGGGGGATCTGAATTGAACGTAGGGGGGGGGGGGGGGCTACACTATTCACCAGAAATGTTGACAAGCAAAAATAAAAAACACAAAAAAAAAAACTTATTTCCCAAAATCATGAAATTCCTAATCCGTGGAGGTAACGTAGTATGCCTATAACTTGAAAAAATTGTACCTGTCAAAATTGTTTTCTCCCATATTCATGATATGCCTAATCCGATTCATGATATGCCTATTCCGTGGGGAGGTGGGGGGTGCGATATCACACTTAATATTTCCACTTCCGACGCCTTTCCAAAATATATATGTGTTTTCCAGGGGGGGGGGGGGTCCGAGTCGTATTTGCGATAATTTCACTATGTAAATTTAATAAACTCTCATTTTTCGGGGGGGGGGGGGCGGACCGCATGCAACAATTAATAAAATTGAAAATGTGAACAACACATATCTATACCATTTAATTGTAACTTTGAGAAGTGCATACATTTTTGGGAGGCAACTGTGTCGCTAGTCTGTAAGTCAAGTGAATTATGTCCTAAGGTCTTTTAAAGAAATAAGAAACTGTCAACACTTGCAGTACTCTGATGATTTCTATGGCGACCGACTGCATTGAATAACGTATTTCATAACTTCTAAACGTGAGAACAAATAATTATTATTTAACATCTTTGACTTAAAACTTTAAATTTATATTCAACAATTGACCACTACAGTGATAGCTCACTTCCAAGTGTATTTTAATTACATAACAATTGATGATCTGCATCCATAAATTACCTATGGCTATCTGTGTCCAGGGTTGTGTGCACTTAAAAGGCCGAGGTTTTTAACCGGTCTGTTTACCTTAGGTAAGTTCAGGTGGGGGTGGAGCCTATATTAAAAGAGGTGTGAAACCCCGAGGGAAACACGCTCGCTTGTGTATACATGTCTATATACACGGAGTATTAAAGTGCTCTCAAAAGAGTTTTTCCGTTTATTTAAAAAGAATATCGTATTTACATGTATATGTACTTATAAAACAAATTGTTCTTCGTTGAAATGAATATAAACGCATGAAAAACCGCGTGCGACATGTGCAAAATCTTTTGTTTGATTGAACAAGTTTCTGTCGGGATTAACTGAGAATATATCCTGATGTTTTGTGAATTATACAATTACCCCACCGTACTCAAATACTAATGCAACTTTGCAACCAATGCTTGTAAATCTTTTCCGATCAGCTTGCACAATAATTCTACCAGCTGCGCATGCACCAGAGCTGTCTGTACTTGTTTCTATTCCGGTTTCAGCTCGTGAAATTTCTCAAAGAAATGTGATAACTAACGATATAAATCGTGAACGCAATATTTGATTTCATTTAATTATTTATTCTCAATTATTCACAAACATCTTTATTGATAAACGACGTCTTTTATGGATACATGATCGGCACAACATGATTGGTGATCAGCGCATTTAGTGTGGTACATAACCAAGTACGAGTAAATTTTTAATTCACATCTTTTAATATTTCTTTTGTTTAAAGTGCTAAAAGATAGCGATTTATCGTCACGGTATGCATCAAATCAAAAGAAAAAAGTTTATTGCACCGTCGTCGCGAGCGCTGGGCATGGTATACACAGGACGAGTAAACAAATGCCAATCATTTTCTAACATCCAAACCTGGGCCTCGATTTAGTTGATTAACAAGGGTTACACTGACCAGGTAAATTTGAAGGCGGTGCTTATTTTTCGGTCGCACGGGGTGATTGAATTAACACGCAGACTGGCCGAATAAACACACAGATTGCAAAGTGAAACACATTAGGAAGTACGTTAACAAATAAGGAGTCACCAAAAATTGATTTTCGCCAATCACTGGGGGGGGGGGGGGGGGGGGGGCGGGTGGAGCAGCACAGAGATGACTGTTTTTAAACTTACTAGAACGCTTCGAAAATTAATGATTTTTTTACTATGTCAACCCTCTTAAAATTTGGTACAACTCTTAAGAAAACTTATTTTACTTTCTACACTATTTAATTTTTGTGTTGGTCGAATATTAATTCTTACACCAGTATATGTGCATATATGACTCGATGGCCAGGAAAGTTTGAATATTGTCTTAAAAATGTTAAAGTCTGTAAAAAGTAAAAAAAAAAAAGCAATAATTAACGGAAATGATCATGAGTAACTACAGTCTATTCATCGTCGGACCCCACGGGTTTTCCATCCGTTAAATTGCTTCAAATCAGTGTAACGTATAGAAAACTCGTGGGTTCCGACGATGCAGTATATTAATCTTACATGTAAGTTAAACACATATCAATTTTACATATGCCGGTAAATATCTCGGAATTTCATTATATTTAATCTTTTATTTATACAATCGGCCTTGCATATTTAGAATCGAATTGATAGATTACTTTTATTCAATTAATGATAGGTTTTTATAAGATTTTTCGCCCTGACGTTTAAATCAACGCTAAATGAACTGAATAAGGGAGATAAATTCATCTTTCATCTAAAACCAATATAAATGAAAATAAAATAAACAAATAGTTTTGTGTTCGTACAAAATATCAATAAACATACACGTGTGATAAGGTACATGTAGATGTCCCCTCTCGCGCGATCTTCTCGGCCATGTGCGAGCGTGCGAGGGATGATCATCATTTAAAGGGGTAATCTTTGTGGGTTTTCGTTGTTGATCTAAAACATTATTAGTACAGTTCTTATACAAACCCACCATTGATTTATGTCTGAGGATGTTTTGGATTAGGAATAATATCGGATTTTATAATTTTCAGAATGACTTCTTAATTTTCATTTTAAATAAAACATTAATAACTTAAAATTAAAACAGTTCCTGTATTTGCGGCTATATAAACTCAAAACAAGTACATGAAAGACGCGAATCTGGTGTATTAGGTAACCGCTGACCGCTTGGTAGTGCACCCGCGGCCGAGGAGCCCGCGATCTCCTTGGCCGCGGGCGAGGAATAGGTTACGTAAAGTTACAACACACACAGCTCAGAACCCAGGAAGATTTGAAATGTTTGCAGTATAATAATGACTAAAATCTACCAAATAGAAGTTGTTTTTTTTTTTTACTTAAAATCCACAATTGATCTATGCCTGATATTACTTCCGATTGAGAATGACATTTCTTTTATTAATTAACAGAACGTTTTCTTAATTGACACTCTATCATTTAATTCAATTTGAGAAGAATAAACGTCTATGTGTGATCAAAATTAAAACAATTCTTGTTTTCGGCTAAATGAACTCATAAATTGAGAGACGTGACTCCGGTGTATTAGATAACCGCTGACCGCTAGGTAGTCCAGCCGCGACCATGGCGACCGACTTTCTCGGCCGCAAGCGAGGGATAGCTTACGTAATGGTTCACACACACAGCTCTGATTCCAGATATATTTTAACTGCACGCAGCATGATAACTAAAATGTATCACATAGATTTATTTTTTTCCCGTTAGTTTGTTTGATTTACTAGAAAAGAAAAAGAATGTTTATATTTTCTGTTTCTCGTTTTTTAGGATTGTGCAGAATTTACGAAGACGACTTAAACTCCTCACATAAAAGCATGTATCCTAATTTTTTTTTTTTTTTTTTTTTTTTTTTTTGTGAATTAAAGCCTTCTTTTTAAACAGGCATACTGTCTGTCGTAACTTAATGTCAGTTGTACGCACAATGACTTTCATTAACTTGCCAAATAAACACAGGTACATGTTAACATGTAAAGCTTTTTACACTCATACTACACAACTCACCAACAAAATAACATTGTAACGACATTTATAGGATCCCAACAAACAACTTTTCCAGCGACAGCTATATCAAAATCCTAGCCGTTTTTTAGTTATTTAGCAAAAACTTTCAAGGGCCCTTGGCCCTTAATTTAAGGGGCCAGCCCTTTTTTATTGGTGTCAAATGAAAGTCCTTGACATTCTGCACAACTTTTATTCTACATATCTTAACAAAATATTTTTCGTTTAAAAGATACAATGGAAAATATGTCTAAATTTTCGCACTTTTTGGAACCCTGTTTTTTGACCCCCTACCTTTTTCTAAATAAAGAAAGTAATCCAAAAACAAAAACCGATGTGCAAAACTTCAATGTCTCTGTTATTCAAATTCGATAGATTCCCATTCCCTGCTATCATAGTCTCGGAGCCTTTGTCTGGAAACGAAAGGCCCTAAATTTTTTAAAAAGGGGAATAACTCGTTAAAGGAAGAGGATTTTTAAAATTTATGAAATGGTTTAGATAGTGTTTTGTAAAGTCTATAAGCCCTGAAAATTTGAGCAAAAACCGTTCAGAAATGAGCAAGATATGAAGCCTCAAAGTTCGCGTCTAGGAAGAAAAAAAAAAAAAAGAACTAGAGCAAAGCTCGTTGCAAAGCAACGAGTGGGTCTTCCGTTAATGTCGGAAGTAAAGCTAGAAGTTCCTGTAAGAAGCAACGTTCTTAAACCAATAACTAGAGTAACTAAATCAAAAAGATAAAAAAAAAATCGAATACTTCTCGGTACGACTTAACAAAATCCGAATGATTCTGTGTACGATTTAACAAAAACCTTAACGATTTCTAGAACGACCTAACCCCAAAAAATCCGAATGTGTTCAAATACGACTTAGCAATTACCGAATCATTTGAGGTACGAGTTATTTTATCTTTGAACTTAACACTATTTTTTGAACCAAGAACGCGGAATCAAAATTTCCTGAAAAATCATTTTTTTTTAAACCCCAATATCTATGTAATGCATCGTCCGATTTTGAAACGGATTTCAGTGTTAGATTCAGCTAAATAAGCTCTTTTTGATGCTATGATGAATTATCGATCAGTAAAGAGTTATTATCAAAGAGACTTTGAAGCCTTCCTGGCCCCTAATTTGAGATCGCAGCCCCTTTTTTCATACCAAAAAGAAGGACTCGTAAATAGAAACATATTTTGTTCAACAATTGTTCAAGATTTGTTGACCGTTCTACAGATATCTGAACAACTGTGTTTTAGGAGCCGACCCTTAAACCCCTGACCGGGGCCACCAACTAAAAATTTTT
Organism: Magallana ariakensis; assembly: GCA_020458035.1. Taxonomy (NCBI): domain Eukaryota; kingdom Metazoa; phylum Mollusca; class Bivalvia; order Ostreida; family Ostreidae; genus Magallana; species Magallana ariakensis. The sequence continues at coordinate 49,461,145 of CM035813.1, forward strand.
ACGTAGGATATCGTTTAGCACATTTTTTGAGTAACTTTTCTTCTACACTGGTTTTCAAAATATTTCTTCTTTTGTAGATATTACTGATCAAATTAAGTTTCGGATTTATGGCCACTTGAAACTCCTAATTACGTAACATATGATTTAAGTATGGTACTGTGTAGATAAACAGCTGTAAAATGAACATTTTTGCTTCTATGATGAATAACAAATTATTGTTCAATAAAAAGTTAATATAAAAAGACTTTAGGGCCCTCTTGACCCCTAATTTGAGGGGCCAGTCCCTTTTTCATGATATCAAATAAAAGGTCTTGTAAATATAAACATATTTTGCTCAACAAGTGCTCAAGAATTGTTGATTGTTCTTGAGCTATCTGAACAACTGTGTTTTAGGGTCCAACCCTTAAACTCCTTACTGGGGCCAAAAACCAATAATTTAAAGGTAGCGTCTTGTTGACAACATTATTCTGAGCAGCTTTTCTCCTACACTGCTTTTCAAAATATTTCTCCTTTTTCAGATATAAATGATCAAAGTTTTGAACCTCTGGCCCCTTAACACCCCTAATTACATAACATGTGATTTCAGTATGGTACTGTTTAGGCCTAAACAGCTGTACAATGAACATTTTTGCTTCTATAATTACCTGGTAATAACAAATTATTGCTCAGTAAAGAGTTATTATAAAAAGACTTTAGAGCCCTCTTAGCCTCATATTTGAAGGGCCAGACTCTTTTGGCTGCTATCAAATGAAAGAGCATGTAAATCTTAACAACTTTTGCGTTACATGTTTAAAAAAATATTTACACATTTAAAACTATTTCAGAAAATGGGCAAAAATTTCGTAAAAAAATTTGCTGCAAATTTTCGAGCTCGAGCGAGCTTCGGCGCCTTGCGCATTTTTCAAATTATCAAATAAAAAGGATCCCCTACAGACATTCATCTACTATCCCTGAAAGTTTCACGTTCTTATCTTAATCATTTTTGGAGGAGTTAAGATAAAGTGGACAAAATAGTCCTTAAAAAGTCACTAAATCCTCAAAATCTCAAACCGGAAGTGACGTCATCAGCCCAAAATGTTGTAACATCAAGACCTTTTAATGTTCTCTCAGTCCTGGAAATTTCATGCAAATTGGTCTAGTAGTTCACAAGTAATAGCGATGCACGACGCATGTCGATGGACAAAGACCAATTGCAATAGGTCACCTGAGTGACTCAGGTGACCTAAAACCTTTTATTTAGCATTTTGTTTAAAACATTATTCTGAGCAACTTTTTCTCTACACTGCTTTTCAAAGGATTGACCTTCGGTACTGTGTGCTTGTTGCACCATCACATGTCAGAAACTTACTGATGTATAAATTACTTTATTACACCTCTGTGAATATTTTCTATGTAAAATTATAATGAAAAAACATGCTTTTCTATCTAACCATGAAATAGTTTCCGTGCTATCTGCCCATGGTGAATAGTCATCAAAACTATTCACCGGCGACATTCGATTTCCCTCCTTTTTAAACTTAGAACACCTCTGACGTAATCCGATCGCTGCATTAAATTCAAAGTCCGATAACTCTTATTTGTTTATCATCAAGAAATTCTGCTTCGCCGACAAATAAAGTTTTCTTTGGTATAATAAAATACCTATTTACTCAAAGCCAGTAAATAGGTATATAATGTCCCATCCACCTACATTTCGAGTTATATAATGTCCCATTTGTAACCTGTAATTTCACAGTGTACAGTCAACACAACAGTCATAGTCGCAAGTTTCACAATTTACTTCTGCTTCTCATGTACTTAACATTAGGGGCCTTCATATTGCATACCAATTCCAACAAGAGACATCCCTCTAACTAATGATAATCATCAAAATTCATTTCATGAATCTTAGCAACACTCATAAGCCTTCAAGTACAGCAACTCTCAATTTTACAAAAATATTAACGGGTACTTTATCTGAAACTGTCCCTTGCTACCTTAACTTAGTACACTAACATTTTATGAAAAGATGTTTTATCTTAGAATTAGAAAGCTAATACAATTCTGAGAAAAAGTATACCACATATTGCCAATTCCATTGAGGTTTAATAAAAATATGGCCATTTAAGTGAACCCACCATTTCCACTTTCATCTATTTAACACAGATTCATAGGGTTCTCCATAGTAAAACATCTTTACCCAAACTTTTAGAGGTCAATTGTTGTTCAACCTCCTTTAATAAGAAACCTTATTCAATATAACATACATCTAGATGATATTATCATGATAAAAGCATCACATCACTTAGAAATGCCCTTACATGTATACCCTCCCTCTATCTTTTGATTTTCATAAACAGTCATGGTTTGAAATCTTTTACCTAATTTTATGAAACTTATGGCTATTTCTTTGAGTCATTTCTCACACATATTTGAAAACAATCATCAATCACTGTATCAATGATAATAAAATTTGATCTTTTTTGTTTATTGAATGATTTGTAGCATTTTAATTAATGAATAGACATGCCGTCCTGCATGTGATTTCTTGTTTCCATGAAAAAGAGTAAGCTTACAATCATATTTAGTGAATATCTAATCTATTCTGGTTTCTAGTCTCCTTTGAACCATGCTAAAACAGTAAGACCTACAAGTTAAACATCTGTCTTAAATTAAATTTTATTTCAAACACACCCAGGCAGCTGGAGACGGAGGAGAATTCCATAAAAAATGTTCAAATTTGACATGTTTTCCTACATTTTTTAATGCATATATACATTAAAAAGGTAAAAATATGTTGTTTCTTGTTCATTTCAAAAGTAATTATCATAGCAGATGATATTTTAAGGTCAAATGTACATTTACATATCCTACATGTAATCTTAATGGTAACAATTAAAAATGGGGGGGGGGGGGGTGATTTTTCAATTATGTAAACACATCTAAATATTATCATAAAAAACAAAATAAATGAAACATAATTGCATACTTTTATTGAAAAACAATTAAATTTTCACAACTAACAATTGTAAATTTCTTTAAAAAGCCTTAATTTTGTTTGTCATAGTTTCTTATCAAACACAAAACACAACAAGGCAGGATGCTTTCTTAAAGTTCCATCATTGTTCTTGCATTATCCGATTTAATTTGAATTACCGGTAAATAGTCTGTAGAACACAAGGAATATGCATGTGGGTAGAGGTGACAGGTTAACCTTAAGAGTTGAAACCACAAGAATCAACAGGTGTCTTGTGACCGCCATGTTGTAACAAGAGTCCGTTTTGAGCTGAAATAAAAAAAAAATCAATTAGCTGTGTTAACATACATGTACTAATAATAGCTGTGTTTACATTAACATATGCATAGTATTTCTGGAAAAAATACACTGACCATGCAGTGTAATAAGTATGAGATATCCCAATACATGACATTAACATTTAGGCAGTACAAAAACAAAAATTTGCATATCAAGTCATAATATAACATTAAATTTTTAATCCCTTTTTTCAGGTATAGACAGTATCAAATTAAGAGAGAGAGAGAGAGAGAGAGAGAGAGAGAGAGAGAGAGAGAGAGAGAGAGTTTTACTCGTTGTGCGAGTCAATATTTCAATTCGTAAACTACAAAGGAATATTATACCCATCCGAACAGCGTCAAAGTATAAGCTTCTGCTATACCATGTTTTATCAATTCTACTGGTGGTTTTTTTTTGCGAATAAATTACGTGAGGTTTTTTTTTTCTTATTAATTTCATGTTTTCAAAACAATACTATGCATAATGCGCATAAAAATCCATGAACAATTTTAAAAGCTTTGGATTTTGGTTGCACATTCAAAAAATAAGGCATTGATAACATGCTCATTTTAAAATTCAATGCACTGTTGATTTCTTTTACTAGGCAGAGATATATTTTTGCTACAAAATTTAGTTGCTCTCTGACGCTTTGCCAAGATTAAAAGCACGAGAGAGAGAGAGAGAGATCGAGAGAGAGAGAGATCTGAGGCACATGCAGTAAAAATTATTACATTTGTCTTACTTTAAAAATTGTTTACATACAATGTAGATGTGATATGCATTGTATGTAAACAATTTTATTGACCAACACACCATACACTGTAAAACAGTGCAATTAAAAGGGGTGGGGGTCCCAAGGTACACAAGAGTAGAATGCTGTATTTAGAGTGCATGTTTGCATGATGATAACTTTACCTTAAATATTTGAATATAGCAGATCTTTACCATATAAATCTTGCCTATATAAAATTTGTTTCTTCCATTAAGGTAAAAAAAATCACCTTACTTTTTACTGATAAAGTTACAATTTTTCTCAAAAATACAGCCAGAATGCAGGATTTCGCATGTTATTTTCCAAAATTTTCCGGGGTTGGCCCCCAGTAACCCCCCCCCCCTCAGAAGGAGGGGGAAACGCTCCCGCACCTACCCACCTCATCGCTCCGCGACTCGGCCAGCAGCCTATGGCTGCAGGGCTACTAACTCACAGACAGGGCTAGTAAGAAATAAAATTTGGTAGCCCTGCAGGCAACCATGCATTTTAAGTTAGTGTCTACCCCTGTTTTCATTAACCTTAAATCTGAGCTTGATATAATATGAAGTTCTTTTCATCTTGCACTCTGTTTTACATGCTCTTTCCCCAGCTATAACAATATATAACAGAGAGCCAGACGAAAGGTCTAATTTTAAGTAGATTGAATATTTACCATGTCGAATACCTTTATTTAATTAAGCACAAGCCTGTCCATCTTCGCTAGCCAAGGGTTTTTGGTCCACTTCGCTCCTTGTTTATGGGGAACAGAGTGGACCGAAAACCCTTGGCTAGCGAAGATGAAGCCTGTCTGAGTTTTTTAATTTATAAATTAAGTGAAAGGCATATGGTCAAGATCTGCTTTATTCAAATATTTAAGGTAAAGTTATCATCATGCAAACATGCACTCTAAATACAGCATTCTACTCTTGTGTACCTTGGGACCCCCACCCCTTTTAATTGCACTGTTTTACAGTGTATGGTGTGTTGGTCAATACACAATAAGACATACACATACACTGGAAAATAATAAATAGAAATTCTAAAGAGTGATGTGCAAAACATACACGTGAAAATACACGGGACAGAAAATATTCCGCGATTCCTCTGACTCTAACATCTGCTTTAATATTGGGACGCACGTCAAAAGCGGAGGTTAGGGTCAGATAGATAGAATGTTCTATAGTTAAAATGACAGATGTCCTACGGACCCGGTTTAACGATAGAATTCGTGCCATATACTCGCTTCGTAGCAAATAAAAAAAATATATCGCGCTATATCTCGCCTAAATTTTCATATGATTGGTCTCATATACCTACAATGTTGCTCTTTTACAATCCCATTTTACCTCATAAACTGTTTTTGTAACGAAATCACTGCCACTTGTAACATCACATTTGAAAATTCGCTGTTTACGGTCGCCATGTTTACGGTAAAATCCGAGACATTCCGAGTACGATTTCCGACAAAATGGCAGGCAATTCAAACGTGTATATTAACAAAATGCCGTAGTACGACTAATTAAATGGATATTTTGTGGATTTAACTACCTATGCATGTTCAAAAAGGTTTGTTATGTATAAAAATGTGTTTTTCCCCTGCAGATTATTTTTAACAGACTTAAAATCGACGCGAAGCAGATCCGCTTCGCGGCTGCTACATTGCAAGTATATGGGACGAATTCTTACTGTGACCTGAGCGTAGCCTGGTCACGGTAAGATTATTCTTTCTAAGGGTCAGAGGAATCTCGGATTAGATTGAAAAGTACTAATACTTTGAAAAGAAAAAGTCAGCACGACATATCCTGTATCGAAACTTACCTTTATAATCTCTCATACGATAGTTGAGCTGAATTTTCCACTATCGACGTCTTGCAGGCCATGCTTCTTTTAAAAATGTTGACACACCGCTATCAGCTGTTGTTCGCAGTCAAAACATGGCGAGTTGACATGGTGAATCGTACGATAATTATTTCGATTAAAACTAATAAGTGTGTGTTTAATATGCAGAGCACAGATTAGCATGCATTACTTTAATGCATTTATTTTTCAAGTAAATAATTACAATAAATATATATTCATATTTGAAATTTTTAAAAATTCTATATTCTGTGATCCAATCTACATTGTACGTGTTGTTCAATTATTCAACAACTGAAAGATCTGCGACGATTAGGCTAGGCTTAATATTGCGATTTAAATAACACTTTTACAAAATTTTAGAAAAGACTTTCGATCGCTTTTCGCTGTTATAATTGGGATCTGTGTGCTTTGTTTTTGTTGATTCGTGTTGACAAAATTTTCTCTTTTTCCAAACGAAGTTTACACATTCAACGTAATGTATCAAACGAAATCGTTTCAATAAACACTCAGATTAACTATTTAAAAAACAGAGTTCGGTTTTATGACCTGTACGAATTGTTTTCAGCAGGAGTTACTTTCAGTGTGAATTTTGCACTATTTTCTAAATCTTGACTGCGGAATCAAAATTTCCGGGAAAATCAATATATAAACCCCGATATCTCAGCAATGCATCATCCGATTTTAAAACGAATTTCAGTTTTAAATTTAGCTTTGCAAACTCTACAATATGCATATAAATTTATGTTTTTATATATAGTATTATGACCAGTACGAATTGTTTTCAGTAGAAGTTACTTTCAGTGTGAATCTTGCACTATTTTCTTAATCTTGACTGAGGAATCAAAATTTCCGGAAAAATCAATTTTTGAACCCAAATATCTCTGATATGCGTGGTCTGATTTTAAAACGGATTTCAGTGTTAGATTCAACTGATTGTGTTCTACAAAACTCGTATACTTTTTTAATTTGATAAAAAAATTCATTTTTTCGAAAAAATTGATTCGCTTCCGGTTTCGACCGGAAGTTACGGATTTCAATTTCCAGCCTTATTGCACATGTAAATTGACAAATTCATAACCACGAAAAATTTCAAGCCTCTCTCTTTGAGCGTTTTTGAGAAATGCCCCGGACAAAATGACTTTTTTAAATTTTTAAAAATGACGTAACGTCAAAACGGAAGTGACGTTGTCATGGAAGCTTTAACATCTTTGAGGGACGCTAACTTGCAACAATCGCTGAAAGTTTCATTGAAATTCGTTGAAGACTCTTTGAGTTATGAAGCCGAAAAGGAGTCAGTAAAAAAAGAAAAAGTATAATAATAATAACTAGAGCAAAGCTCGTTGCAAAGCAACGAGTGGGTCTTCCGTTAATGTCGAAAGTAGAGCTTAAACTTCGTTCTTAAACCAAAAATATTAGTAACTAAAAACAAATAAAAAAAATCGAATAATTCTTGGTACGACTTAATAAAATCCGAATGATTTTAAGTACGAATTAACAAAAACATTTGCGATTTTAAGAACGACTTAACAATAAAAATCCGAATGTGTTCAAGTACGACTTAGCAATTTTTCGAATTATTTTAGGTACGAGTTAATTTAACTTTAAACATTAGACTATTTTCTTAACTAAGAACGCGGAATCAAAATTTCCGGAAAAATCAATTTTTAAACGCTTATATCTCAGCGATGCATCGTCCGATTTTAAAACAGATTTCAGTGTTAGATTCAACTAAATAAGCTCTACAAAACACGTACATGTTTTTGATTTGATCAAAAAATTTATTTTTTCGAAAAATTTTAATCACTTCCGGTTTCGACCGGAAGTGACGGATTCTGATTTTTTGTCAAAATGCCCTAAGTAAATCGAAAAATAGACAATCACTGAAAATTTCGAATCTCTATATATAGCCGTTTAAAAGAAAATGACTGGACAAAATCGCTTTTTGAAAAATTTAAAATTAACGTAGTAAGAGAACGGAAGTGACGTCATTTTTCAGCTTTTAAAGGCTTTGAGGGACAAGAATTTCTCATAATCCCTGAAAATTTCGTGAAAATCGGTTGAGTAGTTTTTGAGATATAAAGCCAAAACGGAGTCAGAAGAAAAAAGAAAAAGAATAATAATAATAAAAAAAAACAATAGAATAACAAGAGGGTCTTCCGTTGGAAACGGAAGACCCTAAAAAGAAACCGAAGAATAACAAAAGGGTCTTCCGTTGGAAACGGAAGACCCTAAAAATAAGAATAATCTTAATCTGCACAATAATATAAAGGTCTTCCGTTGGAAACGGAAGACCTTAATTACAGAAAAATACCCCAATATTTAACTTAAGTACAAACAAGTATAGACAAATCATTTATACACATTTCAAATTGCAAGCACCGTTTACATGTGATGTTTTCTGTCCCCGTTTAATTTTCACCCCATTCGCCATCATTGACAATACATGTACACAATATCTAAACGGTGATTATTGAAAAGTGCATCATGCTGCTCTTTAGCAATATTTGTGCAAGAGCAAAGTTAAGAGGCGAAAATAACCCAGTAAGTAACTAATCTTCAATATATTCATTAATTTTACAAAGACGCTCCGCAAAATATAACATCATTAAAAATGAATAATTATGTTTTGTAATGATATGTGAATTGTGGAGATGTCATGATAAATCTTTTTTTTTTCATACATCACGTAAAACGGCCGTTGTTATTTAAAGAAAATAAAATCAAATGCATTGCATATATGCGATGGAGCGAATTGAATAAAATGTACATGTAGCAAGTACTTATATGTACGTCTATAGTTTATAAAAGAAAATGCGACCCAGAGCCGTCGTTCAATGAGCAATTACTAATTCTATAAAACTTATAAAAGTTAAATTATGTCTTATTCTTTTAAAGGTAAAATTACATGTACTTCCGAACAAACATGGATATGTTAGTACATGCACTAAGATTGAATTCATAACACTTCCGCATTATTATTCTCAGGTGGGCTTTCTTTTTCCATGAGTCCGATCTTTTCTTCCTTACAAGAATTAGATAACGGCACTCTTGTGTACCCGCCTTTCTGACTTTGCAGGGACGAAATCAAAATTCCCAAACCGAACATGAAGAAGGTGATGATGGCAACGTGCCAGGTGAAATAAACGGCTATCATCATTTGGACATGGTCGTCTCCTGCCGCAACCGGAAATGGACCGTACAGAGTAAATCCAATCTGCCAGAACCACGTACCCTTCAGGAAAAAGAAGAAGGGTCGAGCCAGCGAGGCGGTGATGCTGTAAGGTAAACACATCTCGGCAAAAGAAGCACAAAATGCCATGAAAATGGCAAAGACCAACAGTTTGTGCAACGACACGTCGACGGGCGCTCGTCCATGCACGTGCCAGAAGAATAGAAATCCCTCTACCCCAATGGACAGGATGAAAAGGGAATAATCCACATTTTTCGGAAATCTGAAACCGTAATGCACCAACATGTCCACAAGTCCCGAGAATCCAAAGAACACGAACATGGTCGCATGGTGCCAGTTTTTCGGAGCGAATTCGTCATTGTAATGACCTTGAATTATTTCACCAACGATCCCAAACGTGCAGACGGACATCTTGAATATGGGTTCTATTGGAACTCTGGGTAATGCTTGACTTTTGTGCACGACGCTAGCAACATACTCTGTCCCGAACCTTTTGCACCGGAAGTATCTCTGCAGCATCTGCACTGTCCACCAGAGGGCGAGAACCATGAAGAGAGAACCCGGATATGCATGGCCGACGAAGCTCCCCATGCCGACAGGGTCTGAAACAAAAAAATATATATACTATAGATATGGTCAGCATTGAGGAGAAATGAGATTTATTAGATATTGCCATCGGTTATGTCACGAAATATCATTTTTCATCAACGTAATTCACACCACCTTCCCAGTTGGATACATCTAATCACACCATACTTTGGTGCGAGTGTACCTGGCTTGAACTGAGTAATATTATAAACCTAAGTATACACCGTACTGTATGTAAATCTTTTATAACCCTCCCCTTAAACACACCTTCCCTAAATTGAAAAAAAAATGAATAATCAATAAAAAAGTAAATGCTATTAAAGTTGTTTCATCGACAGGAAATCTGATATAATATTCTTGTCACATTGAACTAATGCTTGAAAAAGATGAATTGAAATAATTTTGCTTTATTTCACCACGATATACCCCTGCATGCATACATGTACATCCGCCATTACGTATCAGTCGATCTTATAGAAGACTTTGGTTGAAATTTAAAAAAAATGTAGTTCCAAAGCAATATTATAGTTACTGACTTACTGTAATATATAGCTTCTATATACATTTTTACAGCATACATGTTTTACTGACTTACTGTAATATATAGCTTCTATATACATTTTTACAGCATACATGTTTTACTGACTTACTGTAATATATAGCTTCTATATACATTTTTACAGCATACATGTTTTACTGACTTACTGTAATATATAGCTTCTATATACATTTTTACAGCATACATGTTTGGTCGAAACATGTTCAGCTTCAATGGAGTTTGAAAAATATGTATTTGCTAGATATAACCTTGACCTATGACAGATAAAAAAGTGTCGTCCCCCTAAGGAATGATACACGGTAACCAGTGTCTCTCTACGTGCTTAAGGTATAAAATAGTGACCTTGACATTCAAAACACGACCCGACATCATATTGAAAAAAAGGTACTTTTTGGGTGGTTTAATGTTATCTAAAAAAAATTAATGTCTTACGGGGGCAAATACGAACCTGTGGTGTGTTTTACAAATGGATAAGAGAAGTGGTCAGCATTTTCTTATTGAGTGTCCCCCATAGTACAAAATTTTACATACATGTAAAGCTATAATGATTCATACTATACACCTTTTAATCTCTATTATTTATTTATCTTCCTACTGACACAATAAAGCATTGGTTGTTTTATTAAAATTCACCATTGATTATATATTGGTCATAAACCGATGCCGTGAGCAATAAGATATGGATTTTTTTACAATCCAGTGACGTGTAGTCATTTAAAGCAATATAAGCTGTATTTTTTTTTTTTAGAATTTTATTTTGCTGCAAAAACCTGCTAGTATGCTAAGTCTGCATGTAACTTAAACTTTTATGAAAAATAAAATTTGAATAAAATCATTAATTTTTGTCAGAAGAAAGATTTTTCTTCTAAGGAATACATGTATATAGCAATTCAGTTTTTGCATATGTACAGGACGACAATAATTCAATTTTGCTTCAATTAAGGCTTCTTAACGGCTTTTCCCATAAAAATAAGGCTAACAGAAATTTTAAAAACCATGATATTGTTTGTCATTTTAGTAGAAAATAACATTTTCGTAAAAAAAAAAAAAAAATTCGGCATGAAAGTTGCAGCTCATATTGCTTTAACTTAGCTACATGTAAGTAAACGTGGTAATTTGAAATCTAAAAAATTGCGGAATTTTTCTTTACTAGTTAAAAGTTTATACAGCTGAACAAATCATATCTAAAAATTTAAGGTAGATCTTGTGAGTAATATAATTGTTGACCACCCAGCCTCCTTAAGTTAACATTCTGTGTAGGCGGACCTCGTATAGGCATTGAAGGGTACATTTTTGTACTGGCCGACGTGCATAAAGTACATGTATGACACGCAGTGAAGTTGACCTTCAGCATATAGAAATGTTACAGGTTGGCGACTCATCAGCCCAGTCATGATATAAGTATTTAAGAAAGTAAAGTTAACAATGGAGGTCAATATTTTTTTCAGTGAGGATCACACTTGTACAGAATACTTGACTGAGAGAGAGAGAGAGAGAGAGAGAGAGAGAGAGAGAGAGAGAGAGAGAGAGAGGCATACTTTGCCTGCTTGAAAGAAGTGTATTAATTTAAGTACTTAAAATTTTTATCTCATTGACAAAGGTCATCTTAGTTACATCGGAAAAATCCATTGAAAATGTAGAATTTATATATACATAGCCAACTGTGCCAGGCCCGACAATCCGCCATAGTTGGTTCCGGTCAAATCTAATGTCTTGTTTAAAAAAAAAAACAATTTTATATTATATAAAAAAAATGTGCGGATCCTGATTTTTTTGCAGGGGTTCCAAAGCTTTAAGGATAATATTATTTGCCGGAGAGGGGGGGGGGGGGGGCTGTCCGAGGCTAATATAGTTTTACTGTAGGAATTTAGGGTAGGGGGGTGGTGGTTCCGGTCCCCTCTGGATATGTGCATGAAAAAAATGTAAAAAATTGAATTCAACTGAACAGATCATGAAAAGCGGTTATGAACTCGAAAGATGGGGGTTGACTAGTAGATGTGCGTCCTCGGAAAATTTTGGTCAGAAAAGTAACGAGATTTTCGGGGACTCATAAGAGTTTTGAAGAGGAAAACGACAAAATTACTAATACTTTTACCAAATAGGACCCATTTTGAGGAACTCCTAAACAGGACCAAAGTTTCTGCACCAGGCATGTTCATGTATATTGCACAATTAAAAGACTTTGAGAAATAGAGAGATAACATCAACTTGATGATTTTACGCATTTGAAATTCGATTAAATTTGTAAAATACATGTAATACAAAATGTACGTACAATTGATATTTACATTTTCAGAAATGATTCTGCTGATCACTTGTTACAGTGCATACGGTGTGAAATATTACTGCATATTATTAGTTATATTTCAACGCAGATTACTTTTAAATTACTTACATGTACACACAATGTATAAGATGATGGAACCCTTTCCCACAGATGATCTAGATCTACAGTACGTTTGTTACAAGGGGGAGAGGGTATTTGTCTCGTCCTGACACATTCTTCCGATTGACAAGGGCTTAAGGATGTTGACTGGCCATTTACTCATCCACCTCATTTTACGCTTTCATTTCCCTTTTTGACGACTCAAGAACTCAGCTCTTCCTTGATCCTGGATCCTTTTTACAGAAAACAAAATATACCTTTTCTTGTTAGATTTTGTGCTGAAAACACTTTAAAAAAAATATCAGCTTTAGTTTTATTAAAACTTCCTGTTTGATGTTAATATTATGAGATTGTTGGATGGGTATGGAGCAAACGTTTGATGAGTAAGGTGGCCACGGGAAATACCGATTTCGTAATTCATCTTCTTAAGAACGTACAGTTATAAAGTGAAGTGCATTATATAATATATTATCTAAATGCATATAGTGTATGTATATAAACGCAAACAAAAATTTAACGAATCATGCACCTTTTATAGAATGAAACATTCTATAAAGCAATTTTGAAATATTATATTTAAAAAAAAAATGAAAAAAAGAAAACGGCAATCTTTGTTGTGATTTGATTAATGCAGATTATATCTAGATTGTTATGAATCACTATTTAAAAAAATACACTGAAAATGAATTTTTAGTATTTTATCCTCAATGTATATAAAACTGGTATTTTCCTCGTGACATTGTTATTACCCCACCCTCCTTACTCTTATAAACAAGAGCCATCATGAATACAACCACAATCAGTCTTTCATTTGTGCAGTGCATAAATAAATCCCCTGTATCTACAGATACATTAATGAAATAGTTCATTATAGTGTCATATTATACTGCAGCGAAATCTTCTATCAAAACAAGACCAAAACTTTGATCCGCCCCCAGTTTGCACAAATAATCATTTGATTTTTAATCCACCCGACGCTACATATTTATGAAATTAACTATACATGTACATATTGCTTACATAAAAAGATAATATAAATTCTTTTATTTTATATTGTGAAAAAGAAGAAACATAAACCGTTTCAGTTTCGTTCGAAAAGGGGATGAGGTGGGGGTATATACGCAATAGGGCCTAAAGTAAGAATTCTACGTTTTTGAAAACATTTTTTAAAGTATTACATGTAGTGATACACATGGTATGAATGCAGCTTATTCAACTTGCCCAGTGTGATAGGTGTTTAATGCAGAGAGAATTGTTTAGTGTACATACGGATATCTATGCCTTAAATTCGAAGCTTACCGTAATATAATGTTTTCGTGGGTTTCTGACGCCATTAAACAAGAGAGATAATCAATCGTGAAAAAAGTTATCGCCCTTGGGTACAATCTATACAAATATTTTGAAAAAATAAATTATGTAATAATCATTCGTGACACTGTGTAGGGTTGAATAATTTTTATAGTGAACTCAAAATATTTTAATGAATCGATTAAGTGGCATCAGAATCAAACTGCAAGTGTGTGTGTGTGGGGGGGGGGGGGGCTGGGCTAGACTTCTCAAATAATCTTGACAAGTAAGAGAAAAAAAATGTTTTGCTTACGGTTATGTCTAACTTTGACCCCCCCCCCCGTTACGACGCATATGAGATTTCATTTTTTTTTTTACGACCGTGACTGTCTATTAATATTTTTTTAAGGTTCTCCGATCCTCAGCCTCAAAGTATTTTTTTTTCAACATAAAAATGTTATTTGTCCTTCAAACTTTATAAATGAAATGAAAAAAGAAAACTGATGATATCCATGCACTTCACAAAGTTATTGCAAATTTCCCCACAATGGATATAATGAAATACATATACAAGTTGATATCATATTAAAATAAAAACGGTTGTACAGGTGCATCAGTAGTTTGAACTCTTTTGCCTCTATTTACTTTAGTAGGTCTCCGTGGAATCACTAAACCAAGCATTTCGTTGTACGAATATAAAAATTCAGGATAATTTACTGAGAATTATCAATCATTGCTGAGGATCGGAGATCAATACAGGAAAGGAAGAAAGTTGAAATAAATTTCATTTCATTCAGGCTCGTAGCATCCGACATCGTTTTCGAAAGGAGTGACTCATCCAAAAAATCTTGATAAGCAAAAAAAAAAAAAATAATTCAAAATCATGAAAATCATTATTCGGGAGGGGGGGGGGGGTTGGGGATAGCGTACCTATAACATAACAGCAATTTCACTTTTAATTTCCTTTCTTTCAATTCAATTTTTTTGCATGCTCCGAAAAAAGTGGGGGGGGGGGCAACTCCATCTTAATTTACTTTTTTATCTGTAAATTAAAAAAAACCTGTTTGCTGCGAGAAAAAGTGGGGGGCCAGGCCCCCCTCCCCTTCCCACCGATGCTACGTGCCTGTTATTGCAACAATAGTAGACATCGCAACGAACTCGGCATGAAGTAGACCTACAAATATCTTGAAATAAACAAATGGCAATCGCCAATTTACTTGTATGATTATCCAATTTATGCAAATAGATCATATTTAAAATGATAAAATTACATACTCACTTTCTTTGCTTAAATCACATCAATTCTGTTTAACCTACTTGGAAAGATTTGGGACGGAAAATGTCTGTAACGTCGACAAAGAAATGATGACATACAGCGATGTAAACATGAGGGGACCACTGCATGAGAAACATTTTACAACTTGTTGTACGCGAAAGTTTACACGATCAGAAATGCTTTGACATTACGGAATATTAACAGGTAGTGAAGTGACTGATTAAAACCAGCAGACGTTTATTATGAACTGTTTGTTAACGATATAACGCATATATATGAGATAAACTACCATGCATTGTTTTGAGTGTTTTTTTTGTGGTCACACAATTTGGCTATTTACTTGAATGACGTCATTATATAATATACTTTTGTTCAAAAGAATCTTGTACACTGACAACTAAGACTGTCAATACATTGATTGTTCAACCTACATTGGAAAATTTCCTCTTATTTGCTCCAATTTTAGCTACATGTGCTTTTGCGAGATTTTGTTATGGAAAATAGAAAAAAAGACTCGAAATGGCAACATTATGAAGACTCTACGATGCAATTAACAACTAGGTGCACTGGAAACTGTCGTCTATATTATACGATATATATATATATATATATATATATATATATATATATATATATATATATATATATATATATATATATATATATATATTATGTACATGTATGTATGTATGAATGGTGATGTTTGAGTTGTGCTTTGAATATTGTTGGGTCCAATCTCGTCCACACCAATCCTTCAGATTACATTCAACATGTATCAGAATTATACCTTTACCGGTTTCTAACAACCATTATATCACTGATTCACATGCGTAATCTTTCAAATGGAAATTTATTACCTTTTATTTTTTACATCGAATTCACCCAAATTCAATATATCGAAAAAAAACCCAACAAGATGATGAAACAAAATAATGTACGTGAGAGAATAAATTCAAAGAATTCGGTAATTTTTTATTTGAATTTGCTAATCAATATCGAAACGAAGTATTTGATATTTAATATTACATGTATATACATATGTATATAATTAAAAAAATCAACTTTAAAGTTAGAAATTCCAAGATTGAAGTTGGAAATTCCAACTTGGGTACTCCAACTTTAAAGTTGGAAATTCCAAAATTTAAGCTGGAAAAAAAATTTCCAATGCGTTATTAATACAATATAACTACAATTCTCCAAGCAAGTTTGTGTATACATTGGGGGAGGGGGTATATTTAAGTGGTTGTGCAGTTCTCATATTCTTAGCAGAAACACACACATATGCTTTAAAATTTTATAATTTAGCTTCATTAAGTTCATTTAGTGACATACATTAAGCATAATAGATTCCCGTAAGCAAATTTTAATTTCAAAATGAAACCTATAAAAGATCCGCAGATCTAGTAGTCTGTAGTCTGCTCTGGTGGAAAATTCGATTTGGCTTGTCACATATATATCAACTCAATATAACATAATAATGATGATTTTTCGGTGACAAATGTTGATGACATTGTCAAAGTCTCCTCCGAATCTTGGACTAATTCTAGTCTAAGAGAATACTCGGAGAATTTTGCCCAAAATTTGCCTGGTTGTTTCGATGAAACTAGAATGAATCTCTTTGCCTGCCTTTTAAGTTTGAACACCATTCTAACTCTCCTTTATTTTAAAACGTTTGTTTATTACTTTTATATATAGTGTAAAATTAAAAAAAAAAGCAAGTTGTTGATTTGAACTGTTTACTAAAAATAATACAATGTTCCAATATTCAAATATTTTCATGTTAAAAAAAACTTGAACATAATCACCAAAATTATGCAATAATACATATATAATTATAAACATATTTAATGAATGAAATTTTACTCTACCACATGTTGACATCAGAGAAGTGTTAAAAGAGTGAGCCAAGCAGAAAAAGGTAGGGGTTAAGTGATTGGCTGAATTAATTGCTTAAATAATGATCATTTTAAAGTAAAATTATCACTGTTTAAATTCAATGATGGAATGAAGAAGTACTGCAGAAAGTAAAGAAATAAGAGGGGGTTGAAATAAGAGGTGGGTGTCATCTTTAAGACTTGGATTCAGTTGCTGCGGATCGCTGTAAGTTGAAAACAAGCTCAATTTTGACCTATAAACGCCATGGGACCATATCCCATGGCAAAGTGAAAGACAGTTAGTTATTAAGCAGTTTCTTAACCTTCTCTGCACTGCTTAGGGGCATGCTGGAACCACAATAAACCCTTTAATAAAATAAGCAGTTTTATAAGCCTTAACAGTTGATAGGCAGTTTTTGATAGTTCCTAAGCAGTTCATAAGCAGTTATTTGGGAAAGATTTTTTCATTCCTTAACTGCTTATGTACTGCTTTATAAACTATTAGGCTACTGCTATTATATTTACTGCTTCATTAACTCCTAGTCAACTGTTTATGAACTGCTTACAAAACTGTCAAGCAGTCCCACATTTTCTCAATTATTTGCCTATAATCATTGATCAATTTTTTTTTTACAGAAATACATTATTACATACACAAAGATGCATGTACATTGTACCAATTATTTCCCAACGAAACTAGGTCAATGCCAACTTTAATCTACACTGCATGTTGATATTGCATGCATGTAACTTGCTTTTAACATATAGTCATAAAAAAACTAATTATGACCTACTTTGCTAGCTGTTCTGGAGATGTTGTGATTTAAAATGTTTTCATGTTACTCTGATATTAACATATTTGATTGACCATAGTGGTCCCACCTACTTTAATTTACACTAAGGGTCAATTCCCTTTCACAACTCCATTGCCCTAATTAATGTATATCAGATCTTACATAATTTAAGTGATTAAGCTAACCATGCAGGCAAATAAAACTGTTCACTGAAAATTTATTTGAAATATTTCACCTAAAGAGTAATATAATTATGTAAAAAAAATATCCATAGAACATATTAAATTCCATAAATTCACTTGAGTTTGCCCAGACACAACATTTTCTGTCTGAATATCACATGCACTCTTAACTGCCCCTCATGGTACTGATACATTCAAAATTTGCACCCCAACTTCCTGTTATATCTGACATTGATTCTGAGTGGTCAGTTTATCTGGCAGTGCCAGTGACCCAAATTGGTAACTCGGTTGGAAATGAATTCTAGAATCATGCAAGTCCCCTGGAAGGTGTGTATTAATTAAGCTATAACTGCTTATATATTGCAGAGACTGCTAAGCAAACTGCTTAGAATAACTGCTTATACTTTTACCAGTAAGCAGTTTTGACCTGCCACTAAAATCCTTACTGTTTGGAACTGCTTTCAAACTGCCAAATAATTTGAAAACTGCTTAAGAACTGCCTATCTACTGCTAAAATAGGTAGTTCACTTTGCCATGGGAATTATATTTCTAGTGATTTTTGTTAGTGCTTGGAATGAACTTTCAAATGTGACCAAGGATATGTCTGTAAGTAAATAGCAAACTAGCCAGGTGTGTTTAGGTTAACATTGAGCTCTATGGGAAATGAATTGGTTCTCTTTCCCCTGTAGAGACCCTATTTTTTATATGTTTTGTAACTTAAATTCAAAAAAGGTTAATTATTTCATGATGATAAGAGCAGATATAACATTTTAATACACTAGAAGTAAAATTAATACAGAAAATGTAAATTTGAGGATGGGAGTGGCTGTCATTTTAATAAAAATGGGGGTGGGGGTTACTGAATGAGTATAAATGGTAATATAAGGTTGACCAGGCAAAAATAAAAGCATAAAAATGTGGATTTTTATGGTAAATTGGATAGAATAACTGTTGATCACCTGTGTCGTGCTCCACTGTTGCAGTTCTGTGCTTGTATTTTTATCTTAATTGAACATGTTTTTTTTTAGCTCACCTGAGCTGAAAGCTCAAGTGAGCTTTTCTGATCAAAATTTGTCCTTTGTCTGTCGTCGTTGGCGTTGGCGTTGTAAACTTTTCACATTTTCATCTTCTTCTCCAGAACCACTCGGCAGATTTCAACCAAACTTGGCACAAAGCATCACTGGGTGAAGGGGATTCAAGTTTGTTTAAATGAAGGGCCACACCCTCTTTAAAGGGGAGATAATTAAGAATTATTGAAAATTTGTTGGTATTTTTCAAAAATCTTCTCAAAAACTATAAGGCCAGAAAAGCTGAAATTTGTATGGAAGCATCCTTAGGTAGTGTAGATTCAAGTTTGTTCAAATCATGGTCCCCGGGGGTAGGATGGGGCCACAATGGGGATGAATTTTTACAAAGAAATATATAAAGAAAATCTTTAAAATTCTTCTTCTTAAAAACTATTAGGCCAGGAAAGCTCAAATTGGAGTTGAAGCATCCTCAGATAGTGTAGATTCGCAGGGGTGTTAAGGAAGCATATGGGCAATTTAGAGTCTTATTTAGACTGTTATATTCAAAATCGTGAGATTAAATAACTGTTTTGAATCAGATCAAAAACTTAGTATTATCCTTTGAAATGGATGTCAATGCAATAAAATCGGGTAGTTCATCACTGCCACATGGGTGCATTATCACGTGACAGCTATAAATAGCTTATGTTTACTCCTTAACATAAAATGAGATAGAACAACACTACCCTGCGGTTTCCACAAAACAAAAAACCTATCAAGTGAAGGCGAAACATCTCAGTTTTATCAAAACCGCTGCTAGAATCCTATCGTCTCCTTAAATAGATAGTTATTCATCCGGTTCTCAAAAAACCTTCCCAACTTTTATTCAATTTGCACGGAAAACGGTATGTTGCATCAAAACAACACATAACACAGGATTCTAGCAGCTCTTTTCAATTTAAGCATTGATCAAACTATCGATACATGTAAAATTGGAAGTTCAATATATACGGGGTAATGTTGTTCTAGTCGGATTTTAATATCATAAACAACGACAGAGGAAAGCCTGGCCGAAAAATAAAAGCCAATTTACATACCTTTTAGCGAATAATTGATTAAACTAACATCCATCCCAGTATTCTTTTGTTCCATTCTCAATGAATCACACCAATTTACTTTATTTAAGTTCTTAGATTACTTATATTTTGAATCTGTTTACAATGCTTTCCGATCAAATTTACACGACATTCAACTTTCAGTCATGACGTCATCAATTTGTAAATCTACGTAATACAATCTAATTGGTGATGAAAATTGTCTGCAGTAATTTTTATTTGTTTTTGGTCTACGTTTCGTTGCTTAAATATTTAAATATGTACATAATAACTAAGATTTGTGATTTCACGAAATTACATATAACTCAGATTTCATATGCTTCCTTAACACCCCCGCGAATTCAAGTTTGTTTAAATCATGGTCCCCAGGGGTAGGGTGGGGCAACAATAGGGGGATGAATTTTTACATAGGAATATATAGAGAAAATCTTTAAAAATCTTCTTCTTAAAAACTATTAGGCCAGAAAAGCTCAAATTGGAGTGAAAGCATCCTCAGATAGTGTAGATTCAAGTTTGTTTAAATCATGGTCCCCAGGGGTAGGGTGGGGCCACAATGCGGGCATGAATTTTTACATTGGTATATATAGAGAAAATCTTTAAAAATCTTCTTCTCAAAACATTTAGGCCAGAAATGCTCCAATTTGAGCGGAAACATCCTCAGATAGTGTAGATTAAAGTTTGTTTCAATCATGGTCCCCGGGGGGTAGGGTGGGGCCACAATGAGGGATGAATTTTTACATAGAAATATATAGAGAAAATTTATAAAAATCCTCTTCTCAAAAACTATTTGACCAGAAAAGCTCAAATTGGAGCGGAAGCATCCTCAGATAGTGTAGATTCAAGTTTGTTTAAATCATGGTCCTCAGGGGTAGGGTGGGGCCACAATGGGGGATGAATATTTACAAAGGAATATATCGAGAAAATCTTTAAAAATCTTCTTCTTAAAAACTATTAGGCCAGGAAAGCTCAAATTGGAGTGGAAGCATCCTCAGATAGTGTAGATTCAATTTTGGTTAAATCATGGTCCCCAGGGGTAGGGTGGGGCCACAATGGGGGATGAATTTTTACATAGGAATATATCGAGAAAATCTTTTAAAATCTTCTTCTCAAAACCTATTAGTCCAAAAAGCTCAAATTGGAGTGGAAGCATCCACAGATAGTGTAGATTCAAGTTTGTTTAAATCATGGTCCCCAGGGGTAGGGTGGGGCCACAATGGGGGGATGAATTTTTACATAGGAATATAGTGAGAAAATCTTTAAAAATATTCTCGGAAAGTTTTCAGTCCAAAAAGCAGTAACTTGTGTGAAAGCACGGGTTGTGCAGATTAAAGTTTGATGAAACCATGATTCCCTAGAGAAAAGTGGGGCCACAAAGGGGGGGGGGGTTTATATAGGAATTGAGAAAAATCTTACAAGTACAACAACAAAAGGGGCTTGGTATTTACCATAAAAAATATGTGGATAAAAATCGGCAGATATTTTAAATTTTTTGAGCAATATCTACTGTACTTAGTTGTCAATATATTTTGATTTTGATACTGTAATGCTAATTTGATCAGAGTTAAGGGTATTGTTCCTCAGGTGAGCAATGTGGCCCCTTGGCCACTTGTTTTTAAACAATCTTGCTTGTCAGACCATCTGTTTATAGAATTTGGACCAAAGTTAGGTTTAACTCAGATTTTTTTTCAAATACTCTGTTACTTTTGTGTCATCCATATTACCATTGAGTTCTTAAAAGTGTCTACAGTCTTTTCAAATTGATTAACTGTCATGCTCGCCAATGTCAATTTAATTCATCCGAGTTATTTTTCAGCAGACCATTTATGGTACAGGGATTCCGCAGCTTGATCGAAAGAGTGATTCGGATCAAATACTGCCTCCCATACTTCTCAGTCATCCTTGCAGAGGAGTTCCGCAGTCTTTTTGCCTCCTCTGTCTTTGGAAATATTGGCACCAGGGCGGCGAGGTCATTTTTCCCTTTATGATGCTGACAGAGAGTCCGTAACCATTTGATCCATCATGACGGATATTTTACTTTATGATGCAGGTAAATTATGAGCATACTAGTCTCGGTCTCTTTACCGCGAGGCATATTTGTGGTCTCAAACCAAAAAAATTACCCTTCTAGATTTTTTACTTTGTCAAGGAATTCTCTATTTCTAGGTGTAACTTCGAATCATTTTACAATTTATCACTTCTGTTTATTACTACAATGACTTAACTGTAATATAATGTCAAAATTGTGTACCTATTCTTTTTCAAAATGACTGTAATGAAAAACGATAGGAGGCACCTGCTAGTTCTCTAAGCTGCATTAGACTGGGGGTGGTGATATTATTCACACTTGCTAAATCAACAGGAAAGGCCAGATTAGGATTATTTGGCTTATCAAACTCAATAATGATTAAATTTTTCATGATGTAAATATTTTTACTTATATGTCAACATTTACCTTGTTTAATTTGCATTATTCACTAGTTTTCATCTATTTTAGGATGTTTTCTCAAATTCTGGATAGAATCCACCCTTATTGAAATATCTTATCAAATTTCTTCATGATATCCTTAAGTACATTAAAACAAACACATTCATTCCAAATTTCGATGTATTTTATTTGTTTAAAGTCATTAAAAAGCAGTCAATTCATCTCGAATCTCACTTTGAGCCCACTCTCATTACAGTATTTGCAGAGGGAGAGAGCCCGATACTCGGATGAGCACAGCATATTAAATCTATACTACTATATTAAAATAATAGACTCAAATTTTTGGGCTTTAATACCGAGAAATCGGAAGAGTACTGTCTTTTGTTTTATATATTTTAAACATCATTGGTACTTGAAGATTACCAATATGTTTTTATTTTTTCTCAATCAAGCTTCACTAATTAATAATCAACGAAAATTCCTTTTAAAAATCCGGAAATCATCTGGATTTTTTGGATTTTACAATCTTGCGCATGCGCATTACATTCACGCTAAATCACGGGAGGCTTTTTAGTTTGTTTCCACAGTATCACATTTGCATGGATAAACTCAGAAACGATAATACAAATACGTGTAAATTTTCATTGAAAGTTTGCTACATGCCTATATTCTGTTCATCAAAGAAAATACGGGAGATAACTCTAACTCAGTGCATTTGATTTGAAAAATCCCGAGAGTTCCGAATGTCAACATGGTGTGTAAATTTGAAGCGAGTAAAACACGTTGGGGAAAAAGTGTTGAATTCTTCATTAATATGAATTAAATTTTTAGATGAAATGTATTTACAGCCGCAAAATGGTTTTTTATAAATAATTTGACTGTTATTTTCAATAAAGCTTCTTCAATTTTCTCAAAATCGTATCGGAGCGATTCTGCAGTTTTTTGCTACATTACGGGTATATGGGAGGCATTTTAACTGTGGTGAAGGCCTGTCCCAAGACACAGATTATTCTACTAGAATAAACTTAGATTATTCCGATATCATATGCAATGTCAACCCGTGCACGCACGGGTCAAAGTCTAGTATAAATATAAATCAAGACCCAGGACTCAAATTTCACACACAATAAGAGGTATGTATAAGGTTTATGAAAAACTCAAATTTGCCTAATTCTGAGGTGAGTAAAATTATGAGTATACATAGTACATTGAACCAGAAGTCAGTATGTTAAGTCGTACATAAAATCACCGTTTTAAATGTCGTTAGATTAACAATATTTTAAAAAGTATTTAGCCAATTTACTTGACAATTTATAGGGATTGTTTGTTTTTACCATGCCAATGAAGTGTAGAAATTTTGATGAACTTTTGTTCAAGGCTTGCCCATAAGCTAAACAAACATACTTATCTGACCTTCTGCTTATTTGTAAGGAAATCATTGGCAAACAGCAGTCACGTGGAGACCATCTACATTTCATACACAGTCAGTATAAAATATTACTCCCTTTGAGAATTATGACGGCATTCTTAGCGTATTATGACGTCAGGTTTTGTACCCGAATTGAAACTTGTAACTTTGTTATAAAAAGTATAATTTTATTGTTACATACATTATTTGCCATTTAATACAAAGGCAGCTGGTAAGATATAATCGCTACATTGTTTGTAGTTGAGCCAATATGGTTTATACATGGTCAGTAAATTCCACATAGGACTCGAGCTCCGCTCTCACCCCATATGGAATTTACTAACCACGTTTTAACCATATTAGGTCAACTACAAACCATGTAAGTAATAATATACACACATGTACAGCAGAGACATGTATCTATTTTCGCAACAAGTTGCACGAGGGTGTAATGAATGAGATAAAATTAGATCTATAGTTACACACAGTAAATTCACAGTTTAACAATGTATAATTATACAGAACAATACATTTTCAACCTTGTCTACTTCTTTTTTTTTTTTGGGGGGGGGGGGGGGGAGGTGAATGCGAAAGACTATCTTCGGTTTGTTCCATAAGGATTTGGAGTCCATTGTCGTGGTTGCGCTTGTAAAGGAAAACTAAAAGTAGACGGTGTTTGTTGAGTAGTAGTTGTAAATACCACATTATTCACGTTCACTACTGAATTCTCTTCATACACAGACTCAACCTTTTTCTCTTCTGGGAAGGATCCGTCACCGATGCACTGTGTTGTTTCGATTTTTACCAATCGAGCCTCCAGAAGTTGCCATTTTATTTTATCGGGCAAAAGCTTGTAGAATTTTGTGTTTTGGTATCTTATTAGATTGTATGGTACTAGTAATTCGAAAGCCCGATTGTACAGACTCTCTAGTTCATTTTTTGTCCCATAAAGCAGACATTTTGCGAAAAATTCCACCATAGTTTGCGTTTCCTTCACATGGCCAGTAACGTCACCAACAATGAACTCGATTTCAGTCAATAGCCAGTCCTCACATTTCTGTAGTAGTGAATTGACTTGATATTCCTTGGCCAATGGCAAAACCACATCAATGATGTCTTCTATAAAAGAAAATATAAACATGGTCGGTTTTTCTCTGCATTTTGAGTAAACGTCATACAAATGAAAAAAAAAAACCCACCGTATTAGCATAATTTATCTTAGTAAATGATCCTTTTCTAAACGAAAATACCACATTTTATTAAACAGATGACATATACAAACACTCGTTTAAGATGGCGTAATGGTTTTCACAGTGGCCATTTTAGGCTATATTCACCTCCTTTTGAATAAAGATATAGGAAAATAATCAAATTTTAAAGCTAAGATATGCTGATTTCTTCTTAACTAATATTAGTTTTTGGCCTAACTTATCATATTAAAAAAATTAATGAAGATCGGCTGGTTAATTTGTTGACCACACAGCCTCCTTTATATCATTTACAGAGTATGTTCATGTAAATGTTATATTCAAACAACACAGCAAAATTTTCTTTTTGTTATTACAGGAACTTGACTTATTTTATTGTCACGTGACACGGAACAGCGTGGATGTACTAGTACTTTTCCGGCTTTGATGTTTTTAGCTCACCTGAGCTGAAAGCTCAAGTGAGCTTTTCTGATCAAAATTTGCCCGTTGTCTGTCGGCGTTGTTGTCGTTGTAAACTTTTCACATTTTCTTCTTCTTCTCCAGAACCACTGGGCAGATTTCAACCAAACTTGGCACAAAGCATCACTGGGTGAAGGGGATTCAAGTTTGTACAAATGAAGGGCCACACCCTTTTAAAAGGGGAGATAATTTAGAATTATTGAAAATTTGTAGGTATTTTTCAAAAACCTTCTTCTCAAAAACTATTAGGCCAGAAAAGCTGAAACTTGCATGGAAGCATCCTCAGGTAGTGTAGATTCAAGTTTGTTCAAATCATGGCCCCCCGGGGTAGGGTGGGGCAACAATGGAGGATGAATTTTTACATAGGAATATATAGAGAAAATCTTTAAAAATCTTCTTCTTAAAACCTATTAGGCCAGGAAAGCTAAAATTTGAGTGGAAGCATTCTCAGATAGTGTAGATTCAAGTTTGTTTAAATCATGGTCCCTGGGGGTAGGGTGGGGCCACAATGGGGGGATGAATTTTTACATAGGAATATATAGAGAAAATCTTTAAAAATCTTCTTCTCAAAAACTATTAGGCCAGAAATGCTCCAATTTGAGCAAAAGCATCCTCAGATAGTGTAGATTAAAGTTTGTTTAAATCATGGTCCCCAGTGGTAGGGTAGGGCCACAATGGGGGATGAATTTTTACATAGGAATATACTGTGGTTTCATCAATATTCGTTGAATACCAATTTTCGTGGATTTCGTTGTTAAGTTGATCCACGAAATTAAATGCTCATCGAAGAACAATATCAACTAACATTTTGTACTGATAGGGTCATTGGCCACGAATTTACGTATCCTTGAAACTGTGGTTTTCAGAAAATCCACGAAAATTGATACCCACGAATATTGATGAAACCACAGTATAGAGAAAATAAAAAAGTAAGACATTTCGAATACTCAACCAAAATTTGAGTGTCAGTCGTCGAGTTACAAACAAGATATAGAGCTCACAATTCTTTGCCATGTAAACAAGGATCCTGCCCTGTTTTTGTTTACATTCGTTCAATATACCGGTAAAAGTTGTTTTGGAGCTGATTTTTTTCCCTTCTAACTCATTTTAGCATAAATAAATAGTTCCTACAAACCAAAGCAAAAACAGCAATCAATCAAAGTACTGAAAGTACTGAGAAGCGTTAAGCTGTCCCATGAGCAAAAAATTAATTGTATTAAACATGTATCATGGTAAATGAATTTAAAAGCTTACATACGTCATATATATAGCCAAGATTTTGCATTTTTGTGTAAATTGAACTACAAACAATATCCAGGACTGCGTTCAATAACCGAGATGCGTGCATAGCCGCTAGGTTATAGATATCTAAGTCTATTGAATGATAAGCTAGCCTAGCCTCTAGTTCATTGATTTGAAGTTTAAATTATCAACAGATGAATAACTTCACCGACATGATTTGGTAATTTCATGCAGAAATACATGTGTTAAAATTCATAATAACTTATCAAACAAACGAAATATCAATAAATAATATAAATTTTGTGTTTGTTGCAACTTGGTAACTAAGGCAGCCATCTTGATGCTTAGTCATCTTGATGCCAAGTCATAAAATTTAGGCTAGGTATGTCTACATGTACAGAGCGGCTAGCTAGCTAATCGTTAATCAACCTAGTTGATACCAAGCTACTACAATCAAATTGAACGCAGAATAAAGCGAGATTCGAACTCTAGGATCCGTATATCTTATAGCCACTCTACTAAAGCGTTAATTGAAGAAGTTGGTTGAAAAGATGATTTTAACATTTAAATGGTGTTTCGAACTGAGTTTCGAAATATTGGTGTCGGTGTAGATTTCTCCTATATAAAATTTTTGATTACATATATTAAATTTAGATATTATAATAGAATAATATTTGGGAACACATAAGCAATTTTATGTTTTTATTTCAGAGGGAAAAAAATCTGAAAGTCTGAACAAGTTTTGATGCAATACCCGTAGAAAAGTGCCAATAGAAATATATATTTTGAACAATAGAAATGTAGGGATTTTTCTTTAAGTGAAATAAATGTTTGAATAGAAATAAACAGAATTTTCCTATAATAGGGGATAATGAAAACACCCTAATGAATTTTGAAAGAAGAAAATGGTAAAGTAAGACTTATAACAACATTGTATGATTTGAGAATATACATTTCAAAATTTTAATGAAAAAAAAAAATGGTTAATTTTTTAAAGTTAATACATAAATGAAGCCTTGATTTACAACAGAACAATGCAAAAAGAAACATTTACATGACTTAATTTAAAGTATAAAATAAATGCAAGCACAATCTGTAAGTACAAATTACACTCTCTAGTGCCATTTTTGTACTACTTATTTTAATTTGAAAACATTCACAATTTTCCACTGTTTTGAAAAAAAATTCTTACAAAACACAATAGCTATGTGTTAATATGCAACAACAGGATAGTGAATACGTGAATTAAATAACAATAAAAGAACAAGCAAATTTAGTATAATTACAACTGAAAAGTCAGTTCCCATTTAGAACACATTTGTATGGATCATTATGCCATTTTTTTCTAAAAGTGTCAAAATATAGATGATCATTAGAGTATTCATTTATCTTTATATAGTAAATAGATGGGAAACTGTTGAATACCTATGTACCGGCAATATTTAGTGGAAAATATAGAGAAATTTCTAATTTTATTAGAGAGAAAACCAAATATCCTTTCCAAAACGAGAAATAAATGACTAAAAGGGGTTTGTTATGAGATAAAAGTACATCTACACATTGACCAGCGAAGGGAATGTGAAGAATATTTTTACGAAAAAGCATTACATGTACTATTACTACTACTGCAATAACATACAAAAGTTCTAATGCTGACTACTGTAAAATTGCATGCAACAGAATTTGTCATTGTCATATGCAAGAAGTAGCTTCAGAATTTGCGTTAAATCATAACACTTTAGTCTTTCCACATGTGCAATGTAAACAAATAAAGGCAAAGTTTTTATGCCTATTCCATACACTTAAAACAAATCTTTTTTCTTCCGACACTAAGTTGCAGTTTATTTCCTTATGAAATGCTTTACTGTTGATCAATTTTATATTCTAAAAATTTGAGAGTCTGGAATTCTCTTCATATATCCCAATAGTACTTGTACTACTTTTGAAATACATAAAACACTATGCTATCTATATTGTATTGTCAGTTCTGTTCTAGGAATTATTTTACCGACATCACAGCCCATGTAATTAAGTATGGAACCCCATTGCAACATGCTGTTTACAAAACTACGTATGCTCTTTGACCTTTTAATGCACTGACAAATATTATTTTATTTTAAATCTTTGATGTTTAAGAAAAAAATTATTGTGATAATTTGTGTGCTGCTGCAAATAATTAGAATTATTTTGCCTTAACACTGATACTTCTCTGCATTCTATTATTAGACATCGAGTCATCAGATTATTTTAGATGAGGTGGCACTTATTCGGAAGTGACATCCCCGAAAAACATTGCCCATAAGCTAGTCAAGATTGTCAATATGATAATAATCATAATGTTATATACTAGTGCTTATACATGAGTAAATGGATAGCATGCATCAGCCCCTTATTGAAGAGGACAGCAATTCCAACCCAGTAATAATTTGGTCACGGAAAAACACTTAGTTTCTGGCTTTAGTACATTTGACAGTGTATCAATGGTTAAAAATGTGTGCGAAATACATACATGTATCAAGATCGAATTTATCAACAACTGCTAAACAGCAAATGCCATATTTGTAATAATACATTTTTTTGCCGCAAAGAGATTGACCAATCAGAAGATTTTAGATCCAATTTATGATTTATCTGTTATTAGTATTTCTCAACTATACATCATCGGGATCTTGAAATTCTATTCACTAAAAAAAAATTCAAGGTCACAGCAAAACCCCTTACTTCTTCTAGTGAAACTAAAACCGGATTTGACACAAGAAGGAGACAACAAAGAATAGACATATGTTTACTGATGTCTACCTGGATCTTGACCTTTAAATTATAAACTAAGTTTAAGATCACATAGAACCATTTTAACAAGAGCTTGGACTTTGGGTAGTTGAGTCAAACAGCATTGTGACGTAGGCCTGTCTATTTCATTGTTGGCCACTCAGCCATTGCTCTTTGAAATCAACAAGATTTGTCTGGTATTTGAGCTAAGACTACGCAATCTGTGTATATTTCACTTCAAACCAGCGTCATTTTTACTTGTTTTGACGCAGGAAAATGATAGTTACATCCTACCGAAAGTCCAAGGTCTTGTTAAAATGGTTCTAAACAACAAGCACTGTTTGTGTGAAGCATGATCTAGATTTTTGCCATAGGAGAGAACACACGGTCCAGACTACAGTGTATTAAGTTGTAAGCTACGACATTGACTCTCTACCTAGACATTTTAGGCCCTTTTCGCAAAAACAATCTTGAGTTATACTGCAATGTACCTGACATCATTTAAATGGTGTCCCTCTTAAAGGAGCCGCTTAAATAATGGACATAAGAATGAAAAGCTTTGCATGCAACTTTGTAGTTATTCTTAAATTTTGACTAAGAATTTATTGAAACTTTACACAGTGGTCTGTGATGTGACCATGTAATTTAAAAAAGTACATGTATCTTGATTCAAGGTCACTGTACATTTTTTACTTACAAGCACTTTTTATAGTAATATATGAGCCAGGCAGAATCACCGGAAGAAAAAAATAATTATGGTTAGACAAGAATTTTTCACACATGTCTAATATGACCCTGACATTTGACCCAGAAACTTTGTTTAAGGTCACTGGACACCCTTTAGCTTAAGGCTCTCTGTAGCTGAAGTATTAGAGGTACATGTAAGTATACTTAGTTACATAAATGTAGGAGCAAGATTCGGCCAACTTCGGAGAATATATGGTCTCAACACCTGTCAGACCGTCATCTTTTACCTAGAAACTTGGTTTAATGTCACTACACACTGTTTATTCAAAGCCACTCTGTGGATGAAGTATTAAAATTACATGCGAGCAAGTTTAATGTATAATGAAGGCATACTCAATTACAGAGAAATTATACTTAGGAAAAGTAATTCGGACGGACAGAGAGTCACGAACAGGGGCACATTTTGATCATTATACAGCGTCATCAGAGTGAGATGTCGACCCTAATTATACATGTATATGAATAGGTATTATGATCATAAATTATGATGTGTACCCATTGCCATGTATGAAGGGGAAATAACCAAGTGTTCTGTCCACAAGTAAACGAGTTACAAACGACTTGGATAAACTTATTTTTGCATTGTTATCCAATACATAAGGTATTATGCTGCATTTGTGTTTTAGGAAAGTATCAAATGCAAGTACACTTTAATAATCTTTTTTGAAAATATGTGGTCACAATTTATCTATGTGAATGTAGCTTGTACACTGATCCTGGACATATTTTAATAAATTTTCGAACTTTCGGCTATAACACTGTGCCGGATAATTATGCCAGGCCAAGGTGGCATTTTTGTACCCGCTAAAGATGCAGTTTCGGAAAATCCATAGATACCAAATGATAGACCATTGTCTAGAGAGTATATAACCACTTTTGTTTTTGTTGTGTTTCACCTGACAGGTGAGATATTTACCTTTAAAAATTAATATCCCATAGGAAAATGATAATTCCCATAGGAGAAATGATTCTCCTACAGGAAATATTGACAATCCTATAGGATTTTCTAAAAATCCTATTGGAATTATATTTCCTATAGGAGAATTGGTATTTCCTGTAGAAATTTGATTCAGACAGGTAGTTTTCCTATAGGAAATTAAGATTTCCTCTCGTATTTTATCAAATCCTATCGGAATTGAAATTCCTATAGGAAGTTCTTGTATTCCAATAGGAAATTTTAAATTTCCTATAGGAATATTGTTTTTCCTATGGGAAAAATTATCCCGTAGGAATTTATTTTTGAAAGGTAAATATCTCAACTGACAGGTGAAATACAATGATAACAAAGGCGGTTGTAAACTCTTTAAGTAATGGTCTATCATGTGGCATATTTGAATTTTTTCGATATATGCAGCTTAGATGGGTGCAAAAATGCCACCTTGGCACTGGCATAATTATCCGGCACAGTGTTCTATATTTAGTACTGTTTGACGTCCATGCACGGATCTAGAGGGGGCGGATGGGTGGGTAACTAGAACAATTCAAACAAACTTATTAAATTGACCTAGAAAATTTACTAATCATACATGTGCATGTAGGCCTTGGGCACACACTGGCAATCATTATCCAACGGACCCCTTCCCCAGCCATTAAGTGTGCGGGAAAAATTCTGGAACTGCGAATGACGTCGTTTTTACTATGTCCTGTCCTGAAGGATCACGGAACTTCATGACTATGTGATTTTGTTTAGTTAAAAGTTTTAAAAATTGGAAGCATGCAGTTGATCCCGTGTTTTACAATTATTACGTGATTTCCGCGTTCGCTCATTTTGCGAAAGAAGTAAAAGCGCTGATCAGACAACATACACACACATCAAAGTAATTTGGTGAAAAAAAAATATCAACCATTCGTTTTATAAAGTTCGCCCGAATGAAAATCTCCGCACAATATAGATTTGTATTGCATTTTCAATCATATGGCAGCTTTTCTATCTTCTACTGCCCGAATCTAAACAGTTGTTTTTAACAGATCTTTTACTCTTCGAATATCAACAAAACTTGTTTAAAATTCATACGTTCCCATGGAAATGAAATATATAAACAGTAATAGCAATGAGTTTGCTTCTACAATGAATCAAACGATCATACAGAAAAACTACAAAAGCGATCATGTACCGTTTGTCTTTTACGGCCTGAATCTAAACATATTATTTTGAAAATTTACGTGCTTATAAAATAATCACTGAATCCTTCAATTCCGGACATCGATTAGCAAGTTGTTTTTTTTATCGTGCGGGCCCCTCTCGTATACATGTAACATTGCGACACGGAACTTTGGTTTTAAATTGCCTTACAATAAAGGCTTGTATTTTTAAAAAAATATCCATGTTGGATCCTGTTCAATTAATGCATTCAAATTCTATATTGCTCTCTCCCTCTCCCCCCTCTCTCTCTCTATCTCTCTCTCTATCTCTCTCTCTCTCTCTCTCTCTCTCTCTCTCTCTCTCTCTCTCTCTCTCATTTTTGTACAACTTATAAGAATACTTGTAACATTTTATACACTAATACACTAATTTGAGTTCGCCAAAACAATAATTCATAAGACATGTTGATCTGACAGTGTGAATGTCGTCTTTAAGTGTAGAAGTATGTCCTGTAAATGCATTAAAATCTCAGCAGTAATTAACGGAGATAATTATGGGTAAATATATTAATCTTTAAGTTGAAACGCTAGTCGATTTTACATGAACCGGTCACAATTTCGGCTTTGTATTGTATTTAATCAATAAACATGCACATGTGTGATAAGGTAGAAGCACATGAAACTTGACGTGTGCATTAGACTACGGCAGATCGCTTGTCCACTTGCGCTGGATTTACAAGGGATGGATTATGTAGACTTATACGAAAATCACAGTGGCCGTGTTGGGTTTAAAATGTTTGCAGTTTTATTAAATGTTTTATTTTAAACAATATAAATATTTCATGACATCGACAAGATCTCAAAGAACACCTTTTATTAAAAGAGTTGAAACTAAAACAGATTTCATCATTAACAGGTTGTTGTTGATCTCAAACATTATTTCTACAAAAACCTACCACTGATATATATGTATGACTATGCTTAACATAGGATTAATAATGCTTTTACTAATTCTTAATTTACATTCTATCGTTTTAATTCAATTTAAGAATAAATAAACTTTTATATGTAATCGACAATCAAACAATTCTTTGTGTTTGTGATTAAATAAAACCATGTATGTAAGACGCGAGTCTTGTGTATTAGATCACTGCTGACCGCTAGGTAGTCCAGCCGCGACGATCTCCTCGGCCGCAGGCGAGGGGTAAGTTGCGTAATGACACACATAACTAAGAACCCAGGTACATGTGATTTGAAATGCTTGTAGTATAATGATTAAAATGCATTACATAGGTATTATTTTTCTAGACTCGGATACCCAAAATTGATATATGTCTGACGATGTTTCAGATTGGGAATTATATTGCTTATTTAAATTTATATTTCTTAAACACACTATCGGTTTAATAAATTTAATGATGACTAAACATTTATATGAAATCAAAACTGAAACAATTCTGTGTGTTTACGGCTAAACAAACCCATACAAGTAGGATGCAGATCCTGTGTAGTAGATAACCGCTGACCGCTAGGTAGTCCGGCCGCGACCGATTTCCTCGGCCGCGGGTGAAGGATGCGTTAAATGACACACACAACTAAGAATCCAGGTAGATTTGAAATGCTTGCAGTTAAATTACTAAAATATATTTCATGGAAGTTATTTTTTTTAAAATCAAGTTTATGTATTTCGCTAGAAAAGAAAAAAATTGTTTATATTTTCTCATTCTCGTTTTTCTTAAGGACTCTCCACTAGAAGACCTAAATAGAAATGACCAAATATGAAACCAAGAAAACATGTATACTTATAAAAAAAACTTTCTCTAATTGCATTAAATCATTCCGTATAAGCTGGTACACTTTCAGTTGTTAATTTATGTCAGTTGTGCGCACAAAGACTATTTGTTTACTTGCAAAATGGAAACGAGGTACATGTTAACAAGACAAGCTTTTTACACTCATATTACGCAATACAGGTACAAATTAATTTTGTAATGACATTAATAACATTTAAAGGGCCAGCCCTTTTTCAATAGTGTCAAGTGAAAGCCCTTAAATATTTTGCACATTTTTTGTTCTGTATGTGTTCAGAAAAAAAATTTAAACTAAAAAGTTACGAGACAAAAACACGTCCAAAAATCTGCATTTTTGAAACATAAAATTAAAATTAATTTGTTGAAACTTAAAATGGTAAAAATTGTAAAAGCAAAAGTCGGAGGACAACGTTCAAAGTATTTCTTTCAAGATTTATGACTTTGAAACACATGCCATGGATGGTTTCAGAGCCTTTGCGTGCACAGGAATGCCTATATTTTTTTTTGAAAAAGGGAAATCACCTGGCACCGGAAATGATGATTTCAATGATTTTCACAGTGGCGGATCCAGGAATTTGAAAACGGGGGCGCGCAGTTAAAGGCAGGGGGTCTGGGGGCCGCCTTGAGGCCCCCTGTGGGTCCAGGGCGAAGCCCTGGTGGGGGTCCAGGGGGCGAAGCCCCTGGAAGCTCCTGAAATCTAGATATTTTGAAAGGCAAAATCATGTTGTCTGGAGGGCCAATTTTTACTTATTTTCCCGTCATTTTAGTCACTAGAAATGTTACCAAAATGTTATGAGACATTTAATTTTGAAGTAACAAAAGCTGCAGAAATTTTCAATGGAGCTCTTACAAATAAGAAGTATTTATTTCATTGTATCTGGGATAAGACTTTTAACTAAATTTTGTTCATTTTGTAGGCTTTTGCAATTTTACTCAATAATATTGTTATTTGTCATAATTGTCCAGGAGAAAATTTGCACCAATGAGTTTGTCGGTCGTAAATAATTAAAATAAATAAAAACAAAAAATACTTCAAAATATCGTACACAATTATAGCTGTTTTATTTAAATGGATTGTTAGACACCATTCTTCTTGGGTTTTTGTTAATGAAGATGTCGACAATTTTCTTGTAGTCTAGGGGAATATCTCTGTGAATTTGGAGAAGAGTAAGGGCGTTTAACAATTTTACAAATTGAATTTAATGTTAAAGTAAAGCATGACTTTATATGATCAGAAAAAAATCATCCACAAAAAAAAAAAAAAAAAATCAAACGGGGGGGGGGGGGGGGCGCGCCCGGCGCGCCGGCGCTGGATCCGCCACTGTTTCAGTTGATGTTGAGAATTTGTAATTTTCAATGTACCCTGAAAATTTGAACGTAATAGGACAACAAACAAGTGAGATATTTTAGTTTTAAAAAACGTCTAGAAGAAAAATAAGAATAATAGGAAACAGAATCAGTACAAGATCTTCCGTTGAAAACGGAAGACCTTTTAAAAAAACTAAATGCGTACATGTTAGAACTTGTCCTTAAGTGGCGTCGGTGACCGACTATTGAACAATGAAGTAATTTGTCATTCCTACTGTTAAAAAGAATTGTATCATACTACATATAATGAAGGCTCATATTGAAAAATTATGATGAACTATATCTAAACGATAGACTGTTTGCATTTCATGCACATTAAATTATTGATTCAACACATTCTTGTTTTGCTTTATTTCCTACTGCTAAAATTTAAAGCTAATCTTACCATTCAATTTAACATATTCCATAGGACAGACACATCGAAGGAAAAGAACAATCTCCTCGTAAGATTTATCGGGAAGAGTAACTTCATTCTGTTTTTCCTTTCCATTTGAGGCCAGCATTTTTCGGAAAACTGGAGAAGCTTGCATTAAAACTCCCCGAGAAAGATGTAATTTTTTTGTCCTCAACGCAAAGAACGACATCCGTTGTTTCTTCGTCAAAGGTAAACAGTTCCATTCTACTAGATTGGAAAGAAAGTTTCTCCATATTCAGCACAGGTTTGGTTTCATTAGCAGACGCCATTTTGATAAAAGACAAGGCCAAGTTATTGAAGCCGACACTACAAAATATCTACGGTAGCGTATTAATGTCAAATTGATTTTTTTATTTGTAATTAAGGTCTTCCGTTTCCAACGGAAGACCTTACTATTATTGTGCTTGTAAGATTATTAAGGTCTTCCGTTTCCAACGGAAGACCTTTATATTATTGTGCAGATTAAGATTATTTAGGGTCTTCCGTTTCCAACGGAAGACCCTATTGTTATTCTACGGTTTCTTTTTCTTTATTAGGGTCTTCCGTTTCCAACGGAAGACCCTATTGTTATTCTACGGTTTCTTTTTCTTTATTATTCTTTTTTTTCTTTTTCTGACTTTTTTGGAGCGTTATTTCTCAAAAACTATCCAACCGATTTACATGAAATTTTCAGGACTGATAGAGAATCATCGGCGCTACATATTAAAAAATTTTTAAATGATGACGTCACTTCCGGTCTCAGATATTGACGATTTTGTAAAATTTTAAGGGTCATTTTGTCCACTCATCTCCTCCGAAACTAATCAAGATAGAAGCTTGAAATTTTTCCAGGATTGTTGATAAATGTTTGAAGTTGTACCTCCCTGCTTCCAATTATTAAAATTGCGCAAGGCCTCGAAGCTCGCCTGAACCTGAAAATTAGCACCAAATTTTTTCACAAAATTTTCAAACATTTTCTCTAATATCTTTTGATGTATAAATATTTTGTTATAACATGTAATGCAAAAGTTGTTTCAATTTCCACGGGCTTTCATTTGATATCAAGAAAAAAGGGCTGGCCCCTCAAATTAGGGGCCAAGAGGGCTCTAAAGTCTTTTTGCAATAACTCTTTACTGAACAATAATTTGTTATTAATTATAGAAGCAAAAATGTTTATTGTACAGCTGTTTATCTATACAGTACCACACCTTAATCATATGTTACGTAATTAGGGGTTTCAAGGGGCCAGAAGTCCAAAACTTTGATCATTAATATCTAGAAAAGGAGAAATATTTTGAAAAGCATTGTAGAAGAAAAAATGCTTAAAATAATGTTCTCAACAATATACAACTTAAAAAAATTTGTTGGTGGCCCCAGAAAGGAGATTAAGGGTCGGCCCCTAAAACACATTAGTTCAGATATCTCTAGAACGGTCAACAATTCCTGAACACTTGTTGAACAAAATATGTTTATATTTGCGAGATCTTTCATTTGATATCAAGAAAAAAGGGCTGGCCCCTTAAATTAGGGGCCAAGAGGGCTCTTAAGTCTATTAATAGTAACTTTTTACTGAAAAATAATTTGTTATATATTATAGAAGCAAAAATATTCTTTGTACAGTTACTTATCTATACAGTACCATACCTAAGTCATATGTTACGTAATTAGGGGTTTCAAGGGGCCAGAAGTCCAAAACTCTGATCAGTAATAGCTAGAAAAGGAGAAATATTTTGAAAAGCATTGTAGAAGAAAAGTTGCTCAAAATAATATTTTTAATAATATAATACCTAAACCTTTTTTGTTGGTGGCCCCAGAAAGGAGTTTAAGGGTCGGCCCCTAAAACACAGTTGTTCAGATATCTCTAGAACGGTTAACAATTCGTGAATGGTTGTTGAACAAAATATGTTTATATTTGCAAGACCTTTCATTTGATATCAAGAAAAAGGGGCTGGCCCCTCAAATTAGGGGCCAGGAGGGCTACAAAGTCTTTTATTAATAACTATTTACTGAAAAATAATTTGTTATATATTATTGAAGCAAAAATGTTCAACTTATTAAGCTTTATTTAAATCTGAAATCCGTTTTAAAATCGGGCGATGCATTACAGAGATATAGGGGTTTAAAAATTGATTTTTCCGGAAATTTTGATTCCACATTCTTGTTTAAGAAAATAGTGTTATGTTCAAAGTTAAATTAACTCGTACCTAGAATGATTCGATATTTGTTAAGTCGTGTTTAAACACATTCGGATTTTTTTTGTCAAGTCGTTCTTGAAATCGGTAAGGTTTTTGTTAATTCGTACTTAAATTCATTCGGATTTTGTTAAGTCGTACCAAGAATTATTCGATTTTTTATATCTTTTTGTTTTAAAACTCCTGGCATTGGTTTTAGAGCTCTGCTTCTTACAAGAACATCTAGCTTTTCTTTCGGCATTAACGGAAGACCCACTCGTTGCTTTGCAACGAGCTTTGCTCTAGTTATTCTTTTTTTTCTTTTTCTGACTTTTTTGGAGCGTTATTTCTCAAAAACTATCCAACCGATTTACATGAAATTTTCAGGACTGATAGAGAATCATCGGCGCTACATATTATTAAATTTCCGAATGATGACGTCACTTCCGGTCTCAGATAATGACGATTTTGTAAAATTTTAAGGGTCATTTTGTCCACGCATCTCCTCCAAAACCAATCAAGATGGAAGCTTCAAATTTTTACAGGATTATAGATAAATGTTTGAAGTTGTACCCCCCTGCTTCCAATTATTAAAATTGCGCAAGGCCTCGAAGCTCGCCTGAACCTGAAAATTAGCACCAAATTTTTTCACAAAATTTTCGAACATTTTCTCTAATATCTTTTGATGTATAAATATTTTGTTAAAACATGTAATGCAAACGTTGTTTCAATTTCCACGGGCTTTCATTTGATATCAAGAAAAAAGGGCTGGCCCCTCAAATTAGGGGCCAAGAGGGCTCTAAATTCTTTTTGCAATAACTCTTTACTGATTAATAATTTGTTATCAATTATAGAAGCAAAAATGTTTATTGTACAGCTGTTTATCTATACAGTACCACAACTTAATCATATGTTACGTAATTAGGGGTTTCAAGGGGCCAGAAGTCCAAAACTTTGATCATTAATATCTAGAAAAGGAGAAATATTTTGAAAAGCATTGTAAAACAAAAAATGCTTAAAATAATGTTCTTAACAATATGCTACCAAAAAAAAATTTGTTGGTGGCCCCAGTAAGGAGTTTAAGGGTCGGCCCCTAAAACACATTAGTTCAGATATCTCTAGAACGGTCAACAATTCCTGAACACTTGTTGAACAAAATATGTTTATATTTGCGAGATCTTTCATTTGATATCAAGAAAAAAGGGCTGGCCCCTTAAATTAGGGGCCAAAAGGGCTCTTAAGTCCATTAATAATAACTTTTTACTGAAAAATAATTTGTTATATATTATAGAAGCAAAAATATTCTTTGTACAGTTATTTATCTATACAGTACCATACCTTAGTCATATGTTACGTAATTAGGGGTTTCAAGGGGCCAGAAGTCCAAAACTCTGATCAGTAATAGCTAGAAAAGGAGAAATATTTTGAAAAGCATTGTAGAAGAAAAGTTGCTCAAAATAATGTTTTTAATAATATAATACCTAAACCTTTTTTGTTGGTGGCCCCATTAAGGAGTTTAAGGGTCGGCCCCTAAAACACAGTTGTTCAGATATCTCTAGAACGGTTAACAATTCGTGAACAGTTGTTGAACAAAATATGTTTATATTTGCAAGACCTTTCATTTGACATCAAAAAAAGGGGCTGGCCCCTCAAATTAGGGGCCAGGAGGGCTACAAAGTCTTTTAATAATAACTATTAACTGAAAAATAATTTGTTATATATTTATTGAAGCAAAAATGTTCAACTTATTCAGCTTAATTTAAATCTGAAATCCGTTTTAAAATCGTACGATGCATTACAGAGATATAATGGTTTAAAAATTCATTTTTCCGGAAATTTTGATTCCACATTCTTGGTTAAGAAAATAGTGTTATGTTCAAAGTTAAATTAACTCGTACCTAGAATTATTCGATATTTGTTAAGTCGTTCTTAAACACATTCGGATTTTTTTTTGTCAAGTCGTTCTTGAAATCGTTAAGGTTTTTGTTAATTCGTACTTAAAGTCATTCGGATTTTGTTAAGTCGTACCAAGAATTATTCGATTTTTTATATTGTTTTGTTTTAAAACTCCTGGTATTGGTTTTAGAGCTCTGCTTCTTACAGGAACATCTAGCTTTTCTTTCGACATTAACGGAAGACCCACTCGTTGCTATGCAACGAGCTTTGCTCTAGTCTTATTTTTCTTTTTTTTTTTTTCTTCCTAGAGGGCCTTTATATTATTATATTATATTATAGACCTTTATATTATTGTGCAGATTAAGATTATTTAGGGTCTTCCGTTTCCAACGGAAGACCCTATTGTTATTCTACGGTTTCTTTTTCTTTATTAAGGTCTTCCGTTTCCAACGGAAGACCTTATTGTTTTTGCTTTGTTTCTTTTTCCATATTATTATTATTAGGGTCTTCCGTTTCCAACGGAAGACCCTCTTGTTATTCTACTGTTTCTTTCTATTATTATTATTATTCTTAATATTCTTTTTCTGCCTTCTTTAAAGCTTTATTTCTCGAAAACTATTCATCCGATTTGCACCAAATTTTCAGGACTTATACAGCATCGTAGGGGACGAATGTTTTTAGTTACATGTTTTGATGACGTCACTTCCGGTTTAAGATATTGACGATTTAATGAAATTTTAAGGGTCATTTTGTCCACGCAACTCCTCTGAAACTATTCACGATAGAAAGTTGAAATTTTCAGGGATTGTAGATGAAAGTCTGTAGATGTACCGCATTGTTTTATAATATGGATAATACGCAAGGCGTTGAAGCTCGCCTGAGGTCGAAAATTGACACCAATTTTTTTTACAAAAATTTTGCACTTTTTCTGAAATATTTTTAAACCTGTAAATATTTTGTTAAAACATGTAATGCAAAAGTTGTTTCTATTTCCACGGGCTTTCATTTGATATCAAGAAAAAGGGGCTGGCCCCTCAAATTAGGGGCCAAAAGGGCTCTAAAGTCTTTTTGCAATAACTCTTTACTGAACAATAAATTGTTATCAAGTATAGAAGCAAAAATGTTTATTGTACAGCTTTTTATCTAAACGGTACCATACCTAAGTCATATGTTACGTAATTAGGGGTTTCAAGGGGCCAGAAGTCCAAAACTCTGATCATTAATATCTATATAAGGAGAAATATTTTGAAAAGCATTGTAGAAGAAAAGTTGCTTAAAATAATGTTTTTAACAATATGATACCTAAAAAATTGTTGTTGGTGGCCCCATTAAGGAGTTTAAGGGTCGGCCCCTAAAACACATTAGTTCAGATATCTCTAGAACGGTTAACAATTCGTGAACAGTTGTTGAACAAAATATGTTGATATTTGCGAGACCTTTCATTTGATATCAAGAAAAAGGGGCTGGCCCCTCAAATTAGGGGCCAGAAGGGCTACAAAGTCTTTTTATAATAACTATTTACTGAAAAATAATTTGTTATATATTATTGAAGCAAAAATGTTCAACTTATTAAGCTTAATTTAAATCTGAAATCCGTTTCAAAATCGGACGATGCATTACAGAGATATAGGAGTTTAAAAATTGATTTTTCCGGAAATTTTGATTCCACATTCTTGGTTAAGAAAATAGTGTTATGTTCAAAGTTAAATTAACTCGTACCTAGAATGATTCGATATTTGTTAAGACGTTCTTGAACACATTCGGATTTTTTTTGTCAAGTCGTTCTTGAAATCGTTAAGGTTTTGTTTAATTTGTACTTAAAGTCATTCGGATTTTGTTAAGTCGTACCAAGAATTATTCGAATTTTTATATCTTTTTGTTTTAATTACTCCTGGTATTGGCTTTAGAGCTCTGCTTCTTACAGGAACATCTAGCTTTTCTTTCGACATTAACGGAAGACCCACTCGTTGCTTTGCAACGAGCTTTGCTCTAGTTTTTTTTCTTTTTTTTTCTTACAAATTTTGTGCACGCGAGTTCTCGAAAACGGCTCGGTCGATTTAAATGAAACTTTCAGATCTGATAGATGTTGATCTGAACCTTATTGGAAATTTTTTATATTGATGACGTCATTTCCGTTTCTGTGATACTGACGATTTAGTGAATTTTAAAGGGTCTGCTTGTCCATTGAACTCCTCCTTAACGGTAAAAGATATTGAGTTCAAATTTTCAGGGATGATAGACGAAAGATTGTAGATATGTCTAAAGGCGATTAAAAATGTCTGGCTCAAAGAGCCTCAAAGCTCGCCTGGACCCGAAAATTGAGATTAAATAAACGTTGTAATTTTTTCGGGTTTTCTTTGTTTATCTCTTTTCTGAAAAATATTTTGTTAAAACATGTTATGTAAAAAAAGTTTAAATTTACAAGATCTTTCATTTAATACCAAGAAAAAGGGGCTGGCCCCTAAAATAAGGGGCCCAGAGGGCTCTAAAGTTTTTTATCTGTAGCCCTTTACTGATAGATATTTTGTGAAAGGTTATAGAAGCAAATATGTTTATATCATAGTTATTTATCCAAGCAATGTAATGATTTTATCATGTGTTACGTAATTAGGGGTTTTTAGGGGCCAAAAGTCCAAAATTTTGATCACCCATATCTCAGAAAGGAAAAATATTTTGAAATGCAGTATAAAAGGAAAGATGCTCAAAATGATGTACTAAACAATATGCAACCTTCAAAATTTCGTTAAACGGCCCCTATAAGGGGATAAGGGATCGGCCCCTAAAACGTTCTTTCCCATATATCTCAAGAACGGTAACGAATTTCTAAACACTTGTTGAACAAAATGTGTTTAGAATTAAATGACCTTTCAATTAATATCAAGAAAAAGGGGCTGGCCCCTAAAATTAGGGGCCCAGATGGGTCTAAAGTTTTTTATATGTAGCCCTTTACTGATAGATATTTTGTGAAAGATTATAGAAGCAAATGTGTTTATCTCACAGTTATTTATCCAAGCAATGTAATGATTTTATCATGTGTTACGTAATTAGGGGTTTTTAGGGGCCAAAAGTCCAAAATTTTGATCACCCATATCTCAGAAAGGAAAAATATTTTGAAATATGGTATAGAAGGAAAGATGCTCAAAACGATGTACTTAACAATAAGCAACCTTCAAAACTTTCGTTAAACGGCCCTAAAAGGAGATAAGGGGTCGGCCCCTAAAACGTTCTTTGCTGTATACATTAAAAACGGTAACGAATTTCTAAACACTTGCTGGACAAAATGAGTTTAGAGTTAAATGACCATTTATTTGATATCAAGAAATAGGGGCTGGCCCCTCACATCAAGGCACCAGAGGGCCCTAAAGTCTTTTATCTGTATCCGTTTACTGAGAGATATTTTGTGAGGGTTATAAAAGCAAAATAAGGTATAATACGTTTATATATCCTAACAACATAATGATTTACTTATCTAATTAGGGGTCTTAGGGGCCGGATGTAAAAAGTTTAATCGTTTCTATCTCAATTGGAAGAAATGCTAGTATTGAAAAAAGCAGCGTAAGAGAACTTATAAAAAACGATGCAGAAAAGCATAAGTACTCCACTCCTTTTTACAGATCATGACTGTTTTCTTGTTGATTTTGTCATATCACCTTCTTAAAATCGGACGGAAGACCTCCTCGTTGCTCGCAACGAGATCGTGTCTAGTTATTCTTTTTTTTCTTTTTCTGACTTTTTTGGAGCGTTATTTCTCAAAAACTATCCAACCGATTTACATGAAATTTTCAGGACTGATAGAGAATCATCGGCGCTACATATTATTAAATTTCCGAATGATGACGTCACTTCCGGTCTCAGATAATGACGATTTTGTAAAATTTTAAGGGTCATTTTGTCCACGCATCTCCTCCAAAACCAATCAAGATGGAAGCTTCAAATTTTTACAGGATTATAGATAAATGTTTGAAGTTGTACCCCCCTGCTTCCAATTATTAAAATTGCGCAAGGCCTCGAAGCTCGCCTGAACCTGAAAATTAGCACCAAATTTTTTCACAAAATTTTCGAACATTTTCTCTAATATCTTTTGATGTATAAATATTTTGTTAAAACATGTAATGCAAACGTTGTTTCAATTTCCACGGGCTTTCATTTGATATCAAGAAAAAAGGGCTGGCCCCTCAAATTAGGGGCCAAGAGGGCTCTAAATTCTTTTTGCAATAACTCTTTACTGATTAATAATTTGTTATCAATTATAGAAGCAAAAATGTTTAT
Organism: Magallana ariakensis; assembly: GCA_020458035.1. Lineage (NCBI taxonomy): Eukaryota > Metazoa > Mollusca > Bivalvia > Ostreida > Ostreidae > Magallana > Magallana ariakensis. The sequence goes on from CM035813.1 coordinate 49,505,537, forward strand.
TGTACAGCTGTTTATCTATACAGTACCACAACTTAATCATATGTTACGTAATTAGGGGTTTCAAGGGGCCAGAAGTCCAAAACTTTGATCATTAATATCTAGAAAAGGAGAAATATTTTGAAAAGCATTGTAAAACAAAAAATGCTTAAAATAATGTTCTTAACAATATGCTACCAAAAAAAAATTTGTTGGTGGCCCCAGTAAGGAGTTTAAGGGTCGGCCCCTAAAACACATTAGTTCAGATATCTCTAGAACGGTCAACAATTCCTGAACACTTGTTGAACAAAATATGTTTATATTTGCGAGATCTTTCATTTGATATCAAGAAAAAAGGGCTGGCCCCTTAAATTAGGGGCCAAAAGGGCTCTTAAGTCCATTAATAATAACTTTTTACTGAAAAATAATTTGTTATATATTATAGAAGCAAAAATATTCTTTGTACAGTTATTTATCTATACAGTACCATACCTTAGTCATATGTTACGTAATTAGGGGTTTCAAGGGGCCAGAAGTCCAAAACTCTGATCAGTAATAGCTAGAAAAGGAGAAATATTTTGAAAAGCATTGTAGAAGAAAAGTTGCTCAAAATAATGTTTTTAATAATATAATACCTAAACCTTTTTTGTTGGTGGCCCCATTAAGGAGTTTAAGGGTCGGCCCCTAAAACACAGTTGTTCAGATATCTCTAGAACGGTTAACAATTCGTGAACAGTTGTTGAACAAAATATGTTTATATTTGCAAGACCTTTCATTTGATATCAAAAAAAGGGGCTGGCCCCTCAAATTAGGGGCCAGGAGGGCTACAAAGTCTTTTAATAATAACTATTAACTGAAAAATAATATGTTATATATTTATTGAAGCAAAAATGTTCAACTTATTCAGCTTAATTTAAATCTGAAATCCGTTTTAAAATCGTACGATGCATTACAGAGATATAATGGTTTAAAAATTCATTTTTCCGGAAATTTTGATTCCACATTCTTGGTTAAGAAAATAGTGTTATGTTCAAAGTTAAATTAACTCGTACCTAGAATTATTCGATATTTGTTAAGTCGTTCTTAAACACATTCGGATTTTTTTTTGTCAAGTCGTTCTTGAAATCGTTAAGGTTTTTGTTAATTCGTACTTAAAGTCATTCGGATTTTGTTAAGTCGTACCAAGAATTATTCGATTTTTTATATTGTTTTGTTTTAAAACTCCTGGTATTGGTTTTAGAGCTCTGCTTCTTACAGGAACATCTAGCTTTTCTTTTGACATTAACGGAAGACCCACTCGTTGCTATGCAACGAGCTTTGCTCTAGTCTTATTTTTCTTTTTTTTTTTTTCTTCCTAGACGCGCACTTTGAGGCTTCATATCTTGCTCATTTCTGAACGGTTTTTGCTCAAATTTTCAGGGCTTATAGACTTTACAAAACACTATCTAAACCATTTCATAAATTTTAAAAATCCTCTTCCGTTAACGAGTTATTCCCCTTTTTAAAAAAATTAGGGCCTTTCGTTTCCAGACAAAGGCTCCGAGACTATGATAGCAGGGAATGGAAATCCAACGAATTTGAATAACAGAGACATTGAAGTTTTGCACATCGGTTTTTGTTTTTGGATTTCTTTCTTTATTTAGAAAAAGGTAGGGGGTCAAAAAACAGGGTTCCAAAAAGTGCGAAAATTTAGACATATTTTCCTTTGTATCTTTTAAACAAAAAATATTTTGTTAAAACATGTAGAATAAAAGTTGTGCAGAATGTCAAGGACTTTCATTTGACACCAATAAAAAAGGGCTGGCCCCTTAAATTAAGGGCCAAGGGCCCTTGAAAGTTTTTGATAAATAACTAAAAAACGGCTAGGATTTTGATATAGCTGTCGCTGGAAAAGTTGTTTGTTGGGATCCTATAAAAGTCGTTACAATGTTATTTTGTTAGTGAGTTGTGTAGTATGAGTGTAAAAAGCTTTACATTTTAACATGTACCTGTGTTTATTTGGCAAGTTAACGAAAGTCATTGTGCGTACAACTGACATTATGTTACGACAGACATACTGCCTGTTTAAAAAGGAGGCTTTAATTCATAAGAAAAAAATAATTTTTTTAGGATATATGCTTTTATGTGAGGAGTTTAAGTCATCTTCGTAAAGTCTGCACAATCCTAAAAAACGAGAAACAGAAAAAATAAACATTCTTTTTCTTTTCTAGTAAATCACACAAACTACCGGAAAAAAATAAATCTATGTGATACATTTTAGTTATCATGCTACGTGCATTTAAAATATATCTGGAATCAGAGCTGTGTGTGTGAACCATTACGTAAGCTATCCCTCGCTTGCGGCCGAGAAAGTCGGACGGCATGGTCGCGGCTGGACTACCTAGCGGTCAGCGGTTATCTAATACACCGGAGTCACGTCTCTCGATTTATGAGTTCATTTAGCCGAAAACAAGAATTTTTTAAATTTTGATCACACATAGACGTTTATTCTTCTCAAATTGAACTAAATGATAGAGTGTCAATTAAGAAAACGTTCTGTTAATTAATAAAAGAAATGTCATTCTCAATCGGAAGTAATATCAGGCATAGATCAATTGTGGGTTATAAGTAAAAAAAAAAAAAATAACTTCTATTTGGTAGATTTTAGTCATTATTACACTGCAAACATTTCAAATCTTCCTGGGTTCTGAGTTGTGTGTGTTGTAACTTTACGTAACCTATTCCTCGCCCGCTGCCGAGGAGATCGGCCGCGGGTGCACTACCATTCGGTCAGCGGTTATCTAATACACCAGATTCGCGTCTTTCATGTACTTGTTTTGAGTTTATATAGCCGCAAATACAGGAACTGTTTTAATTTAAAGTTATTAATGTTTTATTTAAAATGTAAATTAAGAAGTCATTCTGAAAATTATAAAATCTGATATTATTCCTAATCCAAAACATCGTCAGACATAAATCAATGGTGGGTTTGTAAGTATAAAATGTTCTAAGAACTGTACTAATAATGTTTTAGATAATCAACAAAAAACCACAAAGATTACCCCTTTAAATGATGATCATCCCTCGCACGCTCGCACATGGCCGAGAAGATCGCGCGCGAGGGGACATCTACATGTACCTTATCACACGTGTATGCTTATTGATATTTTGTACGAACACAAAACTATTTGTTTATTTTATTTTCATTTATATTGGTTTTAGATGAAAGATGAATTTATCTCCCTTATTCAGTTGATTTAGCGTTGATTTAAACGTAAGGGGGAAAATCTTATAAAAACCTCTCATTAATTGAATAAAAGTAATCTATCAATTCGATTCTAAATATGCAAGGCCGATTGTATAAATAAAAGATTAAATATAATAAAACTCCGAGATATTTACCGGCATATGTAAAATTGATATGTGTTTAACTTAAGATTAATATACTGCATCGTCGGAACCCACGGGTTTTCTATCCGTTACACTGATTTCAAGCAATGTAACGGATGGAAAACCCGTGGGGTCCGACGATGAATCGACTGTAGTTACTCATGATCATTTCCGTTAATTATTGCTTAGACTTTTTACGGACTTTAACACTTTTAAGACAATATTCAAACTTTGCCTGGCCAACGAGACATATATGCACATGGATATATGTATATATACTGGTGTAAGAATTAATATTCGACCAACGCAAAAATTAAATAGTGTAGAAAGTAAAATAAGTTTTCTTAAGAGTTGTACCAAATTTTAGCAGGGTTTACATAGTAAAAAAAATCATTTATTTTCGAAGCGTTCTAGGAAGTTTAAAAACAAAGTCATATCTGTGCTGCTCCGCCCCCAAACCCCCAAGTGCTCGAGCTGAATTTAAAAAATTGGCGAACAAAAATCGAAAATCAATTTCTGGTGATTCCTTATTTGTTAACGTTCTTCCTATGTTAACGTTCTTCCTAATGTGTTTCACTTTGCAATCTGTGTGTTTATTCGGCCAGTCTGCGTGTTAATTCAATCACCCCGTGCGACCGAAAATCTCGTGTCCCAAATAAGCACCGCCTTCAAATTTACGTGGTCAGTGTAACCCTTGTTAATCAACTAAATCGAGGCCCAAGTTTGGATGTTAGAAAAGATTGGCATTTGTTTACTCGTCCTGTGTATACCATGCTTAGCGCTCGCGACGACGGTGCAATAAACGTTTTTCTTTAGATTTGATGCATACCGTGACGATAAATCGCTATCTTTTAGCACTTAAAAAAAAAGAAATATTAAAAGATATGAATTAAAAATTTACTCGTACTTGGTTATGTACCACACTAAATGCGCTGATCACCTATAGTCTGTCAAAATCATGTGGTGCCGATCATGTATCCATGAAAGACGTCGTTTATCAATAAAGATGTTTGTGAATAATTGAGAATAAATAATTAAATGAAATCAAATATTGCGTTTACGATTTATATCGTTAGTTATCACATTTCTGAGAGAAATTTCACGAGCTGAAACCGGAAGAGAAACAAGTACAGACAGCTCTGGTGCATGCGCAGCTGGTAGAATTATTGTGCACTTTAATTTAGCAGCTGATCGGAAAAGATTTACAAGCATTGGTTGCAAAGTTGCATTAGTATTTGAGTATGGTGGGGTGATTGTATAATTCACAAAACATCAGGATATATTCTCAGTTAATCCCGACAGAAACTTGTTCAATCAAACGAAAGATTTTGCACATGTCGCACGCGGATTTTCATGCGTTTATATTCATTTCAACAAAGAACAATTTGTTTTATAAGTACATATAAATATGATATTCTTTTTAAATAAACGGAAAAACTCTTTTGAGAGCACTTTAATACTCCGTGTATATAGACATGTATACACAAGCGAGCGTGTTTCCCTCGGACTTTCACACCTACCTGAACTTACCTAAGGTAAACTGACCGGTTAAAAACCTCGGCCTGTAAGTGCACACAACCCTGGACACAGATAATCATAGGTAATTTATGGATGCAGATCATCAATTGTTATGTAATTAAAATACACTTGGAAGTGAGCTATCACTGTAGTGGTCAATTGTTGAATATAAGTTTAAAGTTTTAAGTCAAAGATGTTAAATAATAATTATTTGTTCTCACGTTTAGAAGTTATGAAATACGTTATTCAATGCAGTCGGTCGCCATAGAAATCATCAGAGTACTGCAAGTGTTGACAGTTTCTTATTTTTTTTAAAAGACCTTAGGACATAATTCATTTGACTTACAGACTAGCGACACAGTTGCCTCCCAAAAATGTATGCACTTCTCAAAATTACAATTAAATGGTATAGATATGTGTTGTTCAACGGATTTTATTAATTGTTGTAAATGTTAAAGTTAGAGAAATCGTATTTTCTGGAGGTTGACATTATGTAGAACTCTTTTGTTTAAAAGATAAACGGCTCGGATAGGTATCAATAAGAGGTCACCTTTCTATGACCTTTAAATTTGCATACAATCTAAATATATACCCCTAGCTTATCACAGACATGCCTTTATCTGTTTTATGAGAAGTGTAACTTCAATACTATGCAGTCTGGAGGTTGCAGTAATATATAAAAAATAGGCATGAATTAATTTTTCTGTCTCCTTTTGAAGAGTTCAAATTGATTTTCTAAAGCCCTGATTGGTAAGAAGTTAAAGTAGTGTGAAGATGACCTCCTATCAATAACTGTCAGACCCTGACAAGTGTAAGAAGAAGAGGGGTGGTTTTATTAAGACTGAATGACAATCCTTTCTTGACCTGCAATCTGATTAAAATTTCTATAGTCGCTATACGATGATTTGAAGAAACCCCACTTAAGGTCACCTCCTGGTGAACTTTGGTTTGACCAATGAAATCGTCGGTTCCATTCCTCAGTTACATGATTTGGAAGTTATGCCAATACATTCTTTAGATTCCCTAAGGGCGTCTAATATCAACTTATGCTCCATCTCTTACTTGCTGATACCCAAAGATTCACGAACATGTAGCATCATTTCGTCGTACAACTCCATTTTTGTTTGTAACCCGAAATTACCGTTTCTAACACTTGCTCTGATTGCTAGAAAAACTCATGTATATTTATAAACAAACGTTCAACAGGGGTTGACCTCAAGAGGGGTTTCTTAAGATCCTCTTTTAGCGAAAATAGAAAAACAAGGAGGGGATCAAGGATATGATTTTAATCAGATTGTCTCGACTTGAAGCTGTAACGGAAGACCTTCTCGTTGCTTGCAACGAGCTCGGCTCTAGTTCTTATTTTTTTTTTTTTTTTTTTTTCTTCCTAGACGCGAACTTTGAGGCTTCATATCTTGCTCATTTCTGAACGGTTTTTGCTCAAATTTTCAGGGCTTATAGACATTACAAAACACTATCTAAAACATTTCATAAACTTTAAAATTCCTCTTCCGTTAACGAGTTATTCCCCTTTTAAAATTTTTTAGGGCCTTTGGTTTCCAGACAAAGGCTCCGAGACTATGATAGCAGGGAATGGGAATCCAGCGAATTTGAATAACAGAGACATTGAAGTTGTGCACATCGATTTTTGTTTTTCGATTACGTTTGTTATTTAGAAAAAGGTAGGGGGTCAAAAAATAGGATTCCAAAAAGTGCGAAAATTTAGACATATTTTGCGTTGTATCTTTTAAACGAAAAATATTTTGTTAAGACATGTAGAATAAAAGTTGTGCAGAATGTAAAGGGCTTTCATTTGACACCAATAAAAAAGGGCTGGCCCCTAAAATTAAGGGCCAATAGCGCTTGAAAGTTTTTGCTTAATAACTCAAAAACGGTTAGGATTTCGATATGGCTGTCGCTGGAAAAGTTGTTTGTTGGGATCTCATAAAGGTCGTTACAATGTTATTTTGTTGGTGATTTGTGTTGTATGAGTGTAAAAAGCTGTACATGTTAACATGTACCTCGTTTAATTTGGCAAGTTAACGAAAGTCTATGTGCGTGCAACTGGCATAAAGTTACCATAGAAAGCATGCTGGTTTATACAGGAATTTTTTTTTTTAGAATAGATTTTTTTTTTGAGTTTATGTCAGTTTTGTTAAGTTCTTAAAGTGCACAATCCCTAAAACGAGAATCGGAAAACAAAACATTCTTCTTCCTTTGCAGTAAAACACAAACTACGGATTTAAAATAAATCTATGTATTACAATTGAGTTTTCATACTGCATGCATTTAAAATCTACCTTGAATAAGAGCTGTGTGTGTACCGTTACGTAAGCTATCCCTCACCCGCGGCCTAGAAAATCGGTCACCATGGTCGCGACGGGGCTAACTAGCGGTCAGCGGTTATCTAATACACGAGAAATGCGTCTCTCATATATGAGTTTATTTAGCCGCGCACTCTAGAATTGTTTTAGTTTACATACCCGTAAATAAAATACAAGATCTCTTTTAATTTCTTCATGTTATAAGAGTTTGTCCATCTTGTTTTTATCTAATTAAACATTAGAGTGTAAGAAGATGTTCTGAAAATTTATAAAGGCGATATTACTACAAATCGGAAACTTCGTCAGTCTTAAATTAATGGTTGGTTTGTAGGTCTAAAATGTTTATAAATCTGTACAAATATTGTTTTAAATCAACAAACAACCCACAAATATTAAAACTTTTAAATGATGATCATCCCTCGCACATGGCCGAGGAGATCCCGCTCGAGTGCATGTTTCAGACTTTTGTACGAACACAACTATTTTCTTTTATGATTTCAACTATGATATTGGTTTAAGATGAAAAGATAAATTTATTTTACATGTACAGTTGATTTAGCAATGATTAATACGATTGCGCACAAGGTAGTTTATTATAATCAAAGTTCCATGTTTCATGTTTGCGGTAGGTGCTGGCACGATAAAAGGTGTCCTGAATTGAGGCATTCGGATTTTTTTTAATTGGCAAAAAGATAATCAGATTTGACGAAAATCATTTTTTGGCGACTTCTTCTTATGTGTAACATTTTCACTTTCCCACCCGTTTGTTTATTCGGTCAGTCTGTGTTAATTCAATCGCAGCGTGCGACCGAAAATATTGTGTCGCTTTGAACAGCGCACACAGCTGAGAACATCTATAGCCCCAGTCGGGTTATGTTTATATGGCTGCAGATCATCAATTGTTATGTAATTGAGTAACAATGTATCGAAGGTTATCGAATATTATTGAGTATCGAAGTGTGCTTTCACTACAGTGGTCAATTGTTAAACAATAAGGCTATTATTCGAAGTCAATCATCTTCACATTATACATGTAGGTGCGAAATCGTAATCGGATAATGTTGCTAATAAATCAACCTGTTGAACACGCTAAACTTCTACAGATATGAACGGAATAATATATTATACTTAAAAGTTTTAAGTCAAAGGAAAATTGTTCTCGGATTAAGAAGTTATGAAATACGACTACATTATGCAACGCAGTCGGTCGCCATAGAAATCATCAAAGTACTGCAAGTGTCGACAGATTTCTTGTTTCTTTGAAATACATGTACCATGATAGCTCACTACCAGAGTAAAGCTAGCCAGCACTAACTCCAACGCACTAACAAAAAACAAGTATTCCTTTTAAAGGAATGATCGGCAATAATGATATATTGATAGCTAGAAGCAATCAACATGATCAGTTTGATGTAAAATAATAAAATAAGTACTGTATTTTTACAAAATATAGATTATTTTGAATCTGTACACCATAATTTCATTATTATAAACCGTCAACAAATTTAATTTTTAAATAAATTTGGGAAAAGCCGTTCGTTAACTCCTTGTCTAATTTTATATTTTTAACGTAATTATTAAATGTTAATGTATCTTCTTCTTAAGAATACTGAGTAGGGCTCTTCAAAGAGCATTAACACGTATACAAAGAAAGAGTTGTATTAAAATAATTTAATGCGACTGAAAAACATTGAATGCCATCATAACTTGCTATTGAGGTCGCTTTATTATAAATCAAGCCGTCTTCCTAGCTACTATTATGCAACATCAATAGGTCGAGGTCAGTTCATGGAGCATCTTCTTATGATTGAGGTCAGTTCATCGAGGTCAACTGCATTACTGAATGAATCTTTCGATCGAAATTCTTACGCGTGAGACAAAATGTGCATTCTTGAATTAACAGGTCACTATTTTTCAAGCGTTTTCCGATCCCGATGTTAAACAACTGAAATTATTATGCCGCCTTGCACCCACACTAGGACTTGTGCTCATAAGGTGAGCCCGGATTCCTCGAGAACGGGTGTACCCTCGAGGATTCCGGCACTAGTGACAACGATTTCCGGCGCCAGGGCGCGGAGTAGACCTTAAGAAAACAAATTATTTCTGTAATGTAGCGTTCTAAACAAGGCGCCCTGTCCCCAAACAAGGACTTCTGCTCATTAGGTGAGCCCGGATTCCTCGGGGGACGGGTAATCCCTTGAGGATTCCGGCGCCAAATTAGGCACTAGTGACACCGATTTCCGGCGCCAGGGCGCGGAGTAGACCTTAAGTGAACAAATTATTTCTGTAATGTAGCGTTCTAAACATGGCGCCCTGCGCCCAAACTAGGACTTGTGCTCATTAGATGAACCCGGATTCCTCGGGGGACGGGTAATCCCTTGAGGATTCCGGCGTCAAATTAGTCACTAATGACACCGATTTCCGGCGCTATGGCACAGAGTAGACCTTAAGTGAACAAATTATTTATGAAATGTAGCGTTCTAAACAAGACGTCCTCCAAATATTAAAAGTTCTTACTTCACACAATGATTGCTTATGACCTAAGTGTTGACTTGTGCTCATTAGGTGAGCCCGGATTTCTCGGGGGACGGGTAATCCCTTAAGGATTCCGGCGCCAAATTAAGCACTAGTGACACCGATTTCCGGCGGCAGGGCGCGGCGTAGACCTTAAGTGAACAAATTATTTCTGTAATGTAGCTTTCTAAACAAGGCGCCCTCCAAACATTGAAAGATCTTACTTAACACAAAGATTGCCTATGACCTAAGTGTGTGTTATGATTTTGTTTCAAGGTTATTTTGTAAAGTTCAAGGTCATTGAAGGAAATTTCATAAGTTGTGTCTGTAGATAAATACTTTAGTTATGATTTTGTTTTTCTTAGTGGGGAGGGGGGGGGGAATTATTTGTGAGGTTGCTCACAGAAACGCCAGTTAGTCCACTGAGAGCACTCTCCCCCTTTCTCGCAACCAAAATTCACCTTAAATTAACTTAAAGGAAATTGAATTTTGGGGCATTGTTCCCCCCTCCCCCAACCCACATTTTAGTAGAAGGCAATATAAATTTTTATGGCAAATTGAAAACAAATTATATTAAACAAAATAAGTTATAGCTGCCTCACAACCCCCCCCCCCCCTCCCCTACCACTACCACGGATTAGATTTTGAAGATTAATTTTTTCTTTTATTGGCTTGTTAATACATTTCGGATGAATTTGTTCCCCGAAGCAAAAACGATGCTGAGTGCTTGCATGGCCAAACATTATACGGAGAGTTGTCCCTCCCACTGAGCACCTCTCGTACAGCGCACCCTCAGGTTGGAGAAGGCGTCATCATTTATTTTTGATTTTCTGAACTTACTTTTATCATATTGACAATCCTGTCTGATTAAAATCACCACCCTTCTGCCTACACCCATCAGGGTCTGATAGGTATCGATAACAATTCATCTTCACTTAACCTCTATATTTGCACACAACCTAAATATATATCTCATTTACCAAATACATGACTTTATCTGTTAATGAGAGGTGCAACTCTTCAATACTCAGTCTGGGGGTTACATAGAAAGCAGGATTAAAATAATTTGCCTGTCTCCATTTTAAAAATTCCAATACATTTTCTAAAGCCCTGATTGGTCAGAATTTTAGGTCGGGTGAAGATGACCCCCTATCAATACCTGTCAGACCCTGTAAGGAGAAGAGGGTGCTTTTAATCAGACTGATTGACAATTCTTTTTCTGACAGGAAGCTGCAACGGAAGACCTCTTCGTTGCTTTGCAACGAGCTCGTTTCTAGTTTTTTATTACTTTAATGTGTAAATACACTTTAATGTGTAAATTGTACACTTAAATGTGTAGATTTTACACTTTAAGTTTTTAACATTTTTTACTTTACAGATTGAAGTGTTAAATTTACAGAATAAAGTGTAAAAAAAATAGTGTCAATGTGGCACAAATAAGCTAACATAATAATAAAACCTTGCCTTAAAAAACTATAGAATTCCTCTGTTGATTTCTTTGACATAATGAGCGAAGAAGTATTGATAGATGAAAGTAGGTATTGGATATACCGGGTACTTTTTATTTTATTCCTGTTTACTCGAAAAGCAAAGCGAATGAAAGTACATGGAATATATTTATAATGCTGTATAATTGCTAGCGCTCTCGAGCGCTAGCAACTACGTTAGTCTTTTTCAATGGAATACGCATGCTCGACTCCATAGTAGGGGATTCTGGGAATACTGTACTACTGTAGATAAACTGTACCATGTGAATTTCGTTTTATCATCTTCACATGAAGTTTTGTATTTTATTGTAAATGTCAAAAAGTAACAGTAGCTTAGGTCTTAGAACCATTTTAACAAGACCTTGGACTTTCATCAGGACGTAGCTATCCATTTCTTGCGTCGAAACAAATTAAAAATGACGCGGTTTGAAGCGAAATATGCACCGATTGCGTAGACTTAGCTCAAAAGCCAGACAAATCTTGTTGATTTCAAAGAGCCATGGCTGAGTGGCTAGCAATTATATAGACATGCCTACGTCACATTGCTGTTTGACACAACTACCCAAAGTCCAAGCTCTTGTTAAATTGGTTCTATAATGCAAAGTTATTTTAAATATTACAAGGTTAGCTTTTTAAAAAGCTAAGAAAGTCAGCCAGCGGATTTTTAATTTAAGGGCAAAAGTGAATTCACAATCTATTAAAATACTAGATAAATAGTTTCCAAAACAAAAATAATATGCGGATTTTAGTTTGCAGCCTTATTATTATGGCTGTACACGAAGCGTGTAGCGGTGTACATGCAAAGTATGACTGCACATGCACCTACTTAATACCTAAAGTTGTAATTGTGTAGACATAGCTCTCTGATTTTCATGGTCTTGCGGCAAACTAC